>NC_061169.1:37803594-37886094 GCF_022113875.1 Hydra vulgaris
TTACAAGGCCTTCGAGAGCGCCAATTGGGCCGGGGTCAAAAATTAAGAACGGTGCTGCAAACTCAAACCAAGAAGTATAAAGTATTAAGTTTTGTGAACAATACACGGTTTTCGATATTTCCGAAATTTATTAAACAAAAAAATTTCGAGTAAACAAACATTGAAAAATGGTACGCTTTACGAAAAAGGCAAATTATTTTTCGAAAAGACGATGTTTTTTTAAATTAAAATAATTATTTTGAAATTAAACTTTTATCATTCTTGCTTTAATTTTAATTAGCTATCTATTTCACACCTACCATTTATTTACTTTTTTACATTTATAGAACATTTATATGAGCACATAAATTTAAAAAAGAGAAAATTGGATGTAATTGTGCATCACCTTTTTCAGTTATTTCTTTTTCTAACTATAAAAAAATATCTTTCTCAATGTGAAATTTGGATCAAACTTGTTAATAGTCTAAAAACGTTCCTGGAACAACTGATTTTTTTCTGTCCAAAGAAAGATTTTTATCATTCTTGCTTTAATTTTAATTAGCTGTGTAAAACGCTACGTCTGTTTTACACCTACTAACTATATACTTATATATATATATATATATATATATATATATATATATATATATATATATATATATATATATATATATATATATATATATATATACATAAATACATAAAATATAAAAACTTAATATATAGGATGTAAAATGTTTTATGAATTTAATTTTGTTATGGCCCCAAATATATTTATCCTAACTTGCCTATTCATTATGGGCGACAAGTAATTATTGGTTCAATGACATCATTGTGTCATAAAAAGTTACTCAAAAGGAAGATAAAGACATATGAAATATACACAGAACATAAATGTAAAAAAGAAGGAATTGGATGTAATTGTGCATCACTTTTTTAGTTATTACTATAACATAATATCTTTCTCAACGTGAAATTTGAATCAAACTTGTTAATCGCCTAAAAACGTCCCTGAAACAACTGATTTTTTTCTGTCCAATGTTAGATGCACAAGTTTGCTTCAGTCATTTTAAAGATAAAGAGCCGACATTAAAAATCATTTTTCCCTGAAAATTTTGGATACGACATAAAGTTGCTCTTTTGTGTATCTAAATTAGAATAATATAATAAATACTTACTCCACAAGCCTTTACTTAAAAAGTATAAACCAAAACTAAACTTCACTTGGGGAAGTTGTGGCACATTGGATCGGATTTCTTTATTTTTTAAATTGAGTAAAGGTGGAATATGTATTTTATTTTTTTCAAGGTGAAAGGATTGAAACCTAAATATTTATTATCTAACGGCTCACAGAGAAGTTTATAGTGAGTTGTGTTACGTTATTCATTGTGTAAAGACAGTGTACACTATAAAGTAAAGACACAGTACTGCACAGTAAGTAAAGTAAAGTAAAGACATTTTACACTATAGTTTTGGCCAAAGAAAAGCTAAACTACTAAAAGGAAGCATAAATATCAAGAACCCGAATGAAAAACCTCAACTTTTAAAATTATTTCAACCATGATCTCTATAACAAGCATAATGAAGGTAAGAAAATTTATTTTATGTAGCAAAAAACAAAAATAATCTACCAAAAACCGTTAGTCAAAAACTATGTGGTACTAACTATAAATAAAGATGGCTGATATATAAGCACATAAAATGATTACATTATCAAATTCTAATCTTTGAGAGAATGCATCTTACTCACTGTACCCTAACTTCCCCTAAAAACTGTAGAACTATATTTTGTAGATTAAAATCGAGACACTTATTCTGTTATACAACCATGTTCTAGCTCCTCATTACGTAGTGTCAACTTCAGTTAAAAATAAAACACTTTATGATTAAACTTGTAGCAGTAGTAAAAGAAGTAGAAGTAGTATATGAAAACAAAAATTATATTATTCCACTTTCTGATCTTAATGAGTTCTCTCAAGCTCAACAGTTGTTAACAACTGACAAGAAGTGTAACTTTAACATAAACAATCCTTCCGTGAAAGTTTTTAACATTCTCCATAACCTCATGAAATCTATTGTACATCATTGGCATATTTTCAAAACTGAAATTAGATGATCTCCTAAAAAATCTCAAATAAAAAGGCACCAAAAAAACGTGGTAGATACAGAAAATTCTGTTCACAGGATGAACTTTTACTTGTTCTGTTGAAATTTGGCCTTGGATTGTAAAGCAATAACATAGTTGGTAGATTTAATTTTTCTCTTGGTACTGTTTCGAAAATGTTTCAATCTTGAATAAAAGACATGTCACAATATTTCAAATTATTTTTTCTTTCCAGATAAAAAAAAAAAAGTTTGTTTGAACCGCCCTGATTATTTTTAAGATAACCCAAGTCTTTTAGAAATATTTGACTGTTCTGAAATTTTTTAGAAACACCAAAAGATTTAGAATTTACTTTTCTTTTATTCATTGCTATCTAAATTACGCTAACATTGCTTGGTGCAGCACTAATCTAAAAATGAATAAAATTAATAAGATGCTAATTACACAAAAACACGCTATTAAAACTATTGGAAATATGGATCGCTTCTCATACACTAAATTTCTTTTTGATAAACTCAAAATACTCAACGTATTTCAACTTAACTTTTATCAAATTCTTATATTTATGTTTAAAGTTAATTGTAAAATGGCACCCGTCCTATTTAATTCATTTTTTTTTCATGATTTTCGAATAACAATTATATATATATATATATATATATATATATATATATATATATATATATATATATATATATATATATATATATATATATATATATATATATATATATATATATATATATATAATATATATATATATATATATATATATATATATATATATATATATATATATATATACAGTATCGAACAAAACAAGTGCAACCAAATAATGCTAATTTAGTTTCTTTATATAAAGTACTGCATTTTTTCAATTTAGAAAAATAACTATGTAACTGTTTAGAGACAGCGTTTTTCAAGTTTTATTCATCACAAAGTTCATTATTTGTACACGTAAATTAATAAATTAATCAAAAGTATTAAAAAAAGTTGATTTCCTTCTGGACAAAACAAGTACAACTGCTCAAAATGTTGACCAAGCCGTATTTCGCTATCAATATTTCGTGGCGAATCCTTTGTTGTCGATCACAGCCTTGCATCTTCGAGGTATAGATTGAATCAAGTGATCAATGAAACTTTGTGGAATCGCTACTCAGGTCTTTTGGATTTGTTTAAAGAGTTGATCTTTATTACGAACACCTTCACGATTAATTCTGCGGGTTATTTTTAATTGGCATATTCTATTCAGCATAAGGTAACAAAACATCTTTCAGAATATTTTTATACATGAAACGGTTCATTATTCCATCAATTCGATGTATTGGACGTAGACCGTTAGCAGAAAATCACCCCCAGACCATTATATTGCCTCCACCATGCTTCACGGTCTTATGGCAGTAACGTAAATCGAGGCGTTTTCCGGCCAATCGACGTACACGACAAATGCCATCACTCTCAATGATGTTGAACTTCGATTCATCACTGAACAGGACAGTTCGCCATTTCTGCACATTCCAGTTAATATGAGATGTAGCAAACAGGAGTCTTTTTTCTGGTTTTTTAGTAAAATCAGCGGTTTTCTTTGCAGAGCGTCTAGAAAACAATCCGGCTTCAACAGCACGTCGTCTGATTGTTTGGTCCGATACAAGCAGCTCTAATTGTTTTTGTATCTCGGCTGATGATATCCAGGTATCCTTCTTGACGGATCTGACGATCATAGAATCCTCTCTAGAAGTGGTGGAACGCGGTTTTCCATCATTGTTATCTGTTGCCAACTTCCCCGTAGAACGATATTTGGAACATAGTCTTGATACGGTCCATTTTTTCACGCGATATTTATCACAAATACTTTTTTGTGACGTTCCACTTACGCACCGCCAATAATATTTTTTCTTAGTTCCATTCCAAGACTGTCAAGAGCCATTTTTGCACTTGAAGTCATAAAAATAATAAAAATTAATAATCACGCTTCTCAAAGCTTACCGTGTTACGTTTACCTTGTGATGATACAATAATGCTCTGTTGAACACAACGTCTTGGTTGGATGTGGACTGTATTGATGTAATGAAACACTTGTTGTATTTCACTTCTTGTATTGAGGTTCTTCGATAAAACACTTTGATAAAACTCACTTCGATATACTGTCTTGATAATACTGTCTTGATAATCCAGATTCCTGAACTGTTTGCTGTGGTAGTATAGTTTGTTTCGTTTTTAAGACATGTAAAATTTGGAACACTTTTTAGCATTGTTCGATGTTGGCTGCAAATGTTTTGTCCAATACTGTTTATATATATATATATATATATATATATATATATATATATATATATATATATATATATATATATATATATATATATATATATATATATACATATATATATATATATATATATATATATATATATATATATATATATATATATATATATATATATATATATATATATATATATATATATATATATATATATCCATAGAGCCCCTTAAAATAACATTTTACATGGCTTTAGTAAATTTACAATAAAATATACTATCTAAAAATTACTATGTAAAGAATAAAAACTATATGCAGCCATACTCATATATGCATTACACATATACACACACACACATACAAGCATACTTACATATATGTCAGAAATTAAGACGGTGCAATTTCATTTGTCGTTTAAAAGAGAAAGTGTTTTTCAAATTTTTTATTCTCTTATTTTTCAATTGATTCCATAATGACAGGCCTTGGCTAATAATCGAGAATTTTGACACTTGCGATTTTACTCTGCTCAAGTGATAGTTATGGTTGGTATTTGACCGAACATTGCATTTTTGTGAAAACGCCGATGTAAAAATAGCAGAAAACACTTTTGGCAGTAAGTTATTCTTATATTTATGCATAAATATTAATATTTGAAGCGAGTTAAGTTTTGATATATTAAACACATTCATGTATTTCATTCCAAGGAAATTTTTTAGGCTCTGTAATCTTAATAATTTAGTTTTGTGTGTGTTAGCCCAAACAATATTAGCATAGGAGAGATGACAATGAACAAGACTGAAGTAAAACATTTTGAGTGATTTATCATCAAGAAAGGCCCTAGATTTATATAATATACTTATAGCAGAAAATACTTTTGCTTCAATGAGACTAATATGTTTTCCCATTATAACTTTGTTTTGAAAAAATCAAAAAGATTTCAAAAAAGAATTATTACTCAAATAAAATAAAAAACTCCAAAGGTGATATTAAAAAAACGTGGGATGTAATTAAAGAAATAATTGGGAACAAAAATTGCAAACCAAATAGTTTACCTACTAAAGTTGTTATAAATAATGAAGAGTATGTCAGTAGTGACGTAATCTCAGAAAAGTTTAACAACTTTTTCGTTAACATAGGCCCTAACCTGGCTAATTGTCCAAACAACTCATTTGAGACATACTTAACTAATAACAACGACGAATTAGCATTTAGCGAACTAAAAATTGAAGAACTTGAAGTTGCGATAAAATCTCTTAAAATAAATAAATCTCCAGGTATAGATGATATTTGTAGCAATATCGTTATCGATGTCTTTTTGGAGATACGCAAACCGATCTTCGAAATATTTAAATCATCAATTAAAACAGGTACTGTACCAGATAAATTGAAAACAGCTAAAATTATACCAGTTTTTAAAACAGGCGAAACATCTTTATTAAATAATTACAGACCGATCTCTATACTGCCTACTTTCTCTAAAATACTTGAAAGAATAGTTTACAATAGATTATACGAATATCTCCTTCAAAATAACCTCTTAAACAAAAAACGATTCGGGTTTCAAACAAAGCACTCAACCAAATTGCCATTTTAGATCTTGTAAATAGCATGAGTAATTCTTTCGATAAAAAGCAATTTGTATTAGGGACTTTTATAGATTTATCTAAAGCGTTCGACACAGTTAATCACAATATCTTACTTAAAAAAATGGAAAGATATGGTGTTAAAAATATATCCCTTGACTGGTTCAAAAGTTACCTGAGTAGCAGAAAACAATGCGTTGTTACAGATCATAATAAATATTCAGACCTACTAGAAATAAAATGCGGAGTTCCCCAAGGCTCCATTCTGGGTCCCCTTTTATTTCTAATATATGTCAACGATCTTTCAAAAGTCCTAAAAAAACTTGATGTAATAATGTTCGCTGATGATACAAATTTATTTTACTTATCGCCGTCTATAAGCGACCTTTACGAATCTATGAACACTGACCTCGAAAACCTCAACATCTGGTTTAAAGTTAATAAATTATCTTTGAATACAGAAAAAACAAAATATATCTTGTTTCACTCCAACCGTCTTAAAAACTTTATACCAGACACTCTACCTTCACTAAAAATTGATAAAATAAACATCAAAAGAACTGAAATAACTAAGTTTTTTGGAATAGTTATTGACCAGAATATTAAATCGGAAAGCCCATATTAATACAATAAACACAAAAATATCAAAAAGTATCGGCGTACTCTACAAAGCCAAACCTATGCTTTCCCTAGACAACTTAAAAATTCTCTTCTTTTCATACATTTAAAGTTACCTAACATACGCTAATATTGCATGGGGAAGTACCCATAAAACTAAATTAAATTCACTCTACATACATCAGAAACATGCATCAAGATTAATTTATAATAAAGATAAATTCACTCATGCCGACCCTTTACTTAAAAATATTATTTGAATGCATTAAATATCTATCAAATAAATATTTACCAAAATATCTTATTCATGCTAAAATACAAACTCGGACTTGTTCCGAAATACTTTACTGATAGCTTTTTTCATATCAACGCAAACAAATATATCACACGAGGAACAGGCAACTTCACCCTGCCTTTAAAAAAAAAATTCTCGCGATTTTCTTTAATATACCGTGGCCCATACTTACATAACAAAAAAATACTTCAAAATATGGAACTTAATAAAATGGATAACCTTATTGCTCTGAAAAAAAAACTAAAACATATCATAATTAACTTAACCAACTTCATCGAAATGTATTAAACAATTTGGGAAAAATAGTAATAATAAAAAGCCCTACTACTTCTACTACACGGTCGTTTAGACGCAAGCGCAGTGTCAAATTCAAATATTATAATTTTAAAGATGGTGACGGCCTTTAGATACCAAAATTTTTTCTGAGTAGCAACAATATTTTTAAAGTTTTACTTAGTAGTTATTATTTGCATATTTTTGATAGAATGAAATAATAATAAAGATAATTGAATTGTTGATTCAAAAATGATAAAAACATTATAAAGATGTTTAAATATATAAAAAACTGTGATTCTCTGCTACTTTTATCTGACTGTTAAAAGCGTGACTTGTTTACATTTTCAAAACTGTTTTTCTAAAAATCTGAGCGATACAATTTAATAATTTTTACTTTTTTATTTCGAATAGTCTTATCTTGATTTGAAATTGTTTTCAGATCTGAGTATTCAATTTTTTTCTGAACAAAAATAGAATTCACCCAACACTACTTTTGTAGATGTATGATACATTTATATTAAGGTATATAGCTAATATATATATATATATATATATATATATATATATATATATATATATATATATATATATATATATATATATATATATATATATATATATATATATATATATATATATATATATATATATATAATTATATGCGAATGATTATAATATAAATTATAATATATAATTATATGTGAATGACTATACTATAAATGCAAAAAATAAAAGACTAAAAAGTTCACAAGTTACTTATAAAGTATGTAAGATAAAATATTTATATATTGGTTAAATATAAATGTATTATGTTACATAGTTTATATAGCATTTAATTTATATTTGTTTTTATAATATAGGTAATATAAACTATAAAATATAGTTTTTATAATATATCATAATCATTTAACTATATATTATATACAATTTGTATCCAATAAATTTGTGTGCATATTATATTACAACACGATTACAACAATTGTATGCAAACACAATTAATGCATATAAATCAAACTCTGAAAAATAATAAACTATTAAAAATAATAATATATGTATATATGCATAGTATACTATGTAATACAATACAGTATATATATATATATATATATATATATATATATATATATATATATATATATATATATATATATATATATATGATACATACACCATTGGCCATTAATTAGAGCATTCTTACTTATATATCCTGTTTGCTTAAAATTACTTTAAAAACTAGTTAACTTTTTAAATATTTTATTATTTCTAATTAATAGGTATCGTATTTTTTATTTAATGGACAAGTTGTTACCATAAAATTTCATTTGTATCCCTAATTATATGTAACTTTATAACATCGACTATATTTTTTTAAATTTTTTTTGTTCGTTAAAAATTAATGCTTACTGGTTTATTTTTAAAATTAATGTTATATTTTTTTAAATAATTTAATTTGATTTTCATTAGCATTTATTAACTCTAAATTTCTAATTTTGAAATAGTACTGATAAAAACACAAATAAATTAGATATTGAAAAAGCCTCATAACGAGTGAAGTAATACAGCATGAAACTCCAAAATCATGGTTGAGATTCTCTGAAAAAACATGTTACAAATCTATTTTTATTTAAAACCAAGTATTATCTCCTCGTCAAATAGCCAATAAGTTAAATATTGAATATTCACATATTTGAAAACCTTATACTGAAACAGATGACATTATGGATCAGGATAATCTGGTGGGCAACACAATGAGATAAACGTTTTTAATTAATAAAATTAATTTGCTTGATGAAACAAAATGAAGGTAGATATGCAAAAATATGTTATTGCTTCGTGTTCTGCTATGGCGATCACCACAAGTGTAATTTGATTTGAATTGTACATGAAAACCAACCAAGCAAGGTAATGGCAGTGTAGACTTTTGGGCCTACATGAATTATGCAGGACTTAAATGCTATTAATTATTTGAAGGTTGACTTAATGCTGATAGAAACATTGAAATTTAAGATAATTGCCTTCTTCAATCCTTATTTAAGAAAGGTGGATCTGCAAAATATTGAAATGCTTTTTTTTATCGTTTTTCTTTAGTAAATTATTGTTTTAATATATTATTTGAAATATATACTTAACTTTAGTCCGATTGTTTTTTTAAATTAAGATAAAATGTTTAATTATTATTATTTTTTTGGTATCTAAATCAATATGTTTAGATCTTTTTTTGGATTTTCATAATGCATATAGATTTTACTTGTATTAAAAAAATAAAAATAAAAGCATTTTAGTTTTCGATTTAGTTGATTTTGAATTTAATGTTTTATAAAAAAATCGTGACAAAAACAATGTGCGCTCTAATTTAAGGCCTAAAAAATCTTACCTACCTCAAAAAACTAATTTAATATCATGTCGTGGATATATATATATATATATATATATATATATATATATATATATATATATATGAGGCCCCTGCTAAGCCTAAATATTTTGAATCAAATCAATTAAGTGATTCAAGACTTGACTCAAAAAATCTCTATTTATTTAAATCAAATCAACCTGCTTTTAGTAATAGTTTATAATGAAATTAGCTCAAGGCCATATCATTATAAATTTTCACAATCTTGAGTAATAACATTATTAGAATGTTATTACTCTAATAACATAAAGTTGTCTTAGAAATTTCAAGATACATTGAAATTTTTTTTTTTTTAACTAAATTTAATTATGGTCATGCTTTGGTCAATTCTAAATGTTTAGCAAAAAATTTCATGAATTGTTAACAAAAATTTCCCTACAAGCTAACTGCCTCTGCCAAAACATGATGACAATGACTTGATAAAATGCTTAGTTTCTCTGTCTAATACTAAATAAACCTTCAGTTTTTCAATTTAATTTATTTGTATTATTGTGCCTAAAAGTTATGACCATATAAAATTAACAGCCCCCTCTATTTGATCAAACTTTGCTCATTTAAATACTAAAAAAATATTATAAGGTATTTTATTAATTATTTTAGCAATAAATAGTTAGAAATGGAAAAAACTTTTAAAATTCGAATGTATTAAAATATGAAATGATTTTAACAAAAACAAAAAGTAAATATATTAAAAATTGTATGTTAGGCCGACTTGGGTCTAACATACATACGTATTGAAATTTATAAATATATATGAATATATATATATATATATATATATAATATATATATATATATATATATATATATATATATATATATATATATATATATATATATATATATATATATATAATATATAATATATATATATATATATATATATATATATATATATATATATATATATTTATATATATATATTCTTTAGTTATGACTAGGAGTGTTTAAACTATTTATTTATAGAATGTAGAAATTTGTTTTGTTTTTTATTTGTTTATCTCTCCATTGACTTTTTAACCACAATAACTGCAAATACCTATATTGCATCCATGCATAATTACATACTTATTTAAATATGTATGTAATATATGCTAAAATAATTAATAAAATATACATACATCTTTTTTTTTTTTTTTTTTTTTTTTTTTTTTTTAACATCTTCACTTCCAACAAGGCTGCAAGCAACCACTATAAGAGTTGGAAGTTACTGGAAGAGAAAAGACTAAATCTGTAGAGCAAGATAACGATTGACTGATGACTTAAAAGATTGCAAATTATATGAATCAGGAAATCAAGATGAAGGAAGCGAATTCCAAAGAACTGATGTTCGAGGAAAAAAACTAGAAGAATAAGAGTTTTTGAAGCACTTAGGAACAGTCGCAGAAAAAGGATGAGACTTAATTGAATGGCGAGTAACACGAGAATGAATTTTAGTAGATGGCACAAGGGACGCTAGCTCTTTAGAGCAGTGCCCATTATAGTATTTGTAGAAAAGAGAAAGAGAAGCAACATTACGACGATGTGACAAAGGTTGGAGATTGGCTGCCAGAGCAGGTCCAACTATGTTTACAATTCGTTTTTGCACCTTGTCTAAAAGAGAAAGAGCATCATTAGAAGATCCGCCCCAGATGTGGCAACAGTATTCCATACAGGGACGGATTTGAGATTTATAGAGATAGAGAATAGAATCTGAAGTAAGAAAGTGTCGAGCTCGATAAAGAGATGCAACCTTAGCAGATGCTAATTTTGCAATGGATTTGATATACGGTTTAAAAGAAAGATCAGAAGTAAGAGTTAATCCTAGAAGATGAATGGTAGATGACTCATCTAGTACATTACCATTCATAAATATAGGAAGATCTAAATTATTACGATAACGATTGGCCGAATAAAATTGAGTTTTATCTGAATTAAAGTTCACCAGCCACTGTGAGCCCCATGCTGTAGCAGAAGTGAGATCCTTTTCAAGCTCAGATACCCCCTCCAAGCAATCAGAGAGTGTAGGCTTCTTATCATGACAAGAGTAAATGGTAGTGTCGTCAGCGAATAATGCCACCTTAGATGTGAAAATATCTGGAAGATCGTTAATGTAAATTAAAAAGAGTATAGGGCCAAGGATTGAACCTTGAGGAACCCCTGAAGTTACAGGATGTGAAGAAGAGTGTTGTCCATCGAGGACAACTTTTATACTACGATTGGAAAGAAAAGACTCAATAATCTTAAAGACGTTACCAGCTACACCATAAGAAGAAAGCTTATGGAGAAGACCAGCATGCCAAACTTTATCAAAAGCTTTAGAAATGTCAAGTGCGATAGCCTTAACCTCTCCACCTCTATCTAATGCACGGTAAAACCTATCGGTTATTACTGTTAGCACATCAGCTGTAGAACGAGAAGACCGAAATCCATATTGATGGTCAGAAAGTAAGTTATTTGATTCAAGATGAGAGATTAAGTGTTTGTTAATTAAAGATTCAAAAACCTTGCTTATGACAGGAAGAAGACTAATGGGACGGTAGTTAGATGAATCAGATCGCTCTCCGGAATTTTTGAAAATAGGGATAACAGATGCTGCTTTCCAGCATGATGGAAAACAAGACTCTGATAAGCACTTGTTAAATAGTTTAGAAAGTATGGATGAAAGCTCCGGAGAACACCTCTGCAAAACTACAACAGGAATGTTGTCAGGACCACAAGCTGTTGAAGAGTCTAAGCAGGAAATTACTTTAGATACAGAAGCTGAAGTGATGCGAATGTCAAGCAAGGGATCAACCTGTTTGACGGCTATGTCAGGTAAAACGCAACTAGTGGAATCAAGAGATGATATTGATGAAAAGTTCTTAGCAAACAATTCAGCTTTGTCTTTAGGTGAGGTGACAAAGTCTGAACCATACAAGAGAGAAGGAATAACAGATTTGCCCTTATTATTGATACTGTTAAAGATTCTCCAGAAGTCACGAGAGCCTAATTTTTGTGATGAGATACGAGATTTAATGACCTGGGAATAGCGAGTTTTGGCGTCAGACAAAACCTTTTTACAATGGTTTCTGGCGATAGTGAACAGATGTCTGTTTTCTGGAGAATTGTTTTGCTGATAGATATGGAAGTAACGGTTTCGATTAGAAATTGCTGCAGCGCAATGTGAGGAAAACCAAGGAGAAGAGTGAGGCTTAACCTGGAATCGTCGAGAGGGAATAAAAGATTCCATGCCAGCCTGAATCCATGAAGTTATGAAAGAAGCACATTTGTCAGCAGGAAGACAAAAGATTTCTACCCAAGGGCCATCACGAATAAAATCACGGAAAGAGTCCCAGTCAGCTTTAAGGTAGTTGTATGTGGTACGATGATAGGGGGATTCTGATGAAGTAGAAGAATTTGATAATAGTTTTAGAGAGATCAAACCGTGATCAGAAGTACCTAAGGGTGAATGTGGAGAAATTGAGCACTGACTAGGATCCAAAACAAGACATAAGTCGAGTAGAGAAGGTAAATGATTAGGGTTGTCTGGAAAACGAGTTGGAAAGTTGACTATTTGAGTTAGAGATTGAGAAAGGCAAAAGTTGAGGGCCTTGACGCCAGCAGAGTCACTGACACTAGAGCCAAGCCAATCGGTGTGATGGGCATTAAAGTCACCAACAACGACGATATTGGCCGATGGATAAAGAGAGAGGGCTTGGTCAATTTGATCAGAAATAACATCAAGAATAGTGCAATCTTGGGATGAAGGAGAGCGATATAGAACAAAGAGAAAGGCGATAGAGTGAAGTTGTGCTAAACGAAAGCACATAAATGAATAGTCTGTAGATTCAAACCTAGTTTCACGACAAATGGGTGAGTTCTTACGAATGTAGATGCCCAGGCCAAGCATGTGATTATTGGAGTCTTTACGAATTAAAGGAAGATAACCATCAACACTAAGATCACAAGATGGGACAGCCAAACTTAAATTAGTCTCACAAAGAGCAAGTAGGTCTGGTGAACTTTGCAAGAGATAAGACTCAACAGAAGAAAAGTTACTTCGAAGACCACGAATATTAGTAAAGGATAGGTTTAGAGAACTTGGTGATGACAATGGTTTTTTGTGTTTTTTAGTTTTAGGTACTTTAGTCATTTTAAATTTATAAAGAACTTGACTCAAGTATAGATAGTACTCAGTACACTATTTAACAACTAAGCAATAGCCTCATTACTCTTAATAAACCCTAAGCCGTAACAAAGGGCTCCAAATGTGGCCTCTGCAATGCACACCAAAAGTACAAACAGGGACACCATCCATGCGCAACATGGCACTGTTAGTACTCTGATATTTTTCGGCTGTTGATGGAATCAGCCTCTCTGAGAGCTACCACAGAGTTCGGGAAACCTGACTACCAGCCGGCCTCAGAACCATAAAACTGAGTTTTAGAGCTGTACCCTCATTAGGAGATAATAGAATGAGTTGCCCAGTCATAAAAATAGAGACACAAGCAATACCCACGCATTGAGTCAAGAAGATCCAGCGTTCAACATCCTAAACTGGAAACAATGTATTAAGAATACATCTGCGCCAGCCTAATAGATGAGGAAGGGGTGCGAGGCTGGTCAACAGATAGAATCTGTTTACCCCTTAAGTCTTTGCCTAGGAGGCCTTCTACAAGACAGCAGCTGGATGCATGTAACATCTGCCCAAGATGAGTATTTTTATCGAGACACCATCTCTAGCCTTTACTCAACCAAGAGCCCCAAGGCAGGGGGTGTTTTAATTCGGAGTTAACTTCTCCTAGCCTTTGCCTAAAAAAGCATATCCTACAAGGCAGCAGGACATGGAGCAGGTTGTACTGGGTTACATGTTACCAGTAGCAGGAAAACCTGACCTGACCTGACCCTAACCCTAACCCTGACCCTAACCCTGACATCTATTATGTATGTATGTATGTATTAATAAAAACAATCCTGCCTGCCTGTCAAAGACAAAATTAGATGTGTTTTTGTTAATTTTAATAAATTAGCAAAAATACATCTAATTTTGTCTCTGTTATAGCACTCTATTTTTAAAATACACTAACATATCTTATATATATATATATATATATATATATATATATATATATATATATATATATATATATATATATATATATATATATATATATATATATATACATATACATATATATATATATATATATATATATATATACTATATATATATATATATATATATATATATATATATATATATATATATATATATACATATATCCATAAAAGTTATTTCTTGTTATATCATACATAAATATATATATATTTATATATATATATATATATATATATATATATTTACATCAATGTAATTATGTATCGTGATTATAGGGTAGCCGAGCAACAGCTTACTAAAAGTTAATGTTAAAAAAATATTTTTTAATCTTGAAAAAAGATTGAATACTAATATCAGTAAACATTCTAAAAAAGATCAACAGTTAATCTATCTGAAAAAGTTAAAATTTAAAAATTTCTACGCTCAAAATTTTTTTAAAAACAATTTGAAAACGATAAACAAAAGACACTAAAAAATTATTGCTATTGCTGTAATTACATTTTATTCGTTTTTAGAGGTTTTATATTTAATTTGAAACATTTTATCGTGTACTAGAAGTTACTTTTATTATAATTTCCTTTTAATAAACGGCTAAATGCATATTTAATTGCTAAAAATTAGAAAAATAGCTCGTTGTCAATGAGAATTTTTTTTATATTCGTTATCCGTAGCCATTTTTAAAAATTTTAAAATATGCAAACTTTTCTGCGCTTACGTATAATAACTTTCCACTTATTTAGTAAGTCTGAATGAATAAAATGAATAAAAGCGCATATAAAAATGAATAAATGCTCATATAAGAATGAATAAAGGCGCCTTTATTCATTCTTATATGAGCATTTATTCCTTTTTATATGCGCTTTTATTCATTCTTATATGCGCATTTATTCATTCTTATATGCGCATTTATTCATTTTTATAAGCGCCTTTATTCATTCTTAGGGATCGTCCATAAATTACGTAACGCACAATTTCACCATAAACATAACAAAAAAAGATCAAAAGTTTTCCCTCGCAGAGTCTTAATTTAAATAAATAATCAAAATAGGAAATTAAGTTAAATGAAAATCGCCGTGTAAAAGAGCCTAATATCTCCTACTTCTGTTCTTGAAATATTTTTTGCGTTGCGTAATTTATCACTGATCTCAAAATAATAACTATTATTTTGAGTTATTATTTTGAGATCAGTGGTAATTTATGGACGATCCCTTATATGATGCGTCTTACAAAAGCAATTGATTTGAGCAAAAAAAAATCACTTATGCAATTTGTTTTGAAAAAACAGTTTATTTTCTTATTTCCAGGTAAACGAGGTTAAAAATACTTAAAACGAAGACTTTTTACATTCGATGATCGTTTATTTAATTTAGTATTAGTTCTTTGTTATCGATGATAGTTTATTTAATTTAGAATTAGTTCTTTGTAATTTTAATATTAAATTTCTTGATTGATTAAGTTATTATTTATCTAATTATTCATTTATCTAGATTTAAATTTAATTATTTATAATTATTATTAGTATCAAATTATACATCCCTATGAATGGAATAGAAAATAGCAGTACAAATCGTAAAACAAGGAAAAATGTTACAAAAGAGCACATTGAAATAAATCAATCTACAACAAGCATTTCCACTTCTCTTAATTTTCGTTAAGTTAAGCAGAGGAGAATTCGACGCATTCAAATCGTTTTCTCATAAAAAACGAGGTAAAAGACCTATAAACTCTCAAATAAAAAATATTATCGAATTATGCGCACAAGAAAACAATCTTTGCACGCAAGAAACAATAAAAAAGAATCTTTCTGCAGCAGGCTTCAACATGTCTCAGCCTGCTATTTCAAGAAAACTCAAACGTTCGGATTTATCAGGAAAATGTGTTGTGCATGTGCCGAAGAATGAAACTCAACACCAGTTATTAATGCAAGCTATGCATTTGAAAGGGAAATAAACGGAATTTCAGATGATAAACTTATTTCTTTGGATGAAACTGGATTTAATGTGCACATTAACAGCGATTAGAAGTGCAAAGGTTGAAGCGCCGGTGCTTGTTATGGACAATTGTAAATTCTGCTGGAGTCTTTCTATTAGGCAAACACTAGCCTCTCATGGTATAGCTATTAAGTATCATATTACATGGTATAGCTAATAAGTATTAATATTAATAATAATTATAAATAATTAAATTTAAATCTAGATAAATGAATAATTAGATAAATAATAACTTAATCAATCAAGAAATTTAATAATAAAATTACAAAAAACTAATACTAAATTAAATAAACCATCATAGAATGAAAAAAGTCTTCGTTTTAAGTATTTTTAACCACGTTTACCTGGAAATAAGAAAAATTTGTTTTGAAAAAATAAACTATTTTTTCAAAATGATTTTTTTTGTTCAAATTGCTTTTTTACAATTGCTTTTGTAAAACGCATATAAGAATAAATAAAGGCGCATATAAAAATGAATAAACGCGCATATAAGAATGAATAAAGGCGCATATCAAAACGAATAAATGCGCATATAAGAATGAATAAAGGCGCATATAAAAATGAATAAAGGCGCATATAAGAATGAATAACCCTGTAGTCTAAAACATTTATAGCTTTGTAGATGTTGCTCCGAGAATTAAAATAATAGTTCGATTGATATTCTTAAAACAATTTATGCTAAATCTCAAATAATACAATTATTTGAAAACAATTTATGCTAAAAGACTCAAATAATACAATTTTTAAAAATATTTCAACAGAATACTCTAGAAATTTCGGTTAGTATTTTTTGGACCAATAGAATTTGTTCGTAGATTTGACGGGCTTTTTGTGTTTTTTTTTTTATTTTTCCGCACAAGATGTTTGAGAACATTCAGTTATCAAGTGCGATCGCACCTGCTTCCCGACCAAGCCTGCGCATAGTCAAAAGAAATTTAGGATTTCCTTTAAATATTGAATTAGTCTTTACTATATTATTATTGTTATTGTATTGAATATTGCATAATATATATTGAATATAAAATATATCTCCATTAAGAGTTAATCAAAGTAAACGAACTAGATTTTCTTGTAATGCTGTTATCACAATTTTATCTCCAACATTGACAAAAATATACAAAATCCGTTCTTTTTTAAAAGTAACATTTTTCAGTAACTTGTACTTTATTAATATAAATATTAAACAGTAATTAATAATTGGTGTATTTCAAATATTAAACAATAATACCTGGTAAATGGTAATGATGCAAAACTCATTGATTTATGTAATTTTCCAAATGTTGTATTCAAGTATTTTAAAAAACACACTTTTTGGTAATTCTTCAGATAATTCTATGCAAATTTATTTTTGCGCTCTCATTTTTCAATCAGAGCGCATAAATAAATTTGCCTAGATTTTAAAATTATCTTGGTAATTTAGGCCTTTGCATCATTTCATATAATACAAAGGTTGACTCTTGTTACAACTTGTGAAAAATAAAAATTCTACAGAGTTCTTCTTGTGGAGAGCCCTGCAAACTAAAGAAAAAAATATATATTAACGACACATTGTATTTATATTACATTATATTACATCAAAAAAAAAAAAAAAAAAAAAAAAAAAAAAAAATTTTAAATTCCAAAAAAAAAAAAAAAAATTTGTTTGCTAATGTTAAAATAAAAAAGGATAAATTCTTTAGTGTTTAAAAAAAACAACCTAAAGAATGTTAAAATGTCAACAAAAGATTGAATTTATTTGTTGATCATTTAATTTTGTTGATATTTATTTTGCTACAAAGTTCAATTCTAAAGCTTTTACAGGGTTTATGCGAAATATAAAACTTTTTTTAAGAAAATATAAATCATTTTTTAAGAAAATATAAAACATTTTTTAAGAAAAAATAAAACATTTTTTCAAGAAAAAAAAGTTCAAATTTAAAGCTTTTAAAACTATTAAAGAATGATTTCAAGGCAATAGTTTTATGTAAATCATTATGTAAAAAGTAACAGCTAATAACAGTTGTACTAATAACAGTTGTTAACTGTGTAGCCTTGACAACTGTGTAGCCTTGACAACTGTGTAGCCAATTGTTCAAACCATTTAATCATAAAAACTTTTTCTTGTTTACTGAAAATGCGTTAAATTAAACAGTTTAAACAACAGAAATTAAATTTGCTGTCTGCTATAAATGAGTAAAAGTAAGTTATTCCTTTACAACCTAGCGTAAGCAGCTAGAGTCATTTCTTGTCTTCTTTTTCATATATATCGGTTGTTGGCTATATATTTCATATATATTGGTTGTTGGCTATATATTACATATATAGCTACCAACCTTAAGATATAAATAAATAACTTTGAAATAAAAATAAAAGCTACCAACCTTTTAAACCAGGTTTAACACTTACTGTAATCTTTCTGATAAACAGTATCGGCATTGAGTATTTTGCATTCATTATTATATAGTAAATATCATTATTCTGAAACGTCTATTGCTTAACTTCTCTAGATCTTTCTGCCTTATATATAGTCCATAAATTACGCAACGCAAAAAATATTTGAAGAACAGATGTGGGAGATACTAAGTTCTTTTACGCGGCGATTTTATTTAAGTTAATTTCCTATTTTGGTTATTAGTTTAAATTAACACTCTGCGAGGGAAAACTTTTGATCTTTTTATTGTGAAATTTTGCGTTACGTAATTTATAGACGGACTCTTACTTTAGCTTTCTAGACCATTCTGACCTGCCTCAACTCCTCTTCAACGTTAAGAACGTTAGAAATAGACATTTCTCTAATTCGATTGCGCAACTTTTTTTTTTTTTTTTTTTTTTTTTTTTCTGTCTTTTATCAAAGCTTTACAAATACGTGATCATAAATATAAACTAGTTCGTTTACATTGTATAAAAAAAATACCGTACATATAATAAGAAAACTTTTTTTAATACAAATAATAATATATATAAAAAAGTAACACTGTTAAAAGACGCGGGAAACTTGCAGAAGACCATTTTGGTCTTGTCATCAAGAAACCGCTTTTAGTTGCGATATTTTGTATACTTAATTTATTAAGAAATTTCAGTTTGTCAAAGTCTCATGGTGGCATAAGAGTCACACATAAAAAGCTACTAGATAATCAAAAACAAAAAACGGAAAAGAGCTGTATTTGATACACATAAATATATAGTTACATGGTTTGTTATACTTAGTATATTGACATGTACGAAATATAAATAAAATCTAACATTTACTTTGCTTTAAAGTGGATTTTTTAGGGGTTTTTAGTTATTTGTTTTAATATACGTTTGTAAAATTGTTTAAGTTTAGAACAAGTTTTTTTAAAAGTGTTTTAAAAAAGAACAAGTTTTTCATCGGTCTAGCTTTGTAAAGCATGCAAATGTTGTTTCTTATTTTGGTATTTAATAAACTGATTTCTCAGCTTTAAAACGATGGTTCAAAAAGATGGTTCAAAATGAATAAATTGTCACTAAATGTGG
This sequence comes from Hydra vulgaris, assembly GCF_022113875.1. Taxonomy (NCBI): domain Eukaryota; kingdom Metazoa; phylum Cnidaria; class Hydrozoa; order Anthoathecata; family Hydridae; genus Hydra; species Hydra vulgaris. The sequence goes on from NC_061169.1 coordinate 37,823,671, forward strand.
ATAAAACAAAATGGTCACTCTTTCATCCGACTTCTAAAAAGAAACTAGCTTGCCCTAAATTTTTATAGACAAAATTCAAATAAAAAGAGAAATAAATACTAACTTTTTAGGTGTCCATGTTGAGTAGCTGGAAATACCAAATAGCTAGAAATACCACACTAATTTTTTATAAAACAAAATTGCTAAAAGTATAGGAGTAATATATAAGGCTAGAACCCAGTGGGCACAGGACGTAAAAAAGACGTCCTTAGGACGTTCAAATCGGGTACGTCCGTCCCAGTAAAATTCTAAACGTCTTTTAAACGTCTTTTTCGCGTCCAATATATTTTTGTCCAAAAAATATCCAGAATGCTTTATGAAAATCAAAAAAAATTAGTTATATCACGCAAGCGCTAAAACTTCCTAAAATTTTTAGGTAACGCATTTTTAATAAGGTTTTTTTTTCAAAAGAAGTCTTTTTACAACGACTAATTGACATGTTCTAGCTAATTTTTATTTTTGTTATCAATTACTTGTATAGTATTGCTATATCAAGAACCTAGTATAGTATTGCTATATCAAGAACCAAGTTCTAACAATTTCAAAGGTTTAGACATCTCATGCAGAATCGAATTTTTCAATAGGAAAACCTGTTAATGATACATAGAACAATTATTCTGATAATTCTTTGAATTCGATGGGTTTAATCGACATCATTGTGCTATTCTATAATGGGACCAGTATATTAGTTAATGATCTTCTTGAAATATTGCCAAATCAAGGTTTGGAACTTCCCAAAGATGCAAGGAGAATTTTAAAAACACCCAATGAAAAGCGACTTATAGACAGGGTCTTGCTAATTTATATATATACACTTTTAAACATATAATTACTTGTTAATATTGATACAGATATTGAAAGAAATAATTAAAAACTGGGTATATGATATACTATATATATACTAAGTATATACTATATCAAGAACCAAGTTCTGACTGTTTGAAAGACTTAGACATTGCAGAATCTCATGCATAGTCATATTTTTCAAAAGGAAAATTTATTAATAAGACAGAGAGTTTATGCTGATAATTCAATATAATTCAATATTTTTAATTAACAACTTCTAGATTCGAAATAATTGGACCAGTACATTAGTTAATGAACTTTTTGAAATATTACAATATTAAGGTTTGAACTTCGCTAATAACTAATTACTTAACTTTAGTAATTAGTTATTAGTGAAGTTCAAAAGTTTTCACTAAAAAATAAGTCTAATTGAAAAAATTAAACCAGTCGTAACAGTTATATAAGAGACAGGAGGGTAGAAAAATTCCTTTACACTAAAGGAAATTTTCTACCCACCAGTCTCTTATATAACTGTTATGACTTGTTTAATTTTTTTAATTAGACATTTTTTAGTGACTTATCCTACTCTTTTATTATCTGATTTTCTAAAAGTATCCTTTAGACGATAGATGTAAATAATTTTTCTCTTTTATCATTCTTTAAAAGTTCAATTTGAATAATTTAAATAAAATCAGTATTTATATTTATTATTTGATAAAATTTATTATTTAGTAACTTATCCAACTTAAATAAATAAGAAAAATATATTTAAAGATGGAATTGATTTAATATTTTTTGAAATGATTTTTTTACAATGATTTTTTGAAAATTTATGGTTTTAGTTTTAGTATTTAGTAAAAAAATATATAACACAGCAAAAACATTTAAACCAGAATTTCAGTGGAGCTATATAGGCATTTTAGGTCATTGCAGTTTTGGTCATCGTTTACTTAATGGCCTATTAGTGGCAGCAGCCAAAAGTGCCTAACATATGAATAACCACTATATCACGTGTTGGAATGTTTTTGGCAATTTACTAAGTAACCGATGAGAAACACTCCTTAATTTCTCCTCTTTTTTTTTTTATCATCTAGGAAATTTTATTAAAGTAAATGGATTATACTTATTAATAAAGAAATTATATAGTCCTTTGATTGATTGCAAACCTATATTTCTATTGTATGTATGTATATATATATATATATATATATATATATATATATATATATATATATATATATATATATATATATATATATATATATATATATATATATATATATATATATATATATATATATATATATAACACACAACCCTTGGAATTAAGAAAAAAAAGGTTAGCAATAATTTGTCGACATTAATCAAAAAAGCATAAAAAAGTGATTCAAATTCTTTAAATAATAGAAAAATCTCTCCTTAAGATCCTTACTTATAGCGTCAGTTTTAATATTAAAAATACAAAATATATGTCAATAAATAAAATAAAAATGAGTTTTGCTAAAATTTAAAATTATTAGAATTAGTTAAAGTTTAGAATTATTAGTTTTTATTAGTTAAAATTAGTAGAATTTGTAGTATTAGTTAAAATTTAGAAATAGATAGTGTGAAACATCAATTAGATACAATTTAAAGTTGAAAAGAAAAATTAAAAAATAAATAAAAAATGGTAATGCTAAGAAATTAACACTTGTAAGAATATTTTTTACTTTTCAATAAATTTTATTTACATGTTAATTAAGATTTTATTTTTAGGAGTGTCAACTACATCAAGTGTCAGTTGATATATATGTTTTGGTCAAATACATGTTTGTATTTGGTGATATTATGTTACATTTTTGTTTTGTATTTCAAAAACTCACATTGCATTTATTTAAATATGCATTTAGGAATCTAGAACTGATGTATTTGTAGTTTTTGTATCTAATTTTGTTTTAAATTAAAGAAATTTTATTTGATTAAATGTATTTAACTCTAAAGTTCATTTTTATTTTTGCCTTCGGTTTTAAAAAAATAGAACAACGGTTTTGGCTATAGTTCATTTTATGTAATGGTTAATGTAATATAATTTATTTTATGTAATATGCCAAATGAATTTGGAAAGTGGAAGTTATTTTAACTATCTAGGCCTTTTATCTTTATAAATTAATTTTTTTAATACTTCTTAATACTCAAAATAGGTACCTAGTCGATTCAGCAAGAAAAAAAAAACATTTAAGAATTTCCTTTCAAAAGATGTAGTTAGTAAAACTTTAAGTTATATATATATATATATATATATATATATATATATATATATATATATATATATATATATATATATATATATATATATATATATTATATATATATATTTATATATTCTTCATATCCTGTAACTTCAGGGGTTCTTCAAGGTTCATTCCTTGGCCCTATACTCTTTTTAATTTACATTAACGATCTTCAAGATATTATCACATCTAAGGTGGCATTGTTCGCTGAGGACACTACTATTTATTCTTTTCATGATAAGAAGCCTACACTCTCTGATTGCTTGGAGGGGGTATCTGAGCTTGAAAAGGATCTCACCTCTGCTACAGCATGGGGCTCACAATGGGTGGTGAACTTTTTTTCCGATAAAACTCAATTTTTTTTGACCAATCGTTATCGCAATAACTTAGATCTTTGAATGGTAATGTACTAGATGAGTCATCTACCCTTCACCTTCTAGGATTAACTTTTACTTCTGATCTTTCTGTAAAATCGTATATCAAATTCATTGCAAAATTAGCATCTGCTAAGGTTGCATCTTTTTATCGAGCTCAACACTTTCTTACTCTAGATTCTATTCTCTATCTCTATAAATCTCAAATCCGTCCCTGTATGGAATACTGTTGCCATATCTGGGGCAGATCTTTTATTGATGCCCTTTCTCTTTTAAACAAGGTGCAAAAACGCATTGTAAACATAGTTGGACCTGCTTGTGCAGCCAATCTCCAACCATTGTCACATCGTTATGATGTTGCTTCTTTTTCTTTTTTCTACAAATACTATAATGGGCACTGCTCCAAAGCTAGTTATTTTCTTCGAACATCAGTTCTTTGGAATTTGCTTCCTTCACCTTGCTTCCCTGATTCATATAATTTGCAATCTTTTGCGTCATCTGTCAATTGTTATCTTGCTCTACGAACTTAATCTTTTCTCTTTTAATAACTTCCAAACTCTTATGGTGGTTGTTCGCAGCCTTGTTGGAAGTGAAGATGTAATATATATTTTTTTTATTATAATTTATATATATATAAATCATAATAGCATATTTTTTTTTAATTAACTAATATATAGTCTTTAATTCATTTACTTACTTATCTTAAGAATAATGAAATATAAAAAACGTTTAAAGTTGAGTATAGTTTTGATATTTCCTAGAATGATTCTATCGCCAAGTTTCTTAAATGTGATCAATCATTTCTCGATACTAATGTTGCAAAAAGTAGTATATTTTTTATTATGGTTAAATGTTTAGTTTTTTTTTATAGGGGTAAATTACATAAAAAATTTTGATCTATGATTTGATTATATGCATAATGCTCACTTTACAAATAAACATAATTTACACAAAATTTTTGAATTGAATAAAACACTAATGAATTGCTCCTATGCCCAATATAACTTACACTAAATTGTCCCATATCAATTACACTTGTGTTATCTTTAGAAATAGAAGTTATTAAATGTTTGTGGCTCATCATGCAGTGCATTTGAGAAGGGCATGCTTTCGAAGTAAGTATAATTTTACTATAAAAAGAGCATTTTTAATACCGCAACTATATTGCATACTTGATATGCATAAATATATACGCTGGTCACAACAATCCAGTCAAAAAAATCTTTAAAAAATAAATTTAGTGTTGAGAAATTCGTATTTTTAGATGTTTGATGTAATGTTTGTAAAATAATAATTATATATATATGTGTATGTTATTTATTTCTTTCCCCTTTATTTTTACATACTTATCTTAACAATATTTTTTTAAGGTTAAGACTGCTTCCCTGATTCCTACAGCAAAAAAAAACTTTAAAATGCTGGTGGCAATATTTTGAAGAGTGCATCTGATCGAAAAGAAGGTGAATGACGTCAACTTTTCGAAAGTTCGATTCTTGGAAATTAACAAGTGGAAGAAGAAGTTTACAAAGTTGTAATTTATAAAACTTAGCACAATTAAATTATTTAAAAATCTAAATGGTTTATTATTTTTTTTCTTATTCTCAGGAAGTTCTGTGAAAACATATATTTGAACCTTACGTTTAAGTATAGCCATGTTAGAACACGTATTTTAGACGTCAAAATAAGAACGTCTAAATTAAGTTATTTAAAGACGTCATTCGGCGTTTCCATTTACCACTAGTTCTGAACGTCCTAAATTCACGCCTTTTAAACGTCTAAAAACACGTCTTTATTCCGTCTTAAAAAAACGTTCTTATTACGTCTTAAAAAGACGTCATCTGGCGTTGCCATTTAGAACTAGTTCTGAACGTCCTGAAAAGACGTCCTTTCGACGTCATATGGACGTTGCCGTGCCCGCTGGGTTGAGACTAGATCATATCGATACCATCTTACTGCCACCACGCCATCCACTTTTGCTTTTTCCGAATAACATTTTTTAGCTAAGTAGCTGCAATTGTACATTTAGTATATATATATATATATATATATATATATATATATATATATATATATATATATATATATATATATATATATATATATATATATATATATATATATATATATATATATATATATATATATATATATATATATATATATATATATATATATATATATATATATTCTATAGGAATTTTTTAAGGAAAGATTATAAATTATAAAAAAAGATTTCTCAATAATATTAGAGACCGTTTTTACAACATTGGGGTTAATTTCATCTAGACCCGCACTCTTATTTGTTTTCAACATACTAATTGCTAGCCAAGGTTCATCAACCAGAAGCTCCAATTCATCCATTATGGAATCTGATTTTTTCAAAAAGGATTTAAATGATTTACTCCCCTCAGGAATTGCACTGGCTAGTTTTTTCCCTATATTTATAAAAAAGTCATTAAATGTTTCTGCAATTTCTTTATTTACAAAAGCATCTTCTGTATTACCATCTCTTTGCAATCTTTTTGGGAAATTATCAATTTTTACATCTCTACGCCTGTTATTTCTTTAATTACATTCCATGTTTTTCTTGCATTTCCAAATGTTTTATTAAGCAATAAGGAATAGTCATTTTTTTTTTTGATTGCTTTTTTAACTTTTCGAAAAATTTTTTATATTTTTGGTATTTTATTTCATTTTTGTAGTTTTTTTTTTTAATTTTTGGTAAAGTTTTTGTTTCTTTTTTGATGACTTAATGAGTCCTTTCGTCATCCACGGACTAAGCAAATTTTTAGAATTAATAATTTTTTTAACTTTTGGAAAGGTTTTTTTGTATTGCTTAGTAAACACGCGAATAAAAAAATCATAGCCATTATTAACATCATTACATTATTTACATCAATAGTACCCAGTTTGTTTCTTGTAGGAGGTCGCGAAAAGTGACGATTAATTCATTATTTATGTTTCGTACATAAATAGTTTTTGTTTCTATTTTTTTCTCAGGGGTTGCCGAATTTGTAATCAGAAAAACTGGAAAATGATCAGTGATATCTGTTTTAATAATACTTTGCATTTTAGCTCTTGTTTAATTATTAGTAATGATATTATCGATAATGAATGCAGTTGTTTAAGTCACGCGTGTTGGCTTGTTAATTATGGGAAAAACGCTGTATTGCAAAAGTGTATTTACAAAACGCGCAACGTGGTTATCGTTTTATTATTCAGAAAATTAAAACTAAAATCACCCAGCAAATACACGTATTTTTTTATGAGCTTTGGTAGCAAATAATTTATGTGGTTTTCAAACTGATTGGAATTACCATTAGGCGGTCTATATAATGTTGTTATAAATGTATTTTTAATTGTTTTATTAATAATTTCAATAGTAAATGACTCACAATCAGCTTCATTTACTTTGAGGTTATCTACATGCTTAAAGGTTAATGAGTTTTGGACAAAAATAGATACGCCCCCGCCAATGCCGTTTTCTCTTGGTTGATGGATGAATTTAAATCCTGATAATTGAAAGTTAGAATTAATCGTGTCTCAATGACACCAAGTTTCTGTCAGACAGATAATACTAAACTTGTTTTTTATATTATTTAACATTAATTTTAAATTTTCAAAGTTTTTATTTATGCTTCTGATGTTTAAATGTAATAATGTAAAATTAGATGATGAAGAATTAAAAACATCTTTAACATCGTCAACATTGTTGACGATGTCAACAATGTATTGACGTGATCTTATTTCATTATTTCAAAATACATAGAGTTTGTAACTTTAACAGCTGTAACACACCAACATACAAACATAAAAAAAAGTTAGTATTTAAAATGTTCATCCAATTTTTTTTTTAACTGGTTGATACTGACTGCGTCAAGATTGTTCCAGTCGTTTACTACTCTATTTGTGAAAAAATTATGTCGTTTTATATTTCCTGTATATTGCCTTCTCAGTTTACTATTGTGACCTCTAGTTTTATATCCGTTATCTAGCATTTCGGGTTTTGTGTAAAAATTTATAATATCGTACCCTTTCAAATATTTGAACATTTGTATCAAATCACCCCTTTTTCTTCTGTTCTCCAACGATAGTAAATCCAACTTCTTTAATCTCTCTTCATAACTGTATCCTTTCAAAATTTTAATTCTAGAAGCTCTTTGTTGGACACACTCTAGTTTATCTTTATCATACTGACGATAAGGATTCCAGATAGGAGCTGCGTATTCCAAATATGGACGTACTAAGGCTATAAACAAGAGTTTCATTGTTTTTTCGTCTAAATATTTAAAAGTGTGTTTGATCTAACCAAGCTTTTGATTTGCTTTATTTACTGCTTTATTTACATGGTGTTTCCATTCCAAATCATCTAAAATGTACACTCCTAAATCCTTTTCCATGCTTGTGTAGGCTAAAGCTGTATTGTTCATTAAAACTTTGTGCTGGCTATTTCCTATTATCATAACCTTACATTTTTGCTGGTTGAATTTCATCAACCACTCATTCGACCATTCCATTAATAAGTCTATACCTTGTTGAAGCTCAATAACATCATTATCGTTTTTTATTGCTCTAAGGATTTTCATGTCGTCAGCAAATAGTTTACAGCTTGATTTTAATTTGTTGGAGATATCATTAATATACCCTACAAATAATAGTGGTCCTAGCACTGATCCTTGTGGTACTCCACTCACGACCTTTTTCTTCCATTCTTCCCATTCTAATTTATTATTTCCTATCACTACTCTTTGAAGTCTGTTCTTTAAAAATCCCTGGCACCAGTCAAATAGTTTTGATTTAAAACCAAGAGCATTCAATTTTAACAATAATCTTTCGTGATCAACTGAATCAAACGCTTTGGCTAAGTCCAGAAACAAAACTATTACATCCAAACCATTATCAATTGAACTTCTGATAAAATCTAGAGATTCCATTAAGTTGGTCACACAACTTTTATTATTTACAAATCCATGTTGGTTTTTATTGATTAATTTATATACCTTGAAAGATAAAAAATAAATACAGTATGAGAAATGACAATTTAGTTCGGCAACCTTTTTATCAAACTAATTTTGCAAAAACAAACATTGCATTTCGCGGAGCTTTTCTTTGGAATAAAATAGTTTTAAAACATTTTGACTTTTCTCTGGAATGGAGTTACCTCTCATTTAAAAATAAACTTAAAGAAATTATTTTGTCTCTAGATAATATAATTTTTATATTTTTAAACGTTTAATAATTTCATGTAATATATGATGTATTTATGCTGTAAAGTTTTTATAGAGATATACAACTATATTTGAATATGATTTATAGAGATTGTAAAATACGAGCGGTTTTCTATGGCAAGACCTGACGGTCTTCTGCGAGTCTCTGCGTTCTTTCTTTTAAAATTAAATACCTGTAACTATATATTATCTTTTACTTAGTTCTTATTGTATAATTTTTTTATTTAAATGTTAACGATTTTATTGTACAACGATTAAAATGTTTAAGAAAAGAACAAAAAAAAAAAAAAAAAAAGAGGCCAATAAGGACAATGTAAACAAACTAAATTCGTATTAAAATTTAGTACGAATTTAGTTTGTTTACATCTTCTATAGAGTCTTAATAAAAATGTCTTATTCCAACTATAGCATTATCAAACCAATATTGAACAAAGGTGGAAGAGAGAAGTACTACTGTATATCTTTGTGTGGAAATTCATTTTATAATAGCAATATGGAAAAAACTTATATTAGTCTATTTACTCTATCGAATCAAGAACAAAAACACAACGTTCACAAAGCTTGGTGTATCAAAATATTTTAATAAAGACGTAAAGGAGGTGCTAGTAATTTGCTGGTCTTAGGAGGTAAAGATTAGTTGAGATTGCAGTAAAAAAAAATTTAAAAAAAGAAATGAATTTTAAAGCTTGTATTCATTTATAACAACACAAGAAAAATTATCTTAAAAATCTCTATGTAAAAGGTCAAAATATCCAGAGTTCACGACTAAGTTAAGCGATAAAAAACTGAATACATTAATGGATTTTACAAATAAATAAAATTGTGAAAGTATTTTAAAAAAAGTTGGAAGTATTGAGATAGTTTGTAATTGTTTATTAGAAATGTTTCACCGGTTTTAAAAATAGGTAAAAATTGCTACTTTTAATTTATCTGGTACAGTTCCAGTTTTAATTGATGATTTAAATGTTTCGAAAATAGGTTTGCGTAACTCCAAAAAGACGTTGACGATGTTATTACTGCAAATGTCATCTATACCTGGAGATTTGTTTATTCTAAGAGAGTTTATTTCATTTTCGGGTTCATCAATTTTTAGTTCTTTAAATATAAATTCGTTGTTGACACTAGTTAGATAAGTTTCAAATGAGTTGTTTGGACAATGGACTTTTGAAGCTAGATTTGGGCCTATGTTAACAAAAAAACTATTAAATTTTTCTGAAATTAAATTATTATTGTCATACTCTTTATTATCTATGACAATTTGAGCAGGTAAGTTATTTATTTTGCAGGTTTTTATCCCAATTATTTCTTTAATGATATCCCAAGTTTTCCAAATTCACCATTTATGTTTTTTATTTTATTTGAGTGATTGTTTTTCTTTGAATTATTTTTGATTTTTTCAAACAATTTTTTTATACTGTTTGTAAATATTTAGGTTTGCCTCATTATTATTTTTTAAGTATTTAATATAAAGTTTTTGTTTGATTTTTTGAGGGTTTTTTAATACTTTTGGTTATCCATGGACATTTTAAGTGTTTTTCTTTTATTAATTTTACCTTAATTGGAAGTGCATATTATAGTTTTTTAGGAAAATGTTTTCAAAGTTTTTATAAGCAGAGTTAGATATATCTGTTTTTATTATTCCTGCCTTTAGAGAAGTATCAAAGATTGAATTAGTTAATATATTGTCTATTGCGTTGATTGAGGTTGGAGTTACTCGAGTTGGTTTATTAATAATTTGGAAGATGTAATGTTACTTAATATAAGTATTAACGTTTACAATAATAATTCCATTATAAGGACTTGTACCAAATGAGTGATTCTTTTTAAGATATAATTCCTTTGTAAATTATATATATATTTATATATATATATATATATATATATATATATATATATATATATATATATATATATATATATATATATATATATATATATATATATATATATATATATATATATATACCAAATGTACCAAATGAGTGATTCTTTTTAAGAAATAGTTCCTTTGTAAATTATGTTTATATATATATATATATATATATATATACATATATATATATATATATATATATATATATATATATATATACATATATATATATATATATACTAGTAAAAACAAAATATATTTATATATATAATATATATACATATATATATATATTCATATATATATATATATATATATATATATATAATATATATATATATATATATATATATATGTATATATATGTATATATATATATATTTTCATATATATATATATATATATATATATATATATATATATATATATATATATATATATATATATATATATATATATATATATATATGAATATATATATATATATATATATATATATATATATTGTTGTTTTATTGTACCAAATTAAGATACAAAAATCTCTTGTTCGTTTGAGAGTGATCAATATAATGTAAGTGTTTACAAAATAGATCAATAATAATAGAGTTTGATTATTTGAAAAAATACAACTTTTTGATGGTACTTGAAGTTTCATGCCCTTCGGCAATCATCAGCCATATTTTATTCTTTTAAAACAAGAAAAACCGTTAAAAAATACAAAATACAAAAATTAACAGAAAAAACAATAACAAAGCAATAGAATGAGTTCTGACGTCAAAACAAAATTTTTAATTAGAAAATTGTTTAATCAGCCGTGTCGAAGTGGGCGAGAAGAAACTTGTTTCGATGCCTGCATTTGGATATCATTTCACTTTTTTTGTTAATTAGATTTTTATTTTTGGAAAACAGAATTTGATATTTTTCATTTATACACAGTTTGCAAGACTTCATGGTTGGGTTGTAAGCATTGCACTGCCTAATTATTTTCCATTTAATAACTGGATTTAAATTTGCATCTTTCAGTTTCCAAAATTCTTTTGATAGTTCAGTGTCATTTTTGTATTTTTGAATGGTAAAAGATTTTACATGGTTGGCATATCTAATTTTGAATGGTGTTTCGCTTATACCGATGTATAGTTTGATGACAGGATTGGTAGTAGGGTTAGTTGAACTTATTTTAGCTTGGTATACAATGTTTTTTGTTAAGCATTGGTTTGATAGAGGGCAGGTGTTTTTATTAAGGCAGTTGCAATTGGTTTTAGGTAGATCTTTTTTGTTGTTCATAATTTGTCGATTGTGTGCATTTAGGATAGATTTCATGTTCGGCATACAGCTATAACTTACTTTTATGGTGTTTCTGTTGAAGATTTTGTGGAACTTGTGGTTTATTGGGAAGTGTTTGTTGACTAAAGTTAAGAAGCTTTTTCCTATGTTAGTGCTTACATTTTTGCTGAAAGGTGGGTTAAACCAAATGATGTTGCGTTTACGGTTTTTTGTATAAGGCGAATTTAAATTAGGGTGGTATGAAAGTTTATGATTAAAACCGGACTTTAACAGTGCGTCATTGTATGCAGGGGTAGATCTTTGGAAAATTTCTTCACTTGAGGAATTTGCAGACAATCTTAACTCAATTGAATGCGGAAGCTGTTTTAAAATATTTGGCGGGTGGTTTGAATCAGTGTGAATATAATTTAAAGAATTTCCGGGCTTAGAATATGGTTGGAAAGTATGGTCATTTAGATTTAATGTGACGTCGAGGTAATTTACAATTTTCATGTTGCATTGTATTGATATATTGAGTTCGTTTTTTTTAAATATTTCAACAAGATGTTTTTTAATTTTTTCCATTTGGGGGCCACTCATGTTTTTAAAAACTGCTAAGCCGTCATCGCGGTATAGTCCGAAATCATTTTTATTATAAACCTGTGCAACTTGAGACAATAGATAAATTCCCACGAGTTCACAAACTTCAGCTCCGTCAAATGCTCCCATTGAAACATCGAATAAACCGCCTGATTTTTTAATCCAAACTTGATCATCATTATATAGTAATGACTTCCTTGCGTGATAGATCAATGATTTATGGTTAGGTTCAATATTTAGATGTTGTTCAGCGAAATGGATAGCATTGTTGAGTAATTTTTCTGTTATTGATGGGTAAAAATCAACAATGTCAAAAACAAGGAATTTACAAAGGTGTTTATTTCTGATGCAATTAAACCAGTTTGTGGTATCTTGTGTTTTTTTCATTGATTGAGGTGAAGTTTATTGACAAGTTCAGAGTTTATATTAGAAAGTATAACTTTGCTAATTCTGCCGATTTCGTTTTTGGCGGGGTTTAATAAACGGACAGTTGGATTGTTTGTAAAGTTTTCTTTATGGTCTTTTAATTTTATAAAGCAATTTGAAGGTGTGTTAATATTAATTTTATTAAAAACGTCGTGATTCTGTAATATCTGTTTACCTTCTTTATTTATTTGGTTTTTTATTTTTGTATTCGATTTTTTGTATGTTGAGGTGATAGCGTTTGTAAGTAAATGGGTGTAATTTTCTTTAGATATATTATATAAATTGGATGTTTTATCGGAAAAAGTGTAAGTAAGTTTGCTATTGCGTATGGTAGATATGTCATTCTTTAATTTGTTTTGGAAATTATTGTAGACTTTACGGAATTTAATGTTTTTTATTAGGTCTATCAGATCGTTTTCAAATGCAGTCATGTCGGAGATTTGCTTGGGGTAATTTGATGTTTTTATGCCGTAATTGTTATAATAAAAATTTTCCTTACTTTTTTGATCTTTATTGATGAAAAAGAAAGCTTTCCATCTCATTCTTTTTATTAATGCTTCGGTTTTATCAAGTAACTGTATTTTGTAGTCCTTTATTGATGGAATCGGAATGTTCTTGGTTGAATAATTCAAGTTAGTTTTTTTCATTATGCAGACGACTTGAGAAGAGTGCTCAACGTACGGAGCTGATTATTGATTATATATATATATATATATATATATACATATATATATATATATATATATGTATATATATATATATTCATATATATATATATATATATATATATATATATATATATATATATATATATATATATATATATATATATATATATATATATATATATATATATATATATATATATATATAAATTAGTAGAAAATCAATTAGCAAAATTGTTTTTTTTTTTTTTTTTTTGCCAAGTGATTTTCTACTAATTTGTAAGTGCTCTGTTCTTTTAAGAACATTGAGCACTCTTTTTGTAGAATACATTTTAAATTGTTTAAATATATATATATATATATATATATATATATATATATATTTATATATAAATATATATATATATATATATTCCTAGAGTTCATTCATAAGTCCATCTGGACTTGCACCTAAACAAAAAAGGCATGGTTGATTTTATAATCCAGTTTCAACAATTTTATTATGATTTAACTTCTTTGGCATTTGTGAGTTTTTTATTGTCTTTTCAAAATTGTTTAACCAAAAAAGCAAAAATTTTTTTTTTTTAATATTTTTTTAAAACAAATTCTAAAAATTAGTCATTTAGAAGGATTCATAAAGCGATTTGTCGCTGTTTGTTTACATTTTTGTCCTTACTGGCATCTTTTTCAATAATTGCGCAATCGAATTAAAGAAGTGTCTATTACTAGAAATTTGTTATTGTTAAATAAAAAAATTTTTCTTCCTACGTTTAGAAAAAGTTAGTTCTACGGAAAAGTAACGTTTTTTAATCTTTTTTTTTTAACTTTTTATAACTATTAAATTTTTTACATGGCCTTCGAGAGGCCCGGGTCAAAAATTAAGAACGGCGCCGCAAATTCAAACCAAGAAGTATAAAGTATTAAGTTTAGTGAACAATACACGGTTTTCGATATTTCCGAAAGTTATAAAACAATAAAATTGCGAGTAAACAAACATTAAAAATGGTACGCTATATAAAAGAAGCAAGTTATTTTACGAATAGACGATGTGTTTTTAAATTGAAATAATTATTTTGAAATTTAACTTTTATCATTCTTGCTTTAATTTTAATTAGCTGTGTAAAACGCTACGTCTGTTTTACACCTACTAACTATATACTTATATATATATATATATATATATATATATATAATATATATATATATATATATATATATATATATATATATATATATATATATATATATATATATATATATATATACATAAATACATAAAATATAAAAACTTAATATATAGGATGTAAAATGTTTTATGAATTTAATTTTGTTATGGCCCCAAATATATTTATCCTAACTTGCCTATTCATTATGGGCGACAAGTAATTATTGGTTCAATGACATCATTGTGTCATAAAAAGTTACTCAAAAGGAAGATAAAGACATATGAAATATACACAGAACATAAATGTAAAAAAGAAGGAATTGGATGTAATTGTGCATCACTTTTTTAGTTATTACTATAACATAATATCTTTCTCAACGTGAAATTTGAATCAAACTTGTTAATCGCCTAAAAACGTCCCTGAAACAACTGATTTTTTTCTGTCCAATGTTAGATGCACAAGTTTGCTTCAGTCATTTTAAAGATAAAGAGCCGACATTAAAAATCATTTTTCCCCTAAAAAAACTTGGATAAGATTCTAAACATAAAAATGCCTTTTCGTGTATCTAAATAGAAATAGTACAATAAATACTTACTCCACATGGCCTTTACTTAAAAAGTATAAACCAAACGTAAACTTCACTTGGGAAAGTTGAAACATAGTAGATCGGATTTCTTTATTTTTGAATTTGAGTAAAAGTTTTCAAGGCGTAAGGATTGAAATATATGTTCTTCATGATAAGAAATCACTAAAACCTAAATATTTATAGTCCAATAGCTCACGGTTTAAAGTGAGTTGTGTTACGTTATTCATTGTGCCCCAGTGCTGGGGCACAGTGAATCAATGAACACAGCTGTGAAATAACTATGAGGCTGAGGGAGTAAAGACACTGTACACTATAGTTTTGGCGAAAGAAAAGCAAAACTATTAAAAGGAAGCATAAATATCAAGAACCCGAATGAAAAACTTCGACTTTTAAAATTATTTCAACCATGATCTCCATAACAAGCATAAGGAAGGTAAGAAAACTTATTTTATGTAGCTAAAAACAAAAATAACCTATCAAAAACCGGTAGTCAAAAAATATTTGGTACTAACTGTAAATAAAGATGGCTGATATATGAGCACAAAAAATGATTATATTATTAAATTCTAATCTTTGAGAAAATTCCCTGTACCCCAACTTCCCTTAAATACTGTAATACTATATTTTATAGATCAAAATCGAGACACTTATTCTGTTAATCAACCATGTTCCAGCTTCTCATTACTTAATGTCAACTTCAGTTCAAAAAAAAGATTGACTTTATGATTAAACTTGTACCAGTAGAAGTAGAAGTAGTAGATGAAAACAAAAATTTTATTATTCCACTTTCTGATTTTGATGAGTTCTCTCAAGCTCAACAGTTGTTAACAACTGACAAGAAGTACAACTTTAACACAAACATTCCTTCCGTGAAAGTTTTTAACATTCTCCATAACCTCATAAAATCAATTGTACATCATTGGTATAATTTCAAAACTGAAATTAGATGGTCTCCTAAAAAATCCTAAATAAAAAGGCACCAAAAAAACGTAATAGATACAGAAAATTATGTTCACAAGATGAATTTTTACTTGTTCTGATGAAATTACGCCTTGGATTGTAAAGCAAAAACATAGTTGGTAGGTTTAATGTTTCTCTTGGTACTGTTTCGAAAATGTTTAAATCTTGAATAAAAGACATGTCGCAATATTTTAAATCATTTGTTTACTTTCCAGATAAAAAGAAGATTTGTTTGAACCGCTCTGATTGTTTTTAAAATAACCCATGTTTTTTAGGAATATTTCACTGCTCAGAAATTTTTATAGAAACACCAAAAGATTTAGAACTGCAAATTACAACTTAGTCTGAATGCAAGCACCACAATACAATTAAGTTACTTGTATTAGTTACCTCTAGTTCTTTCATAAATTTTGCTTCAGAGACATATACTGGAAGAATGTCAGATGAGGCAATAACATTCTTTTTCGTATCTAGGTGTAGTATTATATAAAAGTGTAACGTAGAAAAAGCACATATGTATAATCCAAAATAAAATATCAAAAATATTGGCCTCTTATACAAAGCTAAGCAATTATTAAAACAAACTTGTTTGAAATTCATTTTTTTTTATTCATTGCTATCTAAATTACGCTAACGTTGCTTGGTGCAGAACTAATCTAAAAATAAATAAAATTAATAAACTACTAATTAAACTAAAAATTAATAAGATGCTTATTAAACAAAAACTATTAGAACTATTAGAAATGTGGATCGTTTCTCATACACTAAATTTCTCTTCAATAAACTCAAAATACTCAACTTATTTCAACTTAACTTTTATCAAATTCTTATATTTATATTCAAAGTCAATAATAAAATGGCACCCGTCCTATTAATTCATTTTTTTAAAATTTTCAAAATTAATCATTTATACCTAACATGATTTTCGACTAACAATTATATATATATATATATATATATATATATATATATATATATATATATATATATATATATATATATATATATATATATATATATTTTGTTTTTTGTTTTTTTTTGTTCTTTTACTGAATATTCAATATAGTTATACAATAAGATAGTTGAGATAAAAATCGTTATACAATAAAAGAAAATATATACAAAAAAGAAAGAACGCGGAGACTCGCAGAAGACCTTCAGGTCTTATCATCGAGAACCGCTTGTGAATAATAAGTACATTAAATTAACATGAAGTATAAAATCTAAACAATGTCTTATTAAAAATTAGCGAGAACGTAAATTTCGTAATAATATATAAATAAAATTGGAATAAAGAAATTGTTGATACTCTTATATATAAATACAAAAATATTTTAAAAAGTACTGTTTTCACAAACACATAAGTTATGGATCAGATATAATATTTATATATTACCTTATGTAATAAACTTCATATTCATTTTTAAAAGAATTTAAAAATATAAAAAAATGTCTTCAAAAGACAAAACAATTTCTTTTAGTTTTTTCTTGAATGAAAGATAATTCCATTCATGGGAAAAATCAAAATTTTTTAAAACTATTTTGTTCCATAGAAAAGCTCCTCGATATGAAATACATGACTTTCCAAAATTAGTTAAAGATAAAGGTTGCTGAATTTGATTATCATTTCTTAAGTTATATTTATTTTTATCTTTTAAGGTATATAGATTATGAAAAGAAACTGGAGATTCGTTGGTTTTACACTTGAACATAAAACAAAGTATATTAAAAGTATTTAGCTGATAAATATTTAGTGACAGCTTATTCACTTTAAACCAGTCAGAAACTTTTGTTTATTCAATATTCATATTTTGGAATAATGTTGTTATGTTGTTATGAGCTAAAAAAAGATTTGTATTGTTAGCAAACATGACCGTCATTAAATTTGAGGCTTTAGGGAGATCATTAATGTAAATTAAAAAGAGAAGAGGTCCTAGTATAGAACGATGGTATCAAAGGCTTTCGATAAATCTATAAAAACACCTAACGTATATTGAGATTTTTCAAAAGATTCAGCAATATTTCGGGTATTTTGGAGTATAGCGTGTTCGGTTGAATTACTTTTTTTAAATCCGTATTGATATTGATACAGTATATTATTTGAAGATAAATGATTGAAAATTATATTATATAAAATTCTTTCTAAAATTTTAGAAAAAACAGGCAAAATCGAAATAGGGCGATAATTTGAAACATTGGTTGAATTCCCCCCTTTAAATATTGCTGAAACTCTGGCTATTTTTAAATTGTCGGGGAAAATACCCTGTTTTATTGAACATTTAAAAATTTGAAATAGAATATCTTTAATGACTTCATACGAGTCGATAATAACATTGCAATAAATATCATCATAACCAACGGATTTATTAGATTTAAGCTTTTTAAAAGAAAGTTCAAATTCCTCAAAGGATAACTCAAAGGAGTTTAAGAACGAAGTTATTGGAAAAGCATAATTATTCAATTTGTTTTTCAAGATAGGAATTTGTTGGGCCAGATTAGGACCAACTGATACAAAATATTCATTTAATTTGTTAGCTATTGCAATTTGATCAAATGATGTTTCTTCATTAATCTTAATAGTTTTAGGCAATGAGCTCGTTTTTAATTTCTGCATGCCAGTGAGTTCTCTTAGAATTTCCCACGTACGTTTCGAATTAAGATTATTTCTATCAAGCAAATTAGAATAGTAATTTTTTTTTTCTTTTTTTTTCTGTCTTTCAAATTCTTTAGCGTATTTTTTATAGAGAACTTTATTTTGTTTAGTTTTTGTCTTTAAATATTTTACGTATAATTTTTGTTTAATTTTAGAGAATTTTTTTAGTTCTTTTGTGATCCAAGGTGACATTAAACTTTTAGCTTTTTTATTTACTATTTGTTTTGGAAAACTAGCATCGGCAGGGGCGGATCCAGGGTGTCGCGAATGATGCGCATGCATCAGTCTTTTTTCACCGCTAAATTTAAGTGTATCTCTTTTTCACTTTTTTTTCTTAATAAAAAGTAAAAGGAGAAATTGGAATCTGGTATTCACAAAAAATGAAAAACTTGTTTTAAACTCGAAAAAAAATCATTTAAAGTCAATTTTATTTGATCTCTATAGTTACTTATTCGTTACTTAGACAAAATTCCTGCGTTTTGGAGCAACTGATGCAATTGTTCTTAACTAGTTAAGAACAATTGCATCAGTTGCTCCAAAACGCAGGAATTTTGATCGGAAAAATTTGAATGGTCGGAAATTTTTTGGTCGGAAATTGGTGTGGTCGGAAATTGTGTGGTCGGAAATTTGTGTGGTCGGAAATTTGTGTGGTCGGAAAAATTTGTGTGGCACTGAATACCATTAATAAATTAGATAAAACAAACAAAAGTGATCGGAAAAATTTGTGAAAAAATACAAATATGATTGGTTAAAACGTACTATTTTTTTTTAAAATGATTCATTTAAAAAAAAAAATAGTACGTTTTAACCAATCATATTTGTATTTTTTCACAAATTTTTCCGATCACTTTGTAGCAACTGATGCAATTGTACTCTAAATCATTAATGATTGGTTAAAAAACAGTTTAAACCAATCACTATTTAATAAAATAACAATTGCATCAGTTGCTACAAAACTTCCGCAAAAAACTTTACAAAAAAGATAAGAAATGTTATTTATAACCAATCAAATTTGTAGAAAGTTTAGAACAATTGCATCAGTTGCTCCAAATCGTTCAAATTTTACAAAATTCTGATATGCCGCCTGATATACGTTCATCGCTCGTAATTTTCGTCGTTGGACTTTGCTTGTAAACTAAAGTTTAAAAAAAAATGAATTTTTTAGTCTCAAATGCAATTAAGGCTAGACATTTGCCAAATATTCGCAAATATAAAAACCAATTGACTGAAGAATTGAAAGTTTTAAATAATAAGAGTCCAGTTCAGCCACATAGTCAGTCTTCTGAAAATACTGAAATGGATCGTTTTATCCCAAAGCAAGAAGATACTAAAGATTATGTTGCTTTAAGGTAAAACCCTATTATTAAAGTTAATGGTATTTTATATTTCCAGCTAGTATTTAATATAAACTGAGCTTGTTTTAGAATACTTTTTATTTTATTTAAGGTCATCTGAAGATGGAAATTGCCGGCAATTTCCATCTTCAGATGACCTTAAATAAAATAAAAAGTAGAGGCATGCCTCTGGCAACTGTAGAGGCATGCCTCTACAGTTCAGCTTCACTTTTAAGCAATTCGTCTCTGAAGACAGTTATTGTATTGAGGCTTCTAACTTCGATTGAATTGTTTGAAAAAGTTTGCTACTATGCGAGGTACTCCCTTTTTGTTAAATAGGTTAAAAACAATAATTTTTTTAATCTTTCCAGTGTTCTAGTAGCCTGTGTTTCTTTTGAATGTTCAGATCAATTTAAATTAATTAACAGTGAATCTACTTCTGAAATTATAATAATGGAAGCATTGATCAACTGCCGAGCTAACAAGTTTTCTTCATTTTTATGTCTAATTGCTTTGTCATCAGTTTTATATATTCCTATTAGATTAATTTATACTGATTTTGGCTTAGAAAAATTCAAAAAACTTTTTAAGACAATTATTTTTCCATTTCGTTCAATTAAAAATCAAGATCAAAATGTTTTAAATATTTTATAGTGTAATACTGATATTATGTCAGTGATGCAAAATAATGATAACTGGACACCGAACCATTTTGTACCAATTATTAAAAAACCTAAACTAATTTCTAGTAATAATAAGAATTTGGCTATAAAAAACGATACTACTTATCCTTTACACTTTTTTAGTCCTAAAACTGAAACAAATAAAAAACAACAACTTGATTCTGCAAAACATGTCAAAATTTAATCTAAAATTAACTTTAAAAAAGACAATGCTTTCATAGAGTTGCCTTTTGAACCTTCTGTAGATTCAAAAATAGTTAAGTCATTAGACTCCAACTCAGTTATTATTCCTTCATATAATGAATTAAATTCTTTGTATGATGTTTTAACATATCTTGTTCGAGGTAAACTTTTAACTGCTGGCAAAGATGATTCTATTTTGTTAGATATGGTAAACAAAGTATTTTGTCCTAATTCTATGTTTGTTTTTCCAATATCTTTTAATACAAAAAGATCATTTAAATTTGAATGGCTCAGCCAGTTTTCTTGGTTAGCTTATTCTAGCAAAGAAGATGGAGCTTACTGTCTTCCTTGTACTTTGCTAGGTGCTAGTATTCCAAATAAGTCTGGAATATTAAATTTAGTCTTCAAGCCCCATCAAGAGTGGGGTAATGCTGTTCGTGATTATAGAAATCATGAGGAAAGTTGTGTTTTACATGAAAAACCTATGCTTTTATTTAATGCATTGCTTTCACGTTGCAACTCCAAAAATAATGTTATTGAGGTTGATTTAAATAATTCTCGTTTGAAACTTCTTTCTGATAATAAAAAAAAATTAGTTCCAATAATTAAAATAATAATATTTCTTGGTAGAAACGATCTAGCATTTCGTGATGCTAGCAAATATCATCCTGATATTGGGGAATCTTCTACACAAAAAGTTGGAATTAGTAACTTCATAGAGCTTTTAAATTTTTGTGTTGATGGTGGTGATCAAGTATTAGCTAATCATCTTTCTTCAAGTCCAAAAAATGCAACCTATATATCAAAAACTACCCAAAACCAACTTATTGATTCTTGTGGGAAAGCAATTGAGAAAGTTTTAATAAAAAATGTCAAGCATTCAATTTTTTTTTCAATTCTTTGTGATAAAGCAGTTGACTGTTCAAATACTAAACAAATGTCACTTGTTTTAAGATATGTAAATTCAAATAATGAGATTTGCGAGGATTTCTTAAGATTTATTGATTGCAAGACTGGTACATCTGGTCTTAGTCTCTAAATGTACTTAATGCACTTCAAGAGTTTGGACTTGATATTCAAAATTGTAGAGGCCAAGGGTATGGCGGTGCGGGTTGTATGGCAGGTAAATATGAAGGAGTTGCTTCTTGAATAAAAGCTCTTAATCATAAAGCTATATTTGTTCATTGTGCAAGCCATAGACTTAGTTTAGTAGTAGCAGCTGCATGCCAAGTTCAAAAAGTAAAAAATCTTGGCCGAGTAAAATAAATATATTTTTTTTTAACTTATCTCCTAAACGTAGTAACTGTCTCAAAAAATATTTAAGTCCAAATCAAGAAAAAATAATAGATACTTGTCGAACAAGATGGGTTCAAAAGCTGAGAGGTCTTGATGTTTTTTTTTGATAATTTTATACCTATTATTCATGCTTTAGAGGAGATGGGGTTAAATGATTCTAAGGAATATAGCAGTGAAACTGCTTCCAAATCCTCTTTTTTTTTAAGATTATTAACAGATTTCTCTTTTATTGTAAGTTTAGTTATTACAAAACAATTAATGGATTTTTTTCAATTCTGTTTTTTTTCAAATTCAATTACTGTAACTTCAAACTAAATCTTTTGACATATCCCAGCAGTGTTTTGAAATAACTAATCTAAAAAATCTGTTATTAGAAATTAAAAATAAAATTGATATATATCACACTGAATGGTACGCTATCGCTCTTAGTTTGGCCAAAACTCTTGATATACAAGAAGTGAGACCTAGATTGTGTAATGTCCAAGTTTACCGGGATAATTATCCAACAAATACAGTTTGTGACTATTTTAAACACAGCATTACATCTTCATTAATTGAACATCTTATTAATGAGCTAGATAATAGGTTTCCAGAAAATGGCATGTTTGTTTATAAAGGTCTAGCAGCAGTTCCTTCAACTGTACTGTCCAGAATACAAGTTAAAAAACCATGGAAATCTGATTTTTATGAATTTTTAAATTTCTATTCATCTGATATGCCTCATTTTACTTCAATACATGCTGAGTTAGATTTATGGGAATTATTTTGGGAAAACCAGTCAAGTATTCCTTCAACTGTTGCTGGTACTTTAAAGTCCATTGACATGAGAGGTTTTCTAAATATAAGGACAGCATTTATAATTTTAGGAACAATTCCAATAACAACTTGTGAATGTGAGAGAAGTATTTCAGTTATACGTAGGCTAAAAACATTCTCTAGAAGTAATATGATTGAGTCTCGCTTTAACTCTTTAGCATTAATGTCCATACATCAAGAAATTTTTCCAGATGTTGAAAGAGTCATTGACATTTTTTCAAAGTCAGGTGAAAGACGTTTAGACTTTTATTTAGTAGTGTACTAACTTTTATTTTACTTATTTCTAATTTGATTTTTATCAAATTAGAAATAATTATCTAATATTGTGTGTGTGTGTGTGTTTATATATATATATATATATATATATATATATATATATATATATATATATATATATATATATATATATATATATATATATATATATATATATGTCCAGAAGTGGAGGGCCAACCTTAGGCAATATTACTTTACACTCCAGAAATGGAGGGCTAACCTTGGGCAAAATGACAGTATACAGATGAAGTGCAAAGTCCTTTGGCTTACCTTCTCGTTGGTGCACTTTGTTAAGTAAATTAGGCTTAAAATTACATGTCTAATTTATGAACAAAATAGCCAAGGTAACATTTGTAAAAATTTCTGCTAAAAATGGATACTGCAAAAGCAATACAAAATTTAGTTATTATTCAATGATATAAACAGCGACGCCACTAGTAAAAAAAGCTGTTTCTCCACATTTTATATTGACTATACTTAAACCCTAGAGAGGTTGCGGGGGGGGGGGAGAGACGTCGATAAAAAAATTTCGCATCACCCATTTAAAATGCTAGATCCGCCCCTGCATCGTATATTTCATAAAACGTTTTAAAAAACGTATTATAAACTAAATTAGCGTCAGCACAGGTATCTATTTGTTTCCAATGAAGATAAGATAATTGTTCTTTAAATGTTTTTAAATTATCAGAAAAAAAACGTTTTTTAAAAGTTTGTTTTTGTTGAGATATTATATCTGCGTCGATATTAATAGAGAAAAAAATAGGGAAGTGGTCCGAGACGTCACTTTTAATGATGCCTTTTTTTAGAGATTTATTGAAAACATCAGTTGTTATAATATTGTCAATTAAGGTTTTTGATGTAGGAGTTATTCTTGTTGGTTTGTTAATTATGGGAAAAGCACCGAGTTCAAATAACTCGTTGTAAAATTTTTTAACGCCATAATTAGTGTGGTATTGGTAACAATCTAAATTAATGTCACCTATTAAGTAGTATAATTTATTTTCACAAATGCTTTTTTTAAAATGTCATTTAAAAATAAATTAAAATTTTCTATACTGCCCGAAGGTGGGCGATAACAAAAACTTATAATTAAATTTTTTGTTTTTTTTTGTTTGTTTGGATTTCAACTGTTAAGACCTCATTATCGTCATCAGAATTGCTCATGTCAGGCCTGATAATATACTGCAAATATTCTCTAATATAAACTATTAAACCTCCGCCTCGCTTTCCATTTTTTCTATCCAAAGAAATTTTATTGAAACCTGGTAAAAAAATACTTGAATTCAAATTAGAGTTATTAGAGTTACACCAGGTTTCAGACATGCTAATTAAACTAAAAATATTAAGAGATTCTTTCATGCTTAAATAGATTTTTTCAAAATTCTTTGATATGCTTTTTATATTAATATGAAAAGTGTTAAAATATCTACAGTTAAGAAACTCTTTTATTTCGTCTGCATAGTAATAGGAGCAGTTGCTTTGTAAAGCATGTGCTTCACAAAAGTAATTTAAGTCCGGATCTGATTGGTTATTAAATAAAAACTCATCAGTTCGGAAAAAATCATAACTTAATTCAAAGTCGTTTAAATTATTGGAATCCATTTTACCATTTTAGAAAACCATAAAATAAAAGAATTTCCTTTAATCGCGCGTTATTAACTTATTATATACAACCTTTGCATATTTACCTTTTATTCGTAAATCTTTTGCAGCCGCAAACAACTTCTTTCGTAATTCGGTTGTCCTTTTGCTGAAATCTTCGTTCACATATATTCTTTGATTCCAAAGTTTCGTCTTTATATATTTAAAAAGCACTGTTGATTTGTCCTTAAAATTTAAAAATTTGACCACGATAGTTCTGCATTTTTTAATTGTATTATCTTTATCATTTTTCCCAACTCTATGCGCTCGTTCAATAATGAATTCACCTTGAAGATCAAATTTTTTTTTTATTAATTCACGAACTTTACTTTCACAATCGTCCCAACTTTCATCAACTGAGTCCTCATGTTCTTAAGGAACATTATGGTTGATGCTCTTAAGGTTTTTTTTTTTTATGAACAAGATTACTAAATGAGGGTAACTCCCCCTTCTTTTTATTTGTGCTAAAATTTATTGCACTTAATGGTGTTGCATCGGCACTGCGTTTTTAGGCATGCCATAAACAAAGCTGAGTTGTAGATGCATCATCTCTATTTAATCGGTGGTGCACAGCAGCCTCAAGTTTAAAAAGTAGAGCTGCAATATGTGAACAGACTGAACCTAGTCCTACTGGACAAGTGCAGCTGGCTATTTCAATCCACCCATCTTTGTGAAAACAAACCCATACTTCATACATGCAACTCTTTATGCTAACTCTCTGGCTTGGAAGAACCTAAATAAAGATCTATCTATCTATAGTAAAATAAGAAAATATTGATCGTGAACAAAATTCGTCCAATGTTACTTATATCTTAATATTATTAGCCTAATAATAACTGATTTGTATGCTCCTAATAATTACAAATCAGTTTATAAATCAATGTCTATAATATATAACCTTAGTTTTTATAAAACAATAATCTTCATTGATACTTGGAGCATACAAACAATCTTGCACGTGGCCACACAAAAAATATGTTTTATATGCTTCCAATGACTTGTATGCCTTAGTATTTTCTTTTGTAAACTCACTAGGAGTGACGGTGAGAAAACTTATCACGTCTCTCCAAGTAATGTCAGGCAACTTTGTAATGTCTTTCTGCCGAACACTTCCATTAATATATTCCGGATTTAACTCAACCACGCTAACAATATTCATTGTTTATTTAATGATAAATATGATTTTAATATTTTAAATGCTGTGTTTATAAGTAATGTTGACAATAGTTAAAACGATATTTAAAATTGTTTTGCCTGCCAGTATGCGCACGCATATTGTTTACATTTTGCTTTATACGTCACATGAAATTGGTCTATAAAATGTGTGTTTAAAAATGTGTAAGTGAGTACCCATATATTTCATGTATATTATATTCAATTTTAATACTATATTTTTGTGTATTGTATAATAGAGTTTCTAAATAATTTATTTGTTATACTTTTAAAAACTTATATTTATTTATTTATTATAAATATACTTCTTATATATGAATGGTTAAGCGCTAAACCTGCCTATACAACAAAATTGAAAAAAATTAAAGTTAAAAAAAGATTTATGTTGTGTTTTTTTGCTAACACCAATACACTATTTTATGCTTTTAACTGCAAATTCTTTTAATCTTTTCGGTTTAGTGGTTTTTGTTAAAGACTTTTTGTTTAAGTGGCTTTTGTTACAGACGTTTGTTAAAGACTTTGCGTCTAATTATCTCGTTTCAACGTATTCGTTAAATAAGCAGGTTTGGCGCTTAACCATCCATACTATATTCAATTTGAAATCTTAATGAATATAATAGTTAAAAATAATAATAATAAAATCATTATATATTTTATTATTTTATGATAAATAATTTTGTAAATTTGTCTTTATGGTGAAACACAATAATAGTAATAACAACATCCGGAAAAAATCCAGAATTTTGTTAGAAAAAAAAATCCAGTGTTATGTCATTTTTTTATATATATAAAAGAAAAATATTTCGATACTTGTTCAACTAAAGTTTATAAATTAAATCAATTTTTATAAAAAAAAATTATTAAATCAACATACATTATTTTTTTCGGTCTAACAATATATAATATATATACGTATACAAATGGGTATTTAAATCCAATATGGGTTTAAAAAAAAAAAAATTCCACTGAACACGCAGTACTTCATGTGACTAGAAATATTACAGATTCGTTTCAGAAATCACAATTTACTTTTGGAGTATTCATTGATCTATCAAAAGCCTTCGATGCGATAGGCGCTGAGATTTTAATACTAAAACTTCATAACTATGGAATCTGTGGTAATTTTCTAAATTACTTAAGAGCTGTTTAAGCGATCGTAAACAGTATGTGCAAATCGATGTATCCTCTACTACAAATTTACTAAATATCAGGGAAAAGATGATAATTGTATCAAAAATATTTTTTAATATTTGCTATTGAAAAAAGTTTGAAATTCTTAATTGCTTTAACAACATTTAACAAACATTTTACCACTTATTATTTTTTAAATGATTTTGGGCTGGTATAGACCATGGCCTGATATAGATAGCTTAGTATAGATCTTTCATTTTTGATAATGTCCTAATAGGAAACTAGATTGAATTGACCCCAATGTTTGATAACGTTCTAATCTAGGAAATTAGATTTAAATGAAGAGCAAATAGAAAAGCCAGCCAGCTATGAGTACCGTTAGTACGTTTGTACAATTTTGCATTTACTCGACATTTACACTACAAGACTGTTCTATCTCTTTTAACAATTTCACTTTTTAAAACTTTCAACGTTCTCAACATAAATTTTAAAAAAATTGAAACGTTCTCAGCAAAAATTAAAAAAACTTTCAACATTCTCAGCATAAATTAAAAAAAAAAAGTAGTAACAATAGTGCTTATCTAACGTTTCAAAAAAGCACCATCTTTATTTTTTTCCTAATATCACATTAATTTTGTGACGAGATTCTCAAAGGAATATGGGAAATTTAAAGAATAAATCATTAGTGGTAGATATGGCAACGGATTAGTGTAAAAAGTAAACTAAAATAACTTTAAAAAAAATTTGACAGTTTTTCTAAATAAACGAAATCAATTATAAATTTGATTTCAAATTTTTAACTTGAAGTTTTTGAAGTTTCATCGCGATTCCCATGTTACCTGAAATCTTTAGTTTTCCTTGGAGAAAAGCCTAAATAAAGAATAATATTTAGAATAATTTAGAAGTCAACTGACACTTCTTCACTCGGACAAAGTTATAAAAAACTAAATTACAGTTTGAGGATTAAGTTGTCCAACCATCATTTTAAAACAGTCTTCATCTGTCATTTTGATCGTACAATCAGCTTTTAGTTCTATAATAACAATAAAATATAATAAAATAACGACAAAATATAATATAATTACGGTAAAATATAATAAAATAATGACAAAATCTTATAAGATAACAACGAAATAATAAAAACATTGCAAAATTCTTGGCATTTAACAACCTTTCATTTTTTTATACTTCCAAACAAAATTAATGTTTTTATTGACTTGAAATAAAATATTAATTAAAAAATCTTCTTAGATGTTTTTGAATTTACTAAATTCTTTATACATTTTATTGATTTCTAACGTTTATGGAGCCCTGTTTTTTTTTTCAAAATTGATAAACATACCCTGTTTAAATAATATAAGGAGCTGTTTGATAATGATTTTTTAGGATGAAGAAAAAAACTTTAAAGCTTATTTTTTAAAGTTTTTTATTTTATGAATGATTTTTTTTTTAAACCAAACTTTTAAATGATCGCCAAATATGAAAATAATTATTCGATTATAGCAACTATTCCATATAGTATTCTATATTTAACGTAAAATGTAATGATGCAAAAATTTTTATTTTTATGTTAATACTTTATCATAATGGTTTTATTTTTAATTCTTTTAATATTTTTTAATTCTTCTCTTATCTTTTAGAGTCATAACACATGTCCGTTGATCGTCATCTTTTCTGTTTTTTCACTACGCAAAACATCATCAAACTTCATTGGCTATGTTCTACCGTTACAGTGTGTTTTATTTTATTTTAAGGTGGATTTCCATTACTTTTCACTGATCCACTACCTGTTTTCCTTAATTGAATTTAAAGTTACACAAACTCAGTTTTAGAAATATTAGACTTAGATTCTTTTTCAAAAATGCTCTTCAATTGCAAAAATATAAACATTAATACAACCCATATTTAAAGTATCAAGAGAAAATCATTAAACTACTGAATAAAATTTTTTATTACGTGTACAATATAAAATGTACTAAAGTTAAGTAGATTTGTTGAAGAGCTATTTTCCCTGATTTTTTCAAAATTTAATCTAATTTACCAGATTAAACTCTGATTTTTTTGCAGATACTTGATTTTCATGACTTTTCCCTGATCTGGTAGATACCCTGTGTTATACATCATAACAACCTGGATGCATGTAAACTTTCTTTTAATCTTTAATGACGCATTTTTTGCTGTTGGTCAAGGCACACCCAAATTTTGCCAATAATACAATTTCTGCCCGACTAGCTTTTGCTATAACTCCATCTTTTCAGCACTAAAATTTGAGTAATAATTCTTCTTCTGTCTTTGCATTCAAACATAAATCATCTGCATTGAATAGCCTCCATGGTAAATCAACACTAAACTCCTTAAAGTGCTTCTCAAGCAATAGTAAAAAAAAAACAAACTGAACACTGAACGCTGATACAAAATATATTTGAATTTAAAACCACGGATGAGGAGAAAAATAGCAACAATGCATATCACATAAAATAATTACCTTAATGATAAGCTGTGAAAAGCTTGGTTGCTTATTCCACGCAAACTATGATTGCGTATTATGTCTCCTAAAAATGCCCAAACATGTCATAAACCTAAATAATAACATGTTATAAAGCTAAAAGATAACATTAGGAATTGGCTGGAAACTGGTGGAAACCGCAACTGTTTAATCGTTTGTTTTTTTCCCCTCAAAATCGAAGTAATGTGGAAAGCACAAATATCGTGAAAATATATACAAAATACTATAAAAATTTTAAAATTGCACTTATTTCAATATTTTTAAAAATTATTATTAGTTTGAAAAGATGAAAGATTGAAAAAGATAACATTGAGTTACATTTAGAATTCTTGTTATTTGGCTGAGTGTAAGACTCATTATTATTTGACAGAATGTAAGACTTATTATTCAACAATTTTTAATAATACCTCAAACATGATTGTTAAATGGTAGTAAGTACAGGAATGCAAGTACATTTCTGTACATTTAATATTGTGATTTTTATCATCAATATTTCTACTTTTTTTTTGTAGATACTGAAAGAATCTTTCAACAATATTTAAAAATAATCATAATAATCAAATAACAATAATAACACTGTAAAAATACCGAAAAAATAACACCGTAAAAAAATTCCGTAGTAATTATCGAACTTTTTCTGTTGTTATAATAGGGGTCGTCAATAAATTACGTCACGCTTTAGGGGTGTTGTGGGGGCAGGCGTAGGCGATTCTGTTTCATTATATATACGTATATAATTTTAAGTTAGTGATTTTAATATATTTTTTTTACTGGGACTAAAGTGCTATGTTTTTAAAGAAGTACATTCACCTAAAATTCCCTTTAATTTAGATTAAAGATGCTGGTATATATAGATATAGATATTTATTAACGACAGTTACTTCTGAAAATTAGTTTCCTATATTATATAGGATTTATATGGTTTAAGAATCTTTGCTTATGTATAGAATTTTTTAAAGTTAGTAATAAGTCAAGTTTTGTTTACAATTTTATATAGAAATTATATTGAATTTGCGATTGAAAGTATATATATTTGAGATTATTTATTGTTTTTTATTTTATATATATATATATATATATATATATATATATATATATATATATATATATATTTATATATATATATATATATATATATATATATATTAGGGTATGGAACTAAACTGCAAAAAATGTAAGGTGATGAGATTCGGCAATCAGAAAGTTTTTCGAGGTATTGATAAAACATACACAATGAATATAAATGGAATGATTTATGACCTCTCAAACAGTGTATTAGAAAGAGATCTAGGTGTCTTTGTACAACTGGATATGAGGTGGAAGCATCAAACGCAAGTATGTGTTAACAAAGCTTCAAAAATACTGGGTTTATTGAAAAATGCCTTTGAAAGTAGAGATTGTTTTATGTGGAAAATTTTGTATTCTACTTATGTGCGACCTCATCTTGAATTTGCGGCTCCAGCGTGGAGTCCTCCGAATGTGGCCGAAATCTCAATGCTTGAAAGAGTTCAACGTAGGGCCACAAAAATACCATACTCAAACCGAATGTTAAGTTATGAGAAACGGCTAGTTAAAATGGATTTAATTAATTTAAATCTCAGAAGAAAACGAGGAGACCTTATTCATTTATATAAGATATTAAACAATCTAGAATTTGTCAATCTTAATGTCAAACTAGTCTATAAGTACAGCATTAAATTAGATGGCCCATGTTCTTCCATTAGAGGTCTCCTCGAGAAATAAATGACTTTCATGCATCATGCAAGGACTCCTCGAGAAATAAATGACTTTCATGCATCGGTTAGCTCCAGAATCCATTTCTTCACAAACAGAGTTTGCCAATTTTGGAACAAACTTCCGGAAAAAGTTGTAGATTCCGAGAATTTGAATAGTTTTAAAGCAAGTTTAGACGAATGGCTTAAGAAAAATAAGAAAATATTAATTTAAAAGAAAAAGAAAAAAAAAAGTACTTGGCTGCTATAGCTGAACGTTACAACGTCTCAGCTTGTGATCCACGCAGTTTACCACTAACTAACTAACTAACTAACTAACTAACTAACTAACTAACTAACTAACTAACTAACTAACTAACTATATATATATATATATATATATATATATATATATATATATATATATATATATATATATATATATATCAGGGTTCCTACAGGGTCATTGGTAAAAAACAGGACATTTTTTTAAAAAAGACAGGACTGTTGAGGCCTTTTTTTTAGAATTGATATATGTAAAATATAAAGTGCTAATGAAAACAAAGAGATTTATTACTAAACATATTTCTAAGTGTTTATTTTAATATACCCGTATATCATGTATAAAACATAAACCTTTTTTTATTTATTTACACTTTTGCCGATAAAAAAAAATTTACAGTCGTAACTTATAAAAAAAATAATTACATGACCGGGGCTAGAAGAAGACAAATTTAGTCTTATCATTAAGCCCCAAAGTTTTATCATTAACCTTCCAAAAAAGAATTGGAAATTTTTAAATTGACCAAAAAGGTCTTCTGCAGTACACCTTTCTACAAAAAAAGTCTCAAGTACGATATTATTATTTGCTGAAAGTGATTGGAATGGTACGTGGCATAAGTGTCATATTGTTTTTTTGTCAGTGATGTTTAAAAAAAAAAAAAAAAAAGGTGTTGAAACTATGTTCAGTAATAGCTGATATTATACCTAAAACAAAATTAAATTTTGTTTGAAAAACTTTTTATCTTGATTAACTCCTAAATCCATAAAATATATCATTTTACATATAAACATTGTCATATAAACTTAAAAAAAAAAAACTTTTAAAACATATAAACTTTTAAAAACATATAAAAACAATACATAAAAAAAAAATACAATAAACAATACATAAAAAAACATACATCAGGGGCGGATCTAGGGGGTATCCTGTGTTGCCCAGGATTCACTCATAATATTCTAAAAAATTATAAAAAATTCCGTTTCATAATTTAAAAAATACTAAACTTAAATTTATAATATACTAATATGTATATATGAGTTCTTATACGGCTATAACAATGTTTCAGACTTAGCTCTCCTCCGTCATGTTCAAAACGCCGCTATTAAATCAGGATTCTTTTTTTAAAGTAAACGGTACCGAAAGAACCCTTTTAATCAATCGTTATTGCAATGTATTTATTTTGCTTGCCGTAATAAAGGCCAAAAAAATCCCTATTGATTCGACCCGAATTTCCGGTAGACAACAAAAAAAGTTGCAGGAACGTTTGATCAAAAGGGTTCTCTCGGTTCCGTTTATATATAAAAATGAATCCTTAATTATTCTAATAACGCCTTAATTATTCGCATAAAGCCTTAAGTATTCGAATAAATTGAAGTTTATCAAAAATTAGCTAATAAGTAGTTTTTATTACAAATTTTATTTTTGTTTACAATTGTGGATTTGTTGCTATCCAATGCCATTATAGCCAAGCATTTGCCTAATATTACAACTTACAAAGCAAAGCTTCGTAATAATCTTAAAGAATTAAATTGAAACTTTCCTGTTGTAAACAAAGATCTTCTTTCTTTAAGTAGGTATGCGGAATTCGCGTTTAACGGAACCGATAAATCTACTAAAATTTTGTTCCATGCTTTTTGAAGTTTGGTTTTGGTGAGGGAGGTTGTACCGACCTCTGTCAAATAACTTTTTAGAATTTCATATTAACATAGATATTTTTTAAAAAAATAGAATGATTAAACTTTAAGAATAAATTTTTATTTGATAATACAATAAACTTTATAAGTGGATTTATTGAAGCTGAAAATATTGTTGCACTTCATGTATTCCCCAAACATAGCAGAAATGTAAGGTTATTTTCTATAATTTAAGTTTTTTTAAGTTTATACATTTCCTATGCACTTGTCAAATATTTTTGAAAAATAATGATGCCCACTATCTCTATTTTTGTGCACACTTTTGGTACCCAATTTCTATTTTCTGAATTCGTACTGGAAAAAAAAGGGAGGGGGAGGGGCTTGGTGGTGTTTAAAAGGTAAATAAGTTTTCTTTCGGCTAATATTGTTTGTCAAAATATTATTAGTATAAAATATTGTCATTAATAATATTATGTACTTATCAAAAAAACATAATTGTTTAAAAAAGGCATAGTTTATTTCACTTAAACTATATAATAATTAAATCAATTTATGATTTAGATAAAAATGAATAATGCCATTGTCAATGAAATTGACAAGTTAGTTGCTGACAGTAAGGATTATAAACTTTTGATTTGAGTAAAGTAATAAAAATTTGTCTTGATCTTTTAATTGTTAGAAGTGTCATTTATGTGTTAATAATTAATATAAGTGATTTTCCCTCTTATAAATTTAAATATCAGAACTTCTCCTTCAATAAGTCTTAACAATAAAATAGTTCCATATGCGCAAGTTTATTATTATTATTATTATTATTATTATATATATATATATATATATATATATATATATATATATATATATATATATATATATATATATATATATATATATATATATATATATATATATATATATATATATATATATAATAATAATAAACCTGCGCATATGGAACTATTTTATTGTTAAGACTTATTGAAGGAGAAGTTCTGATATTTAAATTTATAAGAGGGAAAATCACTTATATTAATTATTATATATATAAATAAATATAAATATTATATATATGTATATATATATATATATATATATATATATATATATATATATATATATATATACATATATATATATATATATATATATATATACATATATATATAAAAATTATTATATATATATAAATAAATATATATATATATATATATATATATATATATATATATATATATATATATATTTTTTAAATTTAATATATTAGAAAAATATGAAAGTTTATGCATCAAATGGAAATTGGTTAAACTTGAAAAATGTGTACCCTAAATTTTGTAAGTCACAAAGAGCAAGTCAATGCTAGTTTAAACTATTTGTTTTAGCTATGTTTATTTTAAAAAAAGAAAGCTAAAGTGCTGATAACATATTTTATGCTATTTATATATGATTTCATACAACGATATTTTATTTTGATATATAATAATTTCTCAGTGAACTTTTATTCATTTCTTATAGATATTTATAAACTTTTTATTTTCAACTATTTATATCTTTATAATAAAACACACAACTATATTTGAAATAATAACTCATTTCTTTTTATTAAT
This sequence comes from Hydra vulgaris, assembly GCF_022113875.1. Classification (NCBI taxonomy): domain Eukaryota; kingdom Metazoa; phylum Cnidaria; class Hydrozoa; order Anthoathecata; family Hydridae; genus Hydra; species Hydra vulgaris. Next base: position 37,858,832 of record NC_061169.1, read on the forward strand.
TTTTTGTGTGATTTATTTTTTGTAGATTGCTAAGGTCATCACTGATCTCAGCAGTTTAATATTTTATAAATGTTTTTACTCTTTTAAAGTATAATATGCCAAAAAGTAAATCTCTTAAAATAATATTTTTTGGATTATTCAAGAAATATTTAGCTGATAACTTTACATTGCCATTGGGTACCAGCATTAAGTGTAGTCATATACTTTCTATTTTTGTTTGCAATGGAGAGTTGTATAGCAAAACAATTGTCCAAGTAAATAAAGATTTGAACTGTAACATTTCTTCAAATCAAATTCAAAGTGTAGTGCATATAGCCAAAAAATGATCAAAGTGTTTTAAAAGAAAAAAGAAAAGTTGTGTTGCATTTTGCAAAGAGCCTTTTGCATGCAATAAACCATTGTCAACTTTGACACTTTCATTGCAGCCTACATCTAATAGTTCTACTTACAATGTTTCATGTTCTTTAATTGTTGAATCACCTGAACGCATTGGTTCTCCAGATATTAATGAACCTAATTATGGTAGCAAAAATTTGAAAATGAGGCATACTTCAAGAGAAAAACTTTATCTTTTTTTTCTTGAAGTATGCCTCATTTTCAAATTTTGACTACCAGACTCTTATGAGAAAAAATTAGTAAAGAGGACATCTATTTTGTCTTCGAGGTTAGCTAGAGCTAACATAGAAAACCGTAAGAAGATAGCTTTAGCAAAAGAAAAATTAATCAGCCTACCTTATAAATTAAAAGTTTTCAGACAAAGTGTTAAACGAAAAGAAGTAATTATAAAAGCTTTACGAGCGGAAGTTAGAGATATAAATTAAAAGATATAAAGTATATAGATATAAAAAAATAAATAAATTACAAACTCACTATTACAGCAGGTATTATAAGTTTTTTATTCTTTTTATAAATTATTTTATTGATAATTAATAGTAAAACATTTGTACTTTAAAGTTCGAAGAGGTCATCCGACCTATGTCTTCTGCAGGCCCTCTTTTAATGGCAAAGTTGCAAGTCTAAAAAAAAGGGCCGCCAAAAAAGTTGGGGGCCACAGTTCAAAAAGTACCACCAGACCCCCTCTCCCTTGTTGGGGCCATGGGTAAAGTGTGTAAATTAAAATTTACCATCTAAAATATAAGCATTTATTTAGCATATATTCTGTATAAAATATTATCATTTTTAATATATGTTCTGTTTTTAGGTTAGAGGGACACACCCTTTCTCTGAGTTACAGTGCGTGGCTAGTGTAAGTTGTAATGTACTAAAATATAATTTATATTTTTCATACAAGGTTGATTTCTTTTTTAATAAAGATAAAAAATACTTAGAAGAATGAATTGTTTTTGAAAATAGGGTATAAAAAAACAACAACTAAAAGCCAAGACAAAAGTAAATGATTAGTATTTCAATTTTTTTTTGGTATTTATTCATTCATGAACTCATTTATTCAATACTCATTCTGATATTTTAAATAAAATCAAAGATGTTCTTCTCATATTTGGGGGAAGTTTGAAGGAAACTGAAACAACTACTTTCATATGAAAATTAATTACTATTCACACTTTTAATAATATATTTATGTTTGTTTAGATTTAAGGTGAAGGGACACAACATGCCCTCGATTCGATATGCACGGCTAGTATATGTTGTAACCTATTATAATATAATTTGTATTTTATTTATTCTATATCTACTTATTTTAAAGAAATTCAAAAATAGTGATATGAAATAATCATTTTCAATTTTAGGGTGTTTACCCCTCCCCCCACATGCACCCATTTATTTGGTCAGTCCCACCACTTCCTCTGAACAAACCTCTTAGTTGAAAATAAATAAATAAAATTTTCTTTTATCAACAGGGTCTTTTTAATAATAGGGTGTTTACCCCTATTCACATACACCCTGACTCTGAGATGTACCTCTCGTATTGATCTAGAAAGAAATTAAAACAACTACTTGCATATAAAAATTAACAGTTTTAAAAAAAAAAAAAATTATAGATAAAATATTGATATTATGACAGTAAAGTTGGGGTTCGGGTGCCCCCTCTAGCCCCCGGATACGCCCTGAGGGTGCGTGCAAATGTTTATGTGTAGGTTACTCTTATATCTTTCTATTGACACCAAGTTTTAAGGATTTAGATAGGATTTGACAAAGTTTTATTAATTTTAGTTTAAAAAACTTTATTTTGACCACAGTTTTATCAACAAATCCATATATCCAAAAATCGTTACTAAACTTTTTTTTTGAAATTTTTCGATTTTAAAAATTTTCTTTACTTTTAAATTATTTAATTGAAGCTCTTTCTAATGATATATAACAATCTAGAATTTATTCAATTTAAATTTTTCATGTAGCATACCTACTTTAAGAAATTCTCAAATGGAAGCTTTTATTCCTATGCAAAAAGAAAATGAAGACTATTGTTTTAAAGTATGAGTTTGAACACGTTTTTTTTTATGTTTTATTTTGTAAATAATTTTTGACAAATAATGTTTAGTTAAATATGTTTGTTTTAGTTATATTTAGTATATATATATGTTATGACTTAACAGGTCAATGGAGAATGGTAACTGTCTTTACAACTCTGCTGCTTTATTAATAAAGTCATCAGATAAAACACATGAAATTCTTCGACTATTAACTTCTGTTGAGTTGTTTGAGAAAGCAACCTTCTATTTGAGATACCCAATAATCTTAAACCAAGTGGAATCTAAAAGTTTTTCCTCGCTCTCTAGTGTTTTCATGGCATGTATTTCATTTGAGTCTTCTGATTCTTTTACAGAATTAAATTATATAAATATTGCTGAAATTATATAAAAAAAAAAAAGCCTATAACAATTGCAGAAACAATAATCTTGCTTCTTTTCTTTGTTTAATTGCATTATCTACAGTGTTAAATAAACAAACTCGGTCTATTTATCCTGAATTTGGATTTGAAAAATATAAAAAGTTATTTAATGTATGTATATACCCACGTGGTGATCATAAAACAAATAAAGAAATTCTGAGTGTTTTATGGTGTAACACTGATTGTCGCTATATTTCCAAGGATAAAGATATGTGGTCACCAAACCATTTTGTCCCTATTGTGAAAAGAGAAGTTTAATGCTCAAAGAAATTTGTCAAAAGTGATTTAAAAAAAGGATTGTGTTCAGTTTTGCCAAGTGTTTTATCGCATTCTTCTGTTAACACTAAGGTTCTTAATTTATCTTGTCAACCTCCTTAAATTCTATTTTCAAAAAAAAAATCATTAGTTCAATCTCACATAAAGTTTGGCATAAGTAATGAAACTAAAATTGTAGATGTAAATATTGATATTACTCCTAATCCAATCTTACTTAATTGTATTCCTTGTTCATTGGATCAGTCTTTAAGCCTTCCTTTTTATGATGTTTCTACTTACTATGAGCGTGGTAGACAACTATCTGCTGGCAAAGTTGATTCAATGTTATTAGATCTAGTTAACAAAATATTTATTCCTAACTCGTCTTTTGTTTTTCCTATTTCTGCTGAAAAAAAGAAACGATCATTTTTACATAAATGGCTACTTGAATATTTCTGGTTAGCTTACTCACAGATTGAAGATGGAGCATACTTCCTTCCATGTACACTGTTGGGAAGCAGAATTCCAAACAATACCTCAATAATCAACTTCATTCGAAAACCTTTTAAAATATGGGGTAATGCAATTCGTGCTTACATGGATCACAATAATAATTGTCAACTTCAACAAATGTCAATGCATTGTCTTAACATGCTGCAATCTAGATCTAATTCAAAAAAAATCTGATTGAAGTTGACATCGATAATCAGAGAAAAAAACTTATTATAAGTAATCGAAATAAATTAATTCCAATTATAAAGACAATAATTTTTCTTGGCCGCAATGATATTGCTTTTCGAGGTCATCGTGATGACAGTAAGTATCATCCAGAGATCGGACAAACATGTAAAAACAACATTGGTATAGGTAACTTTGTAGAGCTTTTAAATTTTCGCATTGAAGCAGGTGATAAAGTTCTTGAGCACCATATTCGTTCTGCTCCTAAAAATGCAACCTATATATCTAAAATCACACAAAACGAACTTATTGAATGCTGTGGAAAAACAATCGAAGAAGTTCTACTTAATAAAATTAAAAAGTCAGGTTATTTTTCTATCTTGTGTGATGGAGCCTCTGATTGTTCTAATGTTGAACAGCTATTTCTAGTTATAAGATACATTGACTGTGATAATGTCATTTGTGAAGATTTTCTATGGTTCATTGAATGTAAATCTGGTACAACTGGTCTTAGTCTTGCGCAAAACATAGTTTCTGCAATTGATGATCTTGGCCTTGATATCCAAAAATGTAGAGGTCAAGGATATGATGGTGCTGGGGCAATGTCTGGTAAATTAAAAGGTATTTCATCAAGAATTAAATTTATCAATTCAAAGGCTATTTTTGTTCACTGTGCATGCCATAAACTTAATTTAGTTGTAAGTAAATCATGCAATGTTCAGAGTGTTAGAAATGTTTTTGATCAAATCAAATATATCATATTTTTTTAACTTATCACCTAAACGTGCCAGCTGTCTTAATAAATTTATTTTTCCTGGTCAACCAAAATTAATCGATACATGTCGAACTAGATGGGTTCAGAAACTTAAAGGTCTGGATGTTTTTTTTGATAACTACATATCCGTTTTTCATTCAATGGAAGAAATGGCATACAATGAAGGTAAGAGTTATAATATTGATACTTCTTCAAAAGCTTCATGTTTTTTAAATCTTATGACTAATTTTTCTTTTATTGTAAGTTTAGTTTTAACTAAACAAATAATGGACTATTTCTATGCCATCACTGTTGTTCTTCAAACTAAAGCGTTTGATATATCACAACAATGTAATGAAATAAATTGTTTAAAAACTCAAATTTTAGATTAAAAAAAAAATATTGATGTCTATCATAACGAATGGTACTTAATTGCTCTTGATCTAGCTAAGACTCTTGATGTTTCAGAAGTTAAACCAAGGCTCTGTGGCAGACAAATTTATAGAGATAATTATCCCTCTGACACAGTTTCAGATTATTTCAAATATTCCATCACATTCAAGATATAATTCTTTAGCTCTGATGTCTATTCATCAAGAAATAATTCCTGATGTAGAAAGAGTTTTTCTGTTTTAGGGGAACGACGCTTAGAGTTGGTTTTTACCTAATATTAATTTAATAATTTCTTTTTTATTTATTGACTATATTCTTGTATTTTAGTTTGTTTTATATTTAAGTTTATTTTATATTTCATGAAAATTAGAAAAAACAAAATAAAAAATAAATAACAAAAACTTTAAAAAAAAAAATTGGCCTAACTGCTTATCAAGAAAAGGAAAGAATCCAGAAATGGAGGGCTAACCTAAGACAACAATATTAATACTTTACATAAACTCCCTTTTAAGAAAAGGAAAGAATCCAGAAAGGGATGGCTAACCTAAGGTAATAATATTAATAATTTACATTAACTGCCTATCAAGAAGAGGTAAGAATCCAGAAATGGAGGACTAACCTAAGGCAACAATACAATTACTTTACACTAACTGCCTATCAAGAAAAGGAAAGAATCCAGAAATGGAGGTCTAACCTAAGGCAACAATACAATTACTTAACACTATCTGCCTATTAAGAAAAGGAAAGAATCCAGAAATGGAGGGCTAACCTTAGGCCACATGACAGTTTACAGATGGAGTGCAAAGTCCTATGGCTTACCTTCTTGTTGGTGCACTTCGTTAAATAGGTTAGACAAGTAGAAAATGTCTAATTTATGAACAGAATAGCCAAGGCAATATTGTTTTTAGTTTTGTTTTATATGGGTAATTGAGAACAATGCCCGGTAAGTAATAATAAAGTACTGATGCCGCTTTGAACTCCTCCCCCCTCTCCTCGCTAGCCCGGGGAAGGGGCTTACAAAAAAAATATTGCAAATTATTTTGGCAACTTGAAAAAAAAACAGGCAACACCCACAAAAAATCCTGCATCTGCCCCTGTACATAAAAACAAACATACAAACTTTAAAAAAACAACAGGCTATTGCCTTAAAAACAGGAAAACAGGCCAAAATGGAAAAAACAGGCTCTGTAGGAACACTGATATATATATATATATATATATATATATATATATATATATATATGTATATATATATATATATATATATATATATATATATACACATATATATACATATTATTTAGTATTAAAATGAAAAAAAATACAACTTTTTGTTGGTACTCAGAGTTTCATGCCTGGCGGCAATCATCAGCCATATATATTTTTTTTAAATCAAGAAATTAAAAAACGGTTTAAAATGCAAATTAAGCAATGCAATGGGATCTGACGTCAAAACATCGACTACACGAAGTCTACCTTTAGCCTGTGTCAAATTGACAAAGAAGGAATTTATTTCTATGCAGACATATTCATATAATTTCAGCCAGTTATAACAGTTATAACCACTTATTGACAAACGCCATTATTTCTACCTACAAACTAGCGAACTTAAAAATAAAAGATAAAATAAACAAAGAAGGTAAAAAATTTTTCAAGAATCATGCTATTTTTAACAAAATTGACATTAATGCATCTTCTAACTGCTTCATAACGTTAAAAGACCATAAAACTAATTTTACAAACAATCCAACAGTTAGATCCGGCAAAAAATTAAATTGGTAGAATTAGTAAAGACATTCTCTCAAAATTAAACTCTGAATTAAAAAAAACTTTACATCTTAATCAGTGGAAAGCACTCAAGATGTTATCAATTGGTTTAAAATAATAAAAGATAAACACCTTTATAAATTCCTCATCTTTGATATCAACAATTTCTACCCTTCATTTAGTGAAAAACTAATGAAAAATATGAAATTATTTCTAATAATGACAATAGTTTATTAAATAAAAAGACTGAAATTATATCAAAATGTCGGCATAGAAATAAGTTCCTTCTTTGTCAATTCGACACAGGCTAAAGGTAGACTTCGTGTAGTCGATGGTTTGACGTCAGATCCCATTGCATTGCTTAATTCGCATTTTAAACGGTTTTTTAATTTCTTGATTTAAAAAAATATATATGGCTGATGATTACCGTCAGGCATGAAACTTTGAGTACCAACAAAAAGTTGTATTTTTTTTATTTTAATACTAAATAATTATTAGATCTATTATAAAAATCATTGTTTTTATAATATTGATTTTTCACTTTTAAACGAACAAGAGTTTTTTTTGTACATTATTATACAAGAAACATTATACAAAATATGCCATATATATATTATATTATATGAAACAAAATATACAAAATATACTATATATATATATATATATATATATATATATATATATATATATATATATATATATATATATATATATATATATAAATATATATATATATATATATACACACATTCTAACACTTATTGCTATACTGTCTGCTATCTCTATGCCATCTTTCTAACTCGAATTCTTTTGACTTTCTCTCTAATATCCTTCGTTCTAAAAATACTCTTTAGTGAGCTGAACACGTCTATGTAGGCTTTGGTATGTGGCCTCTGTATGGCAATTAGCCGGAGGAGAATAAAACAGGCGGATAAACACATGGAAAGTTTTGTAGTGCAGTCCTTTTAAAAAAGCTCTCTTAATGATTATTCTTGTTATCTGATCTATATTCAAATTATTTAAAATTGTGGTTTTTGACAAAATTATCAGTAGAATATAAACTTTTATGCTAATAATTGTTAAGTTATTATTAAGTTACTTATTTGTATTTATATATAATTTAAACAGTATTAATTAATTTTGATTGTTGATTGATTCCTCCAGAAAGAGGAAATAAAATCGAAAAAGAAACTTGTAAAAAAAAGTATGTTGGACCTCACCCAAAAGACTTTTGGGTGAGGTCCAACATTTTTTTTTACTTAATTATTTTTTTTAATTAATTAGTATGTTGGACCTCACCCAAAAGTTTTTTTGGGTGAGGTCCACAATACTAATTAATTAATTTATCATAGTATAATATTATTTATTATATATATATATATATATATATATATATATATATATATATATATATATACTATATATATATATATATATATATATATATATATATATATGTATATATACATATATATATATATATATATATATATATATATATATATATATATATATATATATATATATATATATATATATATATATATATATATATATATATATATAATATATAATATATAATATATATAATAACTATTACAATATAATATAATTTGTTTATATTTATTATTACTATAATACTTATTTCATCAACATATGAAAAGTCCATCAGGAAAACGTGCTGAGAACGAGTAAATTGAATTTAAAAAACGAATAAAAACTGAGCTACTCATAGTTGGGCATCAACAGAATTTTTTTTTCTATTTATAGGAAAAAACAACTTTTTAAGTGGTCTAAAGGTCAGTTTCAACTCATCCGTTTTCCTACGGGAAAGGGAAAGGGATGGGTTTAAAACAGTAAGTTGTACAGGACGGATAGGATTTATTTATTTCCACTTATGCGCATCACTTTAACTTTCGTTTTTATATAATGATATTTAAATAATAAACATGGCGATTCTTAATAGGAAAACGTTATACTTGTTATTTAAAAATCAAAAGAAGACAAAAGTATAAAAAAAGTTGGGGCAGAAAATTATTTAGAGAAAGAAAAACAAAAGTGTATTTATAAAAGGTATGCAGCTTTTTGATCACGAATACTTTTTTAACTTTTTTAGAATGTCACCTACTAGGTATCAACATTAGTTAAGCCTAATTGCACTAGCGATTACAAAATCTACTCTCAAACACGCGAAACAATCGGAGCTAGTGAACAATTAATGTTCACTTTGAGATATATAGAATTTCACAGATAGATTTAGCTGGTATGTTTCAAATAAGTCCGAATTCTGTAAAAAGAATAACAAACGAATATATATATATATATATATATATATATATATATATATATATATATATATATATATATATATATATATATATATATATATATATATATATATATATATATATATATGTATATATATATATATATATATATATATATATATATATATATATATATATATATATATATATATATATATATATATATATATTATTTCCATAACTTATATATATATATATATATATATATATATATATATATATATATATATATATATATATATATATATATATATATATATATATATATATATATATATATATATATATATATATATATATATATATATATATATAAGTTATGGAAATCCTCCTTGAATTAGAAAGTGACAATGATTAAAAATGTAAAATCAAAAATTTGATTTTACATTTTTAATCATTGTCACTTTCTAATTCAAGGAGGATTTCCATAACTTTTATTTTTTTCTATTTTGAATTTCTTTTTTGAAAGATTTTGAAAAGAACTTACAGAATATTTTCATTAATTTTCATCAGTTTATTTAAAATCATTAATTTTCATCAGTTTATTTTGCTCCACATCAATCATTATAGCTTTTTCAAGAGCAACTTGTACTGGGTCAGGTTTCATTTTTCTTTTTATTTGATTTGGTGATGAAATTATCATTTGTGGTGATGCAATAGAACTTAAAACTATTTCATTTTCTGTTTAAGTCAAATTATCTCTCGAATTTGATGCTTTAATCGTATTGTCTATATTTCAAAAGCAATATTTTCAACTGAAGACTGTTGCAAAAATATCGCATTTTATCTTTAAACTAGTCACTTTTACCCCAACGATATCTTTCAAAAACTTTAATTCTGTAAAGAATTTGACATGACGGTTGATCTCCACCAGCTCCACACATAGTACCTTTTTTTGGCGGTTGAAGCATCTACAAAAATTTTCTCTTAGCTTTGTCTATGTTGAAATCAGAACTTTTTCTACTAAAAAAAAATTTAAAAAAAATGTATATATAATAATAATAATAATACTAATGATAATATGCTATCTTATTACAAGATTTAAAAAAGTATTGTTATTTGTATCGTTTTGATATGTCATGAATGTTTTTCAATTATTTAGTGTTGCATTAGTTTTATAACTATTACACAAGTTGTTCTGTTATTATTTCCTAATTTTGTCTTTTGGCTGTGTCTCTTTTGTCAGTGTATTTAAACTATTCATGTAAATGCTTGATAATAATAAAATGAACAATTATTATTTTGGTTCTATAATGAATTGTCATTGATTGCCTTTTTTATTGTTATAAATATAAAAGAAGTTTTGTATTACATATTGTTGTTTAAATTTACTTGGCAAAATAAAAAGCTACCTTCTACTTTTAATAAAGCAGATATATCTACTTCCATGGTTCAACTTTCAAAGGTGTTTCTTTATATGAGCGAGTTGTAGTATCCCATAGATGCGGAAACCTTCTCACTTTTTCTATCAAATGAGCTTCCAAGTTCTTGCTTGTGGAAAAACTTTGTATTCTTTGAAAATCAACATTTAAATCATTAAATTAAATTTTCAATAATCAATGTTGGGAATCGGACAGGTCACTTGAAAGTTTAATATGTTAACATATTATTCGAATATTTATACAATTCAAAATAGCAGTAAAATTGATATAAAATTGCAATTGTAAGTAAATAAATATCGCAATGATTTTCATTTTGCATCAAAGTAAGCTATTAAAAATTTATGCATAAATAACTTTGATATAATTACAAACATAATTATAGAAAAGTAATGTTTATGAAAAAATTACAAAAATGGAAAAATTTTTGGAAACTTACCAACTTTGTTTTTAATTCTTGAAATTTAAAGCAAGGCAGTTGATTTGAAATCAACTTTTCCCTTGACAGACATGATGGGAAAAATTAAGCTGCAGGAAAATTAAATTACAAACTGCGCATGCTTATGTGATTATTTTTCCTATTTCTTTCTTTTTCCCGTAATTAAACGGATGAGTGGAAACTAACCTTAATATTTAAAATAATAATAGATTTCCTTGTATAGACAGTGGAAATGGAATTAACTCAATAAATTTAATTTTGTGACTTTGAGCGTTTTTCATATGTAATTAAAATTTTGTAAATCAAAACTTCTGAGTTTTTTTATGTTGTGTTTGATGTATATTATATTTAATCATTTCATGAGTAGTTTTTTTATAGTCTAACTATATTTTTTTAACAACATATTCTATTTATTTACTTTTGACTTTCGTGTGAACTCTGTAAGATGAGCTGAGTAACTGTCTATTTGCTTAACTAACGGAATTTAGACTTTTTTTGCTTTCTTTAGTTTACAGATCTAATTCCAGTATATAAATTCAGTACATTACACTAAATTTGCAAAGCAATAGTAAAAATTTGCTTTTATAATAAAAAAAACTGGAGTAAAAACGGTTACCCGCTTTTACAATGTAAAAAAAAAAAACTTTATAACTTATATATTTATTACATTTTTAACTTATTTATTTATTACATCTTTATCATTATTGTTATCTGCTTGTGTTTAAATTAAATCTCTATGGGTATTTTTTTTTTTAAATGTTGTTATGACAGCAATATTGTTATAATCAGTGATAAATAAATTTGAATAAAAATAAGCTCGATTTCTTCAACAATTCAAATGCTAATCATTAAAACTTATTGTTTTTTTTTTTAAAAACCAATAAGTTATTCTAGTCTTATTTTAACCTTTTCTAATTCAAAAATATTCTAGTCTTATTTTAAACTTTTCTAATTCAAAAATCTTTGACCCAGGCTCCTTCTCTTAACTTCAGCTCCTTGCCTTAACAAACTTTTATTAAAAAAAAAATTGCATTAAATAAAAAATTTATAAATATACTATTTTTTGCTATAAATGAATTTTATTTAATACAAACAACCACTATTAGAGTCGGAAGTTACTGGAAGAGAAAAGATGAAGATTGTAAAGCAAGATAACGACTTAAAAGATTGCAAATTATATGAATCAGGAAAGCAAGATGAAGAAAGCGAATTCCAAAGAGTTGATGTTCGAGGAAAAAAACTAGAGGAATAAGAGTTTTTGGAGCATTTAGGAACAGTCATAGAAAAAAAGATAAGACTTATTGAATGACGAGTAACATGAGAATGAATTTTAGTAGATGGCACAAGAGACGCTAACTCTTTAGAGCAGTGCCCATTATAGTATTATAATGGGCACTATATATAGATATTATATATATAAGTCAAATCCTAATTAATATAATTGATAAGAATTTGACGCTTGATAGCAACATTAGAATCACATAGGAAAAATATTTTTTAAAACATGCATATCTGTTGAAAAATAGATCAAAATATAGATAAAAATAGATGAAAATTAAAAAATTTTTTATAAATTTACTTACAACTCTTTTTTAATAATTAACAAAGTTAAAAAAAACCGTTCAGAAAAATATCATAATTTGTATACAAAATATTTGCAAAGGTTTTTATCATACCACAATCTTTTCCTCTATAGATAACAGCTGCTGTTTTAACGTCTATTGTCCAAATACCAACTTCATCACCTTTTCGAAGTTCAAAGCAATACACAGCATTAAATTCTTTTTTCATCGACTCTCCTTCCTCCAAAAAAAAACAATAAAAAAAGAGTTTATAATCAAAAAACCAGTTGTATGATTTCTAGTGAAGTATACAAAATAACATACACCAGTGAATCTTTTTTCAATTTCTTTAAATATAACATCTGATTGAAACGAGCTTTCAATGGTTGACTCTTCTGAGACATCTCCGACTCTAAAACATCATAAAAATAGTTTTGTTTTGAGGTGTATTAAAAAGAGTTTTATTTTGCGGTGAAAAATCATAAGTTTTTCAAACTAAATTATATTCTAATAAATTATAGTAATAAAAATGATAACATAGACAATAATAAAAACAATAGCAAAAAATAAGTTTTAAACAACAATAATAAACAAGCAACAACTTAAAATGCTTAATAAATTTTTTATCAAATAATTAACATATAAAAAAAACAACAACTTACAATTGTAAAACCATCTTATGTATTAACCCCACAGTCAGTTTTTAAGATAAATGCCAAGGCCTGGTATTGCTGGTGATGATGTCTGGAAACTACTCAGGCCCAGTGAAAAGAATGTTGTAATTATTTGAGCTTTTTAAATAAAATAAATTTTGTCATTGAGTAATATATAATTTATAATAAAACTTTTAAACATGTTATTTTTAAACTTTTTGTTTTAAGCTTATCAAAAACATAATTTAAACAATTTTATTATTTATATTTTTATTATTTTATTATATTTATATATTTATTAGATTTTATTATATTTGGTAACAAACAAAAAATTAAGGCTTATTGTGTAGTGTGGGGAGAAAAGCTTAGCGTGTAGTGTTTAGTATGTGTCTGAAAAACTTATACTTGTAAAGCATTAGAGTGTTACAGATTTCTCTTTCCTCCTCCATAAGAGACATTGTGCCGTATGAAAGAGAAGATTGTGTTTAAAATTATCAAACAAGTTTTTACATTCAACGTTTGAAATAGGTGAAAATAACACACGTTTTGAAATAGGTGAAAATAACACACGTTTTGAAATAGGTGAAAATAACACATGTTTTACTACTTACTATCATGACAAAACATTTTGAAAATTCTTTAAAAAATAAATTAAAATAATAAAAAAAACACCATCTTAACTTTCTCTTTTCTTTTTTATATATTGTCTTTGTTTTCAAAATTTTCTATCTTTTATTAAATCTTAAATTAAATTAGAGGTTAAAATTAAAAGTATTGTAAAACAAATAAAAACAATAAACAAAAAAATATTACTAGTTTGCATTAAACCTTTCTATACGTTAAATTAAAAAATAAAATAAAATAAATAAGCATTTTAAAAAATTAAAAAAAAATTTAATCATGATTATTATAAACAATAGTCAAATTTATCAAATTTATAAATTTGATTTCAGATTTTTAACTTGAAGCTTTTGAAGTTTCATTGCCAATGCCATGTTACCTGAAATTTTCACTTTTCCTTGAAGAAAAGCCTAAATAAACACAAAAGGTTTAAAATTTTTAAAAATATAACTATAATTAATAAAAAAAATTATATATTGTATTGAAAATAATTTCTACTAATAATTTTTCATTTCTTCACTCAGACTAAGTTATATATGAAAAAAAAACTAAATTACAGTTTGAGGATTAAGTTGTCCTATCATCATTTTGAAACAGTCTTCATCTGTCATTTTAATCGTACAATCAGCTTTTAGTTCTAAATAAAACTAAATAATTATTATCACACTAATGGTTAGACACATACAACAGTTAAAATAATTATTCTCACACAAGTGGTCACACACACACAACAATGTTACACACACACAAAAATGTTAAAAACTAATTAAAGATAAAATATCAACAAAAATGCCACATAAAAAACTACAAAAATGATAAATGAAAAATTGTTTGATAAACAAATACAACTTAAAAAATGTGATGCTGTTGTAACTTATACTGTTGTGAATTATGTTTAAAAATTTTTTTTTTTTTAAATTTTGTTGTAATTTGCTGCAAATTATACTGCTGTTAATATTTATTAACTTTGTAACAAAAACAAATAAAAATAAAAAAAACTCCGAAACTTACCACAACTTTTTCCTCTATAGATTACTGCAGCTGTTTTAAGGTCAATTAACCAAACACCAACATTTTCTCCTTTTTGAAGTTCAAAACAATACACGGCATTAAACTCTTTTTTCATTGAATCTGCTTCCTGAAAAGTAAATGTTATGAGTGAGCTATAATTTAATAAAGTTGACCAAGGCCTGTTGACTAGTGCAAAATCTTGTTAATTTGGGTGAAGAGGAAAATGGTGGATGAATAGAAGAAAAAATGGAATAAAATGAACTGTTTTAAATAGCATAAATGGCAAATAGCATTCAGCGGTTTCCTGTATTTGATTTCAAAAAGAACACCTGCAATGTTATCATAATGCTGTTTCATGTATTATTAAACAATAATTACAATTACATCACAATCTGCATCTTTTTTTTTAAAACACCTCTTTTTAAATCTGCATACACCTTTTTTTTAAAACACTTTTTGTACAAAACCATTTATGTAAGTCAAGCAATTTTAATGTTTTATGACTTAATGGAGAAATCAAAAGAAAAAAAAAATAAAAGAATAAGAAATCTTAGCTCAAGCGGAATGTCAATGCTTTCTTTTCAATGTCTTTTTAATGCAATTTTAATAGAAAGTTTTTTGCTGATAATTGAAAAAAAAATTTAGTTTTTTAAAATCTAAATTTTTTATTATGTCAACAATATCTATTATAATGATTATTGCAATGTTTACTACCTTGATAATGAAAAACAGAAAAACAACGATTTTTTTGAGTTGTTTTTTTTAAAAGCTGCTTATTTTAACAGAAGATGAGCACAATTTTCTTTTGTTTAAAATTAAATTTCTTTATTTTAATTTTTACAGGTTATTATAAAGGTTTTCTCTTTTACAATGAGCTATTTTTTTCACCTGCAAAAATAAAAATATTGTAAATATCAAATTCAAAAAACAATGTTTACATAGTTATTGATGTATGTACCATTAAACTTTAGCTTTATCTTATGTTTGAAGGCGTAATATACACTTGGTTTGAATATAAACGGTACATTTTATAACTTCTGATATAACAAGCTGATCATCGCCACTTATTGCTGATATAACAAGCTGATCATCGCCACTTATTGCTGATATAACAAGCTGATCATCGCCACTTATTGCTGATATAACAAGCTGATCATCGCCACTTATTGCTGATATAACAAGCTGATCATCGCCACTTATTGCTGATATAACAAGCTGATCATCGCCACTTATTGCTGATATAACAAGCTGATCGCCACTTATTGCTGATATAACAAGCTGATCGCCACTTATTGCTGATATAACAAGCTGATCGCCACTTTCGTCATTATTGAAGAAACCAAGATCTTTTTGCAAATTTCTCATAAAAATTATTCTCTAAGACCTCATAAACTTCATTTTCAGGCAAATCATGATTTTTTTAATATTAAATAGTGTATCAGTGAAGACAAAATTTTTGTTTAGATGAAGGTTTTATTACTACATGTAGCAGCAATTCTCCAAAAATTAAAATAGAATGTTTAATAATAATAAGCAACAAATAACAAAGAAAGACTCTGTAAATCAGTAAAAAAGATTTTTACAGATTTACAGAGTCTTTCTTTTTATTCTTGAAAAAATAGACAGATATATAGATATCAAACAAACTTTCAAATCAATAAAAGTAATCAATGCAGAATGAGTTTAAACTTTTAATACAAGAAAATTCCCTTGACATAATGATGCAATCTCTTAACTTAAATTTCTTGATACCATACTACAAATGAGACATTTGTAGATTAATCAGTTTAATCTGTCCAATCTTTAAATGAAATGTTACAAAAAATTGCTTTCTTAAATGGTAAGGAAGATGAACTTGACAACTAAGTGTACACATAGATCCACCAGTTTTTCAAACATCTCACAGAACTCAATTGCTTTGAACAAGATTATTAGTTTGTATTTCAAATCAAATAATGTCAAAAAATAAAAAAAAAATTATTTCTAAATGTTTCAAAATATTATTTTAAACAAGTTATTTTTATTTGTTTTATTGTGATGCAAGAGAAAAAATAGCAACTTTTTTAAAAGTTTTTTATTAATTTCTCATAACCTTCATTTATGCTGTAGTGGTGTAGTGGTAGAGCGCTCGCTTCATAAACGAGTGGTTCTGAGTTCGATCCCCACCACGTCCCTGGTAGTACCGCGCTCAACTCGTTTCTCCGCGCAGCGGCCTTGTTCGTCAAGGTTTGTGTTTCGGAGTTAAAGAGTTGAGAGAGGGTTATAGCCACAAATAAGTAGCCTCCTCGTCTGTAGTGGCCTTCTCCGCCTTGAGGAGGTGAATCAAAATAAAAAAAAAAAGAAAGAATAACTTAGGCAATTGTGAAATGATCTGACGATATGTAAAAAAATTTAAGAATAAAATATATAAGAATTCAAATAATTTTCCTTGCATAGAGAACATTATTGCAACAAGTCCAGCAAAGCATTTTTATTAAAAGAATCAAACGTACAAAGTACATGAACTAATTTTAACCATAAAATACTTCAAAGTATGTCTGTTTTTACAGCAGTAAAAGGGTAACTCTATGTTAATTGACCCATACCATGTCACCATATCTCAGATTTTGCTGATTTTTATTCAGTTAAGAGTATTAAAAAAAAAAAAGAATTTCTTAAAAATTTTAACCTTTAACTCCAAGAAAATCCTAAAATAAAACCATTTTACTTTTAGCAGATATAGGCCGGCCCCTTCATTTTCCCTCAGAATTGCAAAGTTTATTTAGAGGTTTCAAGTCACATTACTTTAAAAATATTAGATCTTTTTACTTCAAACTTTGTACCTGGCTATTTTTAGGAGTGATGCATCCAATAAAACGATCAGAAGTATAAAAAATTGTTATTTTTTGAATAAATAAAATTGTTAAAAGTTTTAATTTTAAAAGTTTTAACTTTAAAAGTGTTAATTTTTTGAATAAATAAAATTGTTAAAAGTACTTGTATTCATCAATTTAAATAAATTTAGGCAATTTTTTATATACCTGTTATTAATCCCCAAGATACTCAAGTGGCCTTGATAAAATCAAAAAAAAAAAAAAAAGGATTTGTGTAGTTCTGAAGAAAATGTGTTAAAATTGTTTCCATGGCAGACTACTAGAGGATCCATTAGGCCAGGCACCAGGGGCCATGCCTTACTTATTTTCTCAAAAAAATATTTTCTTATTTTAAGAAAACAAAAATGACTTTAACAAGAGGACATTTTAAAAAATTTCTGGCTCATTTGACTTGGAATTACCAAAAAAGAAATTTTTATAGTCTGAAATTTTTTCTTAAAGAATGATTGCAATTAGATAAGCAATATTGCATTAGATATGCAATAATTATTTTGGGGAGATTTTAGAAATAACTTTTTCTATTAATATTAGTAAAAGTTTATACTACTATAATTGGTTAAAATTTAAATGATTTTTTTCATTTTCAGACTTTTTACACATGTTGCAATAAGTATTCAGATAAAAAACTCCACCCATGCACAATTAACATCTTATGAATGCATCATTAAAAAATCATTAGAATTTAGCAATTTATGAAAAAATTAAATTTAAAAAAACTCAATTAAACTTAATTTAAATCCCGCAATCATTTGTAAAGACAATCGATGGATTTTTTATAACTTTTATAACGCTAAATAGATAAAATAATAAATGATATAACTTTCATACCCTATATTTATTTTTATAAAACTAAAAATTTTAAAAAAATAAAAAAATTTCATTTAAACGAAAACATACGCAGCTAAATCTTTTTTCAATTTCTTTAAATATAACATCTGATTTAAACGTGCTTTCAACTGATGATTCTTCTGAGATAACTCTTTAACAAAAAATTCAAACAAATTTAAATTTAATAAACATAAACATAAACAGCCATCATAATAATGAAGATTTTAAGAAAAATCATTATTATCATCGGAATCATCGTAAATATGTTCATTAACATTTTAAAATTTTAAAATAATTATAAGTATAAATATTTATACAATTTTTTTTATCATTATTTTTATTTACTATTAAAATATAAGAACCCTTACTGTTGCAAAGGAATTAATTTTTTGTATAGAGCAACAACACATGCACCACCCAATCCAAGGTTATGTTGAAGTCCAATGATAGCATTTTTTACTTGTCTCTCCTCACAGTTGCCACGCAGCTGGCTGCATATCTCAAAACATTGCGCCAAACCTAAAAAAAAAATTATTACTTTAATTATTATTAACTTTAATCGAATTGAAAATGCTATTACTTAAGCTAGAAAAATAAATGTTGTAATATACAAATGTTCCATGCATTGAACAAGATTGTTAATTTGTATTTTTAGTCAAATATGTTTAAAAAAAACTTAACTAAGAATAAAATATATAAGAAATATAATAATATTCTTTGTATAGATTGCATTGCTGCAGCAACAACAAGTCAGGTGAGAAAAGCACTTATATTGAAAGAATCTTTCATAAGCAGTGTGTGTGTGTGTGTATGTGTATGTGTATGTGTATATATATATATATATATATATATATATATATATATATATATATATATATATATATATATATATATATATATATATATATATATATATATATATATATATATATATATATATATTAGGGTGGTTCTAAAAACAACTTATTTTAAAAATAAAAATTTTTCGAATAAAACTTTTTTAGTGGTTGCTTTGAATAAAATTTTTTTAGTGATTACTTAATTTTACATAGCCACAACCTATTTTTACATTAACATTGTTTTAACAGTAATTAATTTTCGCTAAGTACACAATATTGGGTGTAATTTATTTGCGCTAAGTACACAATATATGAGGTTAATTTTTTGGTTGATATGGATACCTTACTTTGCAACCACTAAAACCCTTAAACATCAGACGGGTCCCTAATACTTTGAAAAAATAAGTTATTTAAAAGCAAAAAAGGATTGGGTCTCAAAAGAAGTAAAATCTTATAAAAATTTCAAAAATAATTTAAAAAAATTTATTAAACCCAACTTTAGAAAAATTAAACAGATTCTTTCAGAAAACTACTCTTCAATTGCAAAAGTATAAACATTAATATTTAAATTATGAAGAGAAGTTTATATTATGTGTACAATATACAATCTACTTATGTAAGTTTGATGAAGAACCATTTTCTCTGACTTTTTGAAAATATACCAAAACGCCACCCACATAAAAAACAAAACATAAGCAACTAGTGTCATTTTTACACATATACAACACTAAAAAAGCTAACAACTCGCACAGACATTACTAATCGAATAGAGAAGTTTTTATTTGTTAATAGTTTAAAACTTTACTATTAAATGTTTAAGTGAAATTATCTTGATAAGTTTAATTATAATCTTTATTTATAAAAAAAACTCAACAAGCCTCTGCACTTGAGGACCTCTTTAACTTATTTAAAAAGTCCATTCATCAAAAACTGGGTTTTTAAATGAATACCTGTAGCTCCTAGAGGATGACCTTTAGAAATAAGCCCACCACTTGGATTAACAACAAATTTTCCACCATATGTATTATCACCTTGATCTACTAATTCACCTCCTTTTCCTTAAAAGAAAAAAAAAACAACAACAATATTGATTATTTTCTATGTACAAAAAATTAATGTAAAACTCCAAACAAAAAATAAGCAACAGAAATATTTTCCATGACATTAGTGAAGAATATTATTTAAAGGTTTTACCTTCAGGACAAAGTCCTAGTCCTTCATAAGTTATAAGCTCATTAGTAGAAAAACAATCATGCAGTTCTACAACTTGAACATCATTTGGAGTGAGACCTGAAACAGAATAACGCCTAATTATTAACATAATTATAATTTTAATTACATATCTATAAATTTCTGCAAATTATTAACATAATTATAATTTTAATTACATATCTATAAATTTCTGCAAACAGATATGCAAACAATACAATTTAGTCAAATTGGTGAGAGGTTTGGATGTTTGGATTTATTGAAGTGAGGCCTGCTTTATTGCAATAATGATTTATACAATGTGACATAAAGATTTTTATTTTTATTTTTTAATTATTTTTTATTTTATTGCAATGACACATTCCTGATAAGCGATGTGCCACCTTTTTTAATCCAAAACATCACTTTGGCCCTGAAGATGGAGTTTCACCTATAAAAACTTACAGCATCAATACATTTTAAATTATTCTTCTGCTCGCTATCGTTTTGTGTATTCACATATATATATTTTTATGTGTGAGTATACATTTATGTACATACACATGTCCCTAGAGTTGAAAAAAAATACGTAAATTTCCTTTGGCATTTTTTTGGGTCAAAAAAACATGTTATTTTGTTTTTTTTGGTGTTGTATTGCTTTTTTTAACAGATTTTTAGTTGTTTTTTTTGGCATAAATTTTGGAATAGTTTTTCTTTTCTCTAGTATAATTTTAGTATTTGGCCATTAAAGACACAATTAGATGTATAAACACCAATTAAATATACATTTTTTATACAAAATTTAAATTAGCTTTAAGTTAGTTATATATCTAGGTATACTGTATGGAAATGTTTACTTTTTGCTTTGTTGTACTAACAACTGTGATACTCTCATTATATATAAAAACTATTTTATCCTATTAAAAAGTTACCATTTTAATTTTGATAATGTAAATATATTAATGCATCATACCATGCAAATTTAATATCAGACTTCGAATGCTCAAAAAAATAAGCAATCTATCAAGATTATTTACTTAATTAAGCATTTGTATATTATGTAGTAATCAAGCCTTACATTGTTTGTTTGTTATGTCAAAAAAATATATATTGCTAGTATGCCCTTATCAGCGCTCGAAATAACGGCCGATCAACGATCAATGATCGTCGACTTTTGGAAAAAATGAAATTTTGAACCCCCAAAATTAATTATGGACGATCAAATTTGATCGTCTACATTGCATGTCACACATTAGAATAAAAATTTTTTTAACATTTAAAAAAGAATCTTAAATTTATTAAATTAGCATTAAAAAAAATATGTTCATTATTGCTGAATTAAACAAGTTTTCAGACCAATAATAATCTTTTAGTTCACATTAAAAATGCTTTTGATTGGTGGAATAAACATAGCGTTGATTTCGTAACAGTCTTCAGTTCGAAAGTTTATTAACTGTAAAAGAATTATTTTAATAAAGCGAATTCATTTGAATAAAATGAATTAATAACTAGAAAGGTTAACATTTCTTTGATTGTCTGAAAAATAATGAACAAAGCCAGTTTGTGATTCGTTGGAAAACTTCATTTTGAAATCATTGTGACAATTTAAATTGAAAGAAACAGTTTTTGTTTTAAAGTTTTAGAAATTAAATGGTAAGTTTAAAAATAATCTTAAAATGGAAGCATACAAAAAGCGTCAAACATTTATTTCTTTTAAAAGAAACTTAGTATCTGGAACACCTGCTGAGAAAAAACTAAAAACTTATGACAGAAAGCTACAATTACAAACAGCTAATAAATGGAAAGTCTCTACGCTTGCAAAATATAATGCTTATGATTGGCTTGAAATTGAAAGCGTTGACGGAATAGTTACAGCGCTAAAATGCAAAGTATGCCGAGAATATGCATCGCAAATTCAGATTTTAAAAGGCTACACTCCGGAATGGAGCTGTGGAAAAGGATGTAGTAGATTGCAACATAGTTCTGCAATCACGCATGCAGAGGGAATGTCTCATCAGAAGGCTTTTGAGATTTTTATGAAAACGAGAGGCATAAATTTGTGCGATCGAATTGAAAAACTAAACGAGTTGCAGCAGGAAAATTTTTTTTTTTTTTTTTTATTTGCATTCACTCCCAACAAGGCTGCAAGCAACCACTATTAAGTTGGGAGTTACTAGGAAAAAAAAAGAACAGAGTTATAGAGCAAGGAAACGGTTGACAGAAGACTTAAAAAGTTGAAGGTTGTATGAGTCAGGAAAACATGAAGATGGGAGAGAGTTCCAAAAAATTGGAGTGCGGGGGAAAAAACTAGATGAATAAAAGTTTTTAGAGCATGCAGGGACAGATACAGAAAACGAATGAGACTTAGCTGAATGACGAGTAAAACGAGAATGAATTTTAGTTGATGGAACTAGAGATGATAACTCCTTTGAGCAGTGACCATGATAGTATCTGTAGAAAAGAGAAAGAGATGCAACTTTACGACGATGGGAAAGAGGTTCAAGCTTAGCAGATAGTCCAGGTCCAACAACATTTACAATGCGTTTTTGGACCTTGTCAAGAAGAGAAAGTGAATCGTTAGAAGAACCAGCCCAAATATGACAACAGTATTCCATACAGGGACGAATAAGAGATTTGTAGAGGTAGAGAATGGAATCAGAAGTAAGGAAATGGCGAGCACGATAAAGAGAAGCAACCTTAGCAGAAGCTAATTTAGCAATCGATTGTATATATGGTTTCCATGAAAGGTCAGTAGTAAGCGATAATCCAAGAAGACATAAAGAGGACGACTCAGTAAGAGGATTGCCATTCATTAATATAGGAATGTTGACCATATTACGGTAGTTGTTTGCAGTAAGCAATTGGGTTTTTTTAGAGTTGAAATTCACAAGCCACTGTGAACCCCAATCTATTACTGAAGTGAGATCAGATTCAAGATCAGCTGCTTGTTCTAGGCGATCGAAAAGAGAAGACTTTTTGTCAAGACAGGAGTATAAAGTTGAGTCATCAGCAAAAAGAGCTACTTTAGATGAAAGGTTGTCAGGAAGATCGTTTATGTAGATAAGAAACAAAACAGGGCCCAGGATGGAACCTTGGGGAACCCCAGAAGTTACTGGAAATAAAGAAGAGTGTTGGCCTTCAAGGATGACTTTAATAAACCGGTCAGAAAGAAATGATTTGATAATCTCAAAAACTTTCCCAGAAACACCATATGAAGCAAGCTTATGGAGAAGACCAGCATGCCAAACTTTGTCGAAAGCTTTAGATATGTCGAGAGCAATAGCCCTAGCCTCACCACCTCCATCTAATGCACGATAAAATCTTTCAGTTACAACAGTTAACAAGTTGGCCGTAGAGCGAGAGGATCGAAAACCGTATTGATTGTCTGACAGCAGTTTATTTGACTCAAGATGAGATGTGAGGAATTTGTTGATTAAAGACTCAAAGACCTTGCAAATAACAGAACGAAAACTGATCGGACGATAATTGGAGGGGTCAGAATTTTCTCCAGAGTTTTTGAATATTGGAACCACAGATGCCATTTTCCAACAAGCAGGAAAACAAGACTCAGTCAAACACTTGTTAAATAGTTTAGAGAGAATTGAAGAAAGTTCTGGAGAACAATTCTGCAAGACTGTGACAGGAATGTTGTCTGGACCACAAGCTGTAGACGAGTTTAATTGAGATATGACTTTAGCAACAGAAGCCGGAGTGATTTGAATGTCTAACAATGGGTCAACCTGTTTGACTGGAATGGAAGGAAGAGAATGTCCATAAGATTCTAGAGTGGAATTAGAAGAAAAGTTCTTTGCAAACAGTTCTGCCTTATCCCTGGGAGAGGTAACAAGATCAGTCCCATGAATGAGAGATGGAATGTTAGATCTACCCTTGTTAACAATGCTGTTGAAGATTTTCCAAAAGTCTTTAGAGCCTAACTTCTGCGATAAGATGCGAGATTTAGTGAACTGAGAATAATGGAGTTTAGCATCAGAAAGCACCTTTTGACATCGATTTCTTGCAATAATAAATAGCCGTTTGTTCTCAAGAGAGTTGTTCTTTTGAAAAAGATGAAAAAAATGGTTACGATTGGATATAGCAGCCGCACAAGAAGGAGAAAACCATGGAGTAGAATGAGGCTTGACTTGAAACCGACGAGAAGGAATAAAAGCTTCCGACGAGAAGGAATAAAATGCGGCAAACAGACATTTTATCCGGTATTCAAACCATGAATAGTAAAGACTTGGATTTGACAAAAAAAAAATTTGAGGTCGCTTACTTTATAGCAAAAGAAGAACTATCGCTTTGCCTATACCCAAAAATAATTCAATTAGAAGAGAAACATGGTGTAGTTTTTGGTCAGGCTTATAAAAACGAAAACACATGCGGAGTATTTATTGACTACATTGCTCTTAGTTTAGCGATAGATCTCAAAAATAAACTAAACACTCGAAATTTTTTCACTATTTTAATTGACGGTTCTAATGACGTTTCAATTAAGGAAAAAGAAGCTATATTTGCCATTACTTTTAGTCCGGCTCCAACTGGAAAATCTGAAGTAAACGTTGAATGTGATTTTCTTTCACTTTTGGATGTTGAGTATGGAACTTCGCACGGAGTTTTCAACACCATAAAAAAGTCACTCGAGAATATAGAAGTCGTAAATTGCAATAAAAAACTAGTTGGATTTGGTGGGGATGGCGCATCCGTTAACAGAGGGAGCAAGTCGGGCGTTAAAATGTTGCTCAAGGCTGAAGTCCCCTGGATCACGTTTGGCTGGTGTGTAGCACATCGTCTCGAGTTATCATTAAAAGAAAAATTAAGAAAAACAGCCTCATTCAATGACGTTGATTACATGATTTTAAAAATGCATTACATTTACAAAAAATCCCCCAAAAAGTTAAGACAGTTGGGTGAACTCGTTTCTATTTTAGAAGATGATGAATATAACATTGGTGGTTACCGACCTAAGAAAGCCTCCGGTATTTTCTTTTTTTTGCTTGATTTATTTATCTTATATTTATTACCATTACAGTTATGCGTGACGCCTATATTTTTAGTTTTTGCAAGTATAAAGTAAATTATAAATTGTATAATCTTGTTTCATTTTTAGGTACACGATGGATTTCACATAAAGTTCAGGCTTTAGAAATGATTTTAGATAAATACGGTGTTTATTTAACACATCTGGAAAATATGACTGAAGATATAACATTTACCAATGCTGAAAAAGCTAAGTTTAAAGGATACCACAAAAAGTGGATTCATGCTAGAATGCCCCTTTATATCGCGTTGTTTATTGAGATTTTAGCACCAGCAAAGATGTTGTCAAAATGTTTTCAAAGTGATGAGATAGATGTGTTGGCTTCATCAGGGTTTGTTCAACAAGCTAAAAGCCATTTAAATCGTATTCAAAAAACAAAGTTTATTAATTTGCCAACAGTAAAACGTTTTCTCGCCAAAGTGACTGAAAAAGAAAGAAAGTTTTATTTCCAGGGTGTTGCACTTAACGACTTTGTAAATGCTAAACATTTAGTAAAAAAGTCTAAATCTATTCATATCAAGTTGGTAACAAATTCAATCATAGAGCGTTTGGAAACAAGCGATACTATTACTGATATGTATGGTACAAAAGTTTTAAATACAGAAGGTTGGCTTCAAAGTATTGAAAATGAAACATTCCTGGATGAAGGAATAGAAAATCTTTTTGACTTTTATAGAGCGCCGTTGCGACATGCTGGTTTTGCAGGAACTGTAAATAATGTTTTGGATGCTTGGCATAGCTTGGTAAACTACACTCTAAAATATTTAGCACCACATAATACCGGTTATCGTAAGTTATGGCATCAAATTTTTTCTAGCTCAATGAAAAATGAATGGGTTCCGGTTTTACTTATTGTCGAACTATTATTTACTTTGCCTGTTTCTAATGCGAAAGTTGAACGCCTTTTTTCACTAATGAATAGAGTAAAAACGGATACAAGAAACTCTCTGAAAGAGAAACGTTTAGAAAATTTAATTCGAGTAAGTTTCGATGAAAAAGATTCCAATTTATTTGATTTAAGTTCTGCTATCGAGTTATGGACCAATGATGCCGTGCTAAGGCCAAAACAATCAGTAAGAAAATGCTATTCCAAAAGAGCAAAAAAAGCAGGATTAAAAACATTAATCGACTTGGATTCATCATCTAACGAATCAAGTAATGAATAGCGCAAAACGAGATTATTTTTTCTCACCTTTTTTTAGTTTAAAAAAGTTTTAATAATCAAATATTGGTTAAAAAGTTCATTACCTTTTTATTGTGTCATTTTTGTTAAAAAACGATCATTATATAAAAAACAATTGTTCGAGTCACAAAAAATATTTTTACGTCACTTAAAAGGCAACGCGTTGAAGTGAAAAAGTGAATTAAGAGCTAAGTTTAAAAGTAAAAACTATAAACGATAACGCGGACATACGCTGTTGTATTCAAAAACCAATAGCGTTCAGCTAGTGTTCTAAAAATAGATTTTTTTAGTAACTAAAAGGCATTAAGGTAAAGATATTTTAGAAAATTGCACAAAATCAATAGAATTTTCTAAAAACGCAATTTATTGTAGGTTGATAGCGGTAAAACAAACAATTTGACGTCACCTAAACTGTACGCTATTAAAGAAAAAGTTAAGAAAAATTTGATCGTCTGGATAATTTTTTGATCGTCTACTTTATTACTTTTATTATTTCTGCCGATCAGTGTTGATCGGCAACCTTCAAATAATTATTTCGAGCGCTGCCTTATTAAAATAAAAGCCCTATAATGAACTTAATTTCAAGGAAAATTAAAAAATTTTTAAATTATTATTATTTAC
>NC_061169.1:37891094-37936094 GCF_022113875.1 Hydra vulgaris
TTAGACTGCTATTTTTTATACTTTAGGAAAAAAAGAAAGCCTCATATTTTATATAATTTATTTTTTGTTATTCAACATTTTAAATTGATTTGTTTGATTAAATTTTGTATACATTATTTTGGTTATTAGGTTTAGTACCTAATTATTTTGTCATCTTTAATTAAGTTTAAATTCATTTAAATGTTTTAAATTTTTACTTTCTTGTAATGCAAATTATTGGCGCATTTCTAACTTAAGCATAATTTATTTTTAACAATGACATTATAATTTGTAAAAATATCAAACAACTAAAGAAATCCTATAACTCTTTTCTAAAGCCTTTTTTTAGCCAAAGACAAACTCTTCCAACTTTTTAACTACTTTTAACACAACTCCTTGATATGTATCATTGTATATAATGACACTAACAAATGAACCAATCATTAAGTTAGGCTGTAAATTATTTCTTGATACCAGAATAAATGAATTCAAATACAGGTTTATTCATCTACTGGTAAATCAAACCGAAATATCTATATATATCTATATAATCTATATATATCTATATATCTATATATATATATATATATATATATATATATATATATATATATATATATATATATATATATATATATATATATATATATATATATATATATCTATATCTATATATATATATATATATATATATATATATATATATATATATATATATATATATATATATATATATATATATATATATATATATATATATATATATATATATATATCTATATCTATATCTATATCTATATCTATATATATATATATATATATATATATATATATATATATATATATATATATATATTGTGTTTTATAATTTATATAAACATACATGCATACACAAAAACACACACACATATATATATATAAAGTTAAAAATTAATATTATCAAACCGTACCACTTTAATCATACTTTTCTCTTCAAATGTTCCATGTACATCGGTAGCCATTTCCATAGCAAGAATTTCTACTGCTTTGTTATGTAAGCTGTGTTTATTCAAAAATGTTTCACTGCATATAATAGCTGCAGCCCCTCCATCTGAAGTTGGACTAAATGTATAAGTATATAGCTTAAAAAATACTTCCCCTGTTTTAACATACTAATAGAAAACTTGTGAACATACACAAAAAATAAGTATTTCAAGAAAGTAAAAAAAAAAAAACACACTTTAAAACCTTGACATAGTCATAATAAATGTTGGTTATTGCAAGTTGTTAGTTGTGTGACATTGTGTGGCAAGTTGTTAGTTGTGTGTTTTATTTTATCATTATTAATCATAATAAATATTTGATAAATCAAAATAATAGTCATAATTACAACAAAAACAATAATAACAAAAATAATAATAAATAATACAATACTTAATATGTAAAAAAAAATTTTTAAGCTCACAATGAATATTTTATTTTTTCCTGTGCTAATGAATATGTATAAATAGTTTACAAAATGTCCAGATAACACAAGATAATTATTTCTTCTGCTATTGAATCATATTTGATTGAGGCTAAAGATATAAAACTAAGTAGATGTACAAAGAAAAAAACATTTCAAATAACTTTGTTTCATACTTGTCACAGATACTACTTGTACTGTTTTATCTAATAGAGATGTGATAAATTCCTATTAGATACAAAAAAACTATGCACAATGGGCTGAAAAACAAATATGGTTCAAAACCTAATCCTACCAAAATGCATTTAAACTAAAATGCTATTTAACTGGATTGTGCCAACTCAGAACTTTTAAGCAAACAATAAAATCTTAAACTGTATGTTAATCCAAATTATTAGACAGTAATTTGTTCATATTTTTTACACATGAAGATGTGTTCATTTAAGCAATATTTCTAGAAATTAAAAAAAGAAAGAAAATAAAATCAATTTTTGACCTCTCTATCTTCTTCCTATTTTTTTATTTTTATATTTCTTTGACTATATTTCTATTTTTATATCTTCTTCTTCCTATTTTTGTTTAATTTCAAATATTTGCTTTAATTTAATTTTTATCAATTAAATTTCTATTATAAAAAAATAACATTGCAGCAATTTTATTTTAAAATCAAGAAATTTCAATAGTTAGGATTATAACTGTGCTTCTCTCCAGTGTCTCTATTGAAAAATCTCTTATGTCTATAGCCTTTATACCAACACACTGATAGTAAGCAAAATTGGTTAAGCAAGGCAAGGCTAGGGTTTAACTAAATTTTAAGGGATTTATAACCCAAAATAAAACCATCATCTCTAAGTTTTTTTACTTTCACCTATCTTTTACTCTTGAAAGTGCTACCTTTTTGCATACCCAAATATAGACTAGTTCACTAGACTAGACTTACTAAGTAAGCAAAGAGACAAAGTCTCTACTTAAAGACAAAATCATTTTTATCAAAAGATAAAAATTGTTTTAAAATGTGAATAAAAAATGTTATCATTTCTTGTGTTAATTTCTATTTTCTTTGTGATTGATATAATTATGTTATCTTTATTATCAATCAACCACATAACGCTTTTAATTTTTTAATCAAACCATATGAATATAGCTGTTTTGCTCACTAGATAATTGCAAAATAGTTACTATAGCAACATGAGAAAAAGAACCAAAGCTTTTTTAAGAGGCTAAAAAAATTTTCTGTTTACATTCTGATAGTGAAAAACTTTTTAAAAAAATATTAAAAAGTAAACACAAAAAAAAAGAAATAACTCTTACCAACACTGAAGTTTGGTTAACGGATGGTGAACTTCACCAGATTGCAATATCTGGTCTAATGTGTATTCATCACAAAATTGAGAACGCCTAAAAATAATTTGAAAAAGTATATTAGACATAATGAAAAAACCAAAAATTTATTTAGAAAATTTTTCACAAATGTTATAACAAATCTTTACACTAGTCAAACTTACTTATTCTTTACTGAGTGTCGATGGTTCTTTAGGGCAATTTTTGCAAAATGTTCTTTTGTTGTTCCTGTTATTTACAATGAAGTGTAATAAATTTCACACCCAAAAAGATTTTATTAGTCGAAATAATTTTTCTTTTTAATATTTTAAATATAAATAGCAAAATGATTTGTAATAAACTTATTTTTATTTGAAAAAAAAAAATCTTTATTCTTGTTATTCTTACAAATGATACTTATTACAACAACAACAATATCAACAACAATAACAACAACAAATATAAATTTACTGATGACTTTAATTTTATTTTAGTTAGTAAATCAAAATTGAAATTATTAGCAAATTATTTTTAACAATACGAGTAAATCAAATTTTATAAATTATAACTAAATTTTTATCAGATTGAAAAAAACGAACAAACAAATTAACTTTAAATGCAACTAATAATTAGCAATTATACAGAACTTAAAATAAAATATTCAATTTTACTATTTATTTAATGTAAATAGATAATTACTTATTGAATATGAAAGTACTCAATTATTGTTGAATACTTTTAAAATATAGATGAGAATCTTTCAAAATTTACTTTGACCAAATACTTTTTTTTATATAATATGAGCAAACTAAATATTATGAATATAAAAAGTTTTCAGTTTTCAACTTACCATATTTTTCCATGTGTTCCCTTCCAGCATTTCCAAAAATTTGAGCAGCAAATGGTGAAGCTCCAAGTCCATATATAGAGTCTAATACTTCAAGATGTTTGTCTAGAGGAATTGTACGATCCAAATACTTAACATAAAAAAATATACATTTTCATTTAATATTATGCAAGGGAATCTTTAAAATAAATTAAAAAAACACCTTTGAACCGAGTGAGCCACGTTCCATCTTCTCAAAGCCAACTGCTAAAACACAATCAGCTGTACCTAAATGCAAAACAATAACACACTCAATATAATTAATAAAAAACTATTGTTTTTGGATTAAAATAAACTTTTTAACACTTTTAGAATTTATTCATACTAATGTTGTTGTTGTTGTTGTTGTTTTTCTTTTTAATTAAATAATATGACATCAGAACTGGAAAATGACACAACATGACAATAACACAATGTGATAATTATACAACATCATATGACACTTTATTTAATCATTACTTAAATTGTTAAATTGAATCGAATGTTGATTATAATTTGATTATAATCAAATTATAATAAACATAATTTTATTATACTTATTGTTGCTGCTTATAATTATTCAACTGATTTCGTGTTTTTTGTGTCATCTTTATATTTAGATATATCATTTTGTTTGTTTTTTCTTTTTTTTTAATCATCCTTCGGAAAATATCTTATTCAAGGCTGTGTCTATTTCTAAATTTCTGTTTGATAATTAAAATATAATCCTTTTTCTAATTAAAGTGCAAAGTGACTTTGTATAGAATGTTAAATATGACACCAACATGAAACATTTCTATTTTCACTTGAGGCAAATAATATCAATTATAAAATAATACAACTTTAATTAGAAATAAATAAGCAGTAAATTTTCTTTTTTTGAAATAAAATTTTAAAAAGACACTTATTTATATAAAAAGTAACCATTATAGTGATAAGAAAAGCATTAGCACCCCCCCACAGAGTTTTTCAATGTTTTAGATATATACCAATATATATGAGATGTTGAAGGTAATTAAGAAAAAAAAAGAGTTTTTCTTATTTTATATTTTAAAGAGAAACTTTATAATTAACACTGTGTTATTAATACTAATAATTTCAAATAAGTAACAAACCTAATCAAAAAATAAAACACAGAAACAATAAAATATAAATACTTTATGCTACTCATGTTTCATTATACAACTTTAACACATTAACTGATATGTATGTTGGTTCTTTATTTTTCTATGCTATTTTTATATATTATTCAGATTATTGATATTATTCTGTAAAAAGATTTTCTTTAAAACCAATTATAAGATATGGGCATTATTAACTCTAAATCCACACTGTTCTCGGAATTGTCCAAAACTATCTAAAAGAGAAATGAGAAAGTTTGGTCATGGGTATATCAAAGAATTTGTTGATAGAATTCTTAATGTCAGTGTAACTAAAGCCATATTATGCTATGCATTTTCTGAATCAAATGATAAAAAAAAACTATTTTACTATTAGGGGAGACGATGGGTACTTATTTAAAACATTTTTGTAAATTTAATGTAGCTGAGTTAAGTTATAAAAAAACATTGCAGCAAATCTTTTTTTTGTAACTATTTGTTATAGGTAAAATTTATGACAATTTATCTTTAATTTTTTTTTTTTTTGTAACTATTTGTTATAGGTAAAATTTATGACAATTTATCTTTTTTTTTATTTTTTTTTGTAACTATTTGTTATAGGTAAAATTTATGACAAATTATCTTTAATTTTTTCTAAAGATTTTTATTCACTTTTTTTTTGATAATGTTAAAGCATTAATAGTAAAACAAAAGAAATAAAACAAACTATAACAACTTATAAAACAAAATTAAAAAATTACCTCCTTCTATTAATTGTTTGGCCATTAAAAGAGCTGAAGATCCGGTAGAACAATTATTGTTTACCTAAAAAATATACTGAATAAAATGATTATAGGTTATCAAACTTATTTTATTAATATTTTATAAAGACAACACTTTTACATATACATTAGCGTGCAAAAGTTTAGAAAAAAAACTTTTTAAACTTTTTTTGTTTGTTTTTAATGCATAACTTTTCAAACTTTATCAAATAAATGTGCCTTATATTATTCAATTCAAAATAAAAAATCACAAAAATTTTAAAATTTGACTGTTAATTTAAATTAAATTGTTTTTTGAAAAGATTCCGGTGCAAAATTTTAGAAACAACTAAATTTTGATATTTTTTAAAAAAAGCTAAAACCTAGATAAAAACTCATAAAATTAAAATTGTTAACAATCAGTACTTAAATAAAATAAAAGTTTTTTAAAAAAATTTTTTCTCACTTAATACATCAATCCTGAAACATGCCCCATTTGAAAAAAGATATAATATCAAATTTGTAAGATATTGGAAAACTTTAGAATTTTTTTGAAGAATATATATTTTAGCAGCTTAGCATCACTCGTAGAAATGGCTTATTAAGGTTAGAAAATATGTGATTTTTTACCGCATTTTACAAAACCTAGCACTCAAATCTGCTTCTTTGTTATTAGTTTTACTATGTTTTAGATGACATAATCTGAAAGAACAAAAATTGTTAAAAATATTTAATATATATAATTTTATTTGCCTTTTTTTTGCTTTACAATTTTTCATTTTCTTGAAAAGATTGAACAGGTCAATTGGACAAATACAAGAGCAGTATTTTTAATAACTGTCAAGTATGTCAAAAGCCATTTTTCTGCACATCTTTCATTATAAAAATAATCAAACTAACTCTAAAATCACAAAACCTTGATTTAAAATATTGCAAGTTATCTTGTCTGTCACACTCCTTTCATTGGCTTTTTTATCAACACTGCATTTTAAAATCCACTTATTTAACTATAAAAGTTAATAAGTGTTAAAAATTACAAACTTACTTAAAATTTACAAAACTAGGTTTAGTGCCACTCATATAGTTAAACCAGGGGACACCTTAAAAAATTAATACAAAAATAAATACTTTTAACATATTACAAATCCAAATTACACTTCTGATGGAAGCAAAACTACAGTATGCACTAATTAAGCATGCAAGTGGTCAGGAATGTTTAACTATCTTGCACCACTAACCCTGAAATCCACTACTGACGCTATCAAAACATCAAACCAAATTATCCTAGAGAAATTTAATGCACAACATTTACAATAGCTTTAGCTACCCAGATGGACCAATTGAGACTATCAGTTGATTCTCATAAAAATCAACCTCACATGTCCAATAAAATTCAATACACAATAAAAACTGTATTTTAATTAGACTCAAAAATGCACTACTTTAAATAGGCTGAACTTTTAAACAACTGACTAAAAAAATATACTTTCCTTATTTTTTTAATTATTTCTTTTTTAATTGTATTAATTGTTTACCCCTCTAAAAAACCTATAGTTGCAAAACAAAAACTTTGATGAAAAAGATTTCACTGTGTGAAGAAACTAGTTGAGTACTTTTAGAGATATTTAGAGATATAGTGTGCTTTGAATGGCAGGATTTTAAGTTAACTGGCCAGTATAATTATGAAGCAATAAACAACTCAACCAAAAATAAATGCCTAAAAAGTTCTTAAAACAATAAATAACTCAACCATTAAAAAATGCCATAAAAACAAATAAATCATAAATAAAACAATTTAAGTAATTAAGAAGATTATTTTTATTGCATTTTTACTACAAAAAAAAACATAAGTTCCTTTACTTAAATATTAAAATATAAGTTAAAAAAACAATATAATAAGAATTTAAAATATAAACATTTAAATAAAAATAGAAACATTAAAACAAACAATAAAATATTTAAAATACCAACAATTAAATAAAAATACAAACATTAAAATAAAAAATAAAGACAAAATTTAAAATACAAACATTTAAAATAGGAATTCCTGTCAACCCAAACTGATATAAAGCTCTTTGCCCACAGGTTGAATCACCTGAATAACATAAAAATAAAAAAAACATAATAACATAAGGTCAAGTTGCATATATAAAACACATTTTTCAATATAAGAAACCTATTAAACTTCTTATTTTTAAGTGTTTTTCTCCCAGTACTAAAAATTTAGGAGTTTTTTAATTTAAAAATTATCTAAAGAAAAAGAGTAAAATACAAATTGAAAACAAAGGAGAGTCAATGTTTGACATTTTTACTGATGCTTAAATGATGTTTTAATAAAGTTGTCTACTCATTCATTGTTGCAAATTCTAGTGTCTATTCATTCATTTATTGTACTGAAATAAATATGACTGAGTTAAAATACTAAATTATTTGAATTTCTTGATATTTTTTGTTTGAAATTGCAGTTGAATTATTATTGTCGTCTCTATTTAATTTTTTTGTTTTTTGTTTCATTTAATTGATTTGTTACTTTTTTGTTTCATTTAATTGATTTGTTACTTTTTTTCTACCATTCAATTGCACTTGCAAATTAAATACTTATTCTGTTGCTCTCCCTTGCAAATAATAGTAGATAACATTGCTAAACCTCATTTCAATTTTAATTCATTGCTATTTCATTTTTATTGATTGCTAAACCTCAATTCAACTTTTGTACACCAAGAAACAATGTTGAATCAATGTATATGAAGGGGGAACAAAAAATTAAAAAATTCATAAAAAAAAATGGTGCAAAAATGACAAAAAATAATTTAACAAGCTTGTTGATTATTTTGACAATAATCCTTAATAAGCAACCATTAGAAAAAAGATTTGAGAAAAAAAAAAAAAACTGATATCTATAAAGAAACCTTTAATTCTTAATTCATATTTCAGCACTTGGAAACTTATTTTCAACAAAAAAATAAATTAATAACTATACCATAAACATATCCACATACAGCTTGTTGAATCTCATTATAAGTTATTCCAGCATCATTAAGTGCTTGTGTTACTAGAAAAACACAATTTTAAATAACTAATAAAAAAATAACAATAATAAATAAAAAAGTTTGAAATTAATTATGATTGGGGTATTTTTCATGATTTTTTTCAATTTATGATAAAACACAACAAATAAACAAAGAAAATTTGTAAATATGGAGAAACTTTGTTACAAAAGAACAAATTTTGTTACAGAAGGACACATTAAAACCAAATCCTTTTCAAGTCATCAAGTTCAAAACCTTATTCTTTTGTTTCAGTAAAAAAAAACAATTTTCATACTTGTTTAAACTAAATTTGTTTTAATGGAAACTTGCTGTTAACATAACAACTTGCCCTGTCAGCATTACTCAACTAAAATCAGAATGCAGCAATTACAAAAAAAGATAACCTGCTTCTTTAACCATTACGGGATAATCAAAATCTTTTCTTGCACCAGGTTTCTCAAACTATTTATATTATAAAATTTATATATTAGCAATAAATATTAATAAGGGTCGCTCTTAAAATAACATTATACCAGCTAATAATCCAATAATAATAATATAATTATATAATAATAATAATTACTATTATTACATTAGTTATAAGATCGATAAAATTAGACACATTTTCCTTTTATATTCTATATGACATAATAACAGTTAAAAAAATATTTGAATAACAATATTTTTTTTTAATTTAAATGAAAATCATTCCTTAATATAATCAAAAAAAAAAAGTTTTTTTCAAGTACATCATATTGCGTCTCAAATGAAGCAAAATTATATAATAAAATTAAAAAAATGATAGGGTCTTCCCCTATCTAATTTTAAGCAATTTTTAACTTCCATAATTCATAACTTTGAAGCCATAGCATGTAAACTTTGGGTTTTCGGAGAAAAAATCTCAATTATTAATTTTTATTAATCATTTTTGAGCAAAATTATCTTTTGAATATTTTTAAAGAAGACAAAATAGTCTTATTGGCAATCTCCCAGAAGTTTAATATAAATAAAAGTTAATATAAGTAGAAAATTATTCTAATAATTTATTTATTTTTGTAGATTACTATCTTTATTGCAGGTTTTTTAAATCTGCAATAAACATTTTTTGAACCATCTGTTAAACTATTAAACAGCCAATAAAACCTTTAATAGTTTATGATGACTAACATTAACCCTTTTTATTTGTTTAATCTATACAAAAAATATATATAAATATATATTTTAGAATTTTACTTTTAGGCTTTAAAAAACAATTTAAAAAAAAAGTTACCTTGGTCATACCAACTCCACATACAAACACTCTTTTTGTTGAAGATGACATAATGGCAGTAACTTTTAAAAGTTTAATTTAATTGAGAATAATAATAATTAATAATTTAGTTGAGAATTTAAAAAAATATTAAGTTAAAAAAAGAACAAAAATTGTATACTTTTTTTACTCTTAAATTTTAGGCTAATCACTCATAAAAAGTCTTTTATAAAACTTTTAAGCTAAACACTATTAAAAAGTCTTACACCTTCAAGAGGAAAAACTAGATATATACACTAATTGTAGGATTACATTAAATTTTATCATTTAATATATACATTACATTAATTTTGGAAGTATATTAAATTTTATCATTTGAAAAACTGCAAAAATAATTTAATTTTATGCATTAGTGGTGTAGTGGTAGAGCCTCATAAGCGAGAAGTTTCGAGTTCGATCCCCACCATCCCCTTGGTAGTACAGTGGTCAATTTGTTTGTCTGCGCAGTGACCTTGGTTGTCAAGGTTTGTATTTAGGAGTTTTTGAGTTGAGAGAGTGTTGTAGTCACAAATAAAGTAGTATCCTTGTAGTGGCCTTCTCAGGAGGCAAATTCAATTTTAAAAATTTGAAAAATTTAATTTTCCTTAATTATTAGCATTTGTTTTTATACTAATGCATACTTAGATAAGCAGTCTGACGTCATTATGAAATAGCCAGCTGCTGGGGTTTTAGTGCATACACCAACTGACTATATAGAGATGACATGCAAGGAACGATGCTACATAGAAGGTATTGGATTGGGGCAGCAATCTTTTTTTTCAATATTCTTTTTCTGAATTAAGAAAAAGTCGTAAATAAAGTAGACAATAACAGTTGACAAATATATACCAATATACACTATAGTATATATATATATATATATATATATATATATATATATATATATATATATATATAGAGAGAGAGAGAGAGAGAGAGAGAGAGAGAGAGAGAGAGAAAGAGAGAGAGAGAGAAAGAGAGAGAATAAAATATGATATAAAATGATATAAAACCCTATTATCCCTTATATATTACTTATATATTATATTTATATACAAATATATATTACCCCCTTGTAATTTTCAATACTATAAATAGCATACATTTGCATAATATACAAATATAATAATACACTCTGTTTGTATGTCATACAAACATAATGTAAAATTAACAAAAAAGAAAAATTAGTTTGCCAACAATTAAATTACTTTTATAAAGTAAAGTTTTATTCATGTACATTTGTAATATAATGTTTCATTATCTATTCTTAAATAGCATAATATAATGTTTCATTTATAAAAACACAACTACTTCTAGAACTCCACAAGATTGCAAATATCTTGCAAATCTCTAGATAATGGATAGTCAATAAATCCAATTATGACATAATGTTCAAAAAACTAATCAGCATGATGACCATCAGATTTGCCACGCCCTCCACGACCACCTCGTGTACCACGTCCACCTCTGCCTCCTCTTCCACCACGAGGTGCTCCACGACCTATAAAAAAAAGATATATTTAATTAAAAAAAGATATATATAATTAAACTATTATAAAATTATTAATTTAACATAATAGAATTTTAATTTAGAATAATTTTTGTAATTTGAACAATGCAACAAAAAAAGGCGTTCTTAATTTTTTTTAAATTTTTTTCCTTGCTTTTTATTACTAATTGATTGTTATTTTAAAAAGAAATCAAGTCTAGCTGCAGAAAATATGAAATTTTATTATTTGATGATGATATTAAGTTATTGATAGTTTATTTTTAACACACAAAAAAAATAAAATAATTGAAACTAAATATTTAAACTAGAAGACCACTGTTTCATAAAATGCCACAACAAAAAAAAAATTTTTCTTGATAACTCAATTAAAAAAATGTGCTAATGTTATCATTACCACATTTTTTCTATTGAGTTATAGTTTATTAAATGTGATAAACAGGTTACTAAGGTTACCAATATTTATTCATTGCAATGGCTTCTTAAATGATTGCAAAATTTTAGTAGATTTCTTGAAAAGAGTTAATTAAAAAAATTTAACAAGAAAAAAAAAAAACAATGTGAAAAATGTTATTAAATAAAAAAACAAAAAATAAAATAAAATTAGAACTTTAATCATTTAAATAAAAAGCAAAAACTTTGAAGTGAAACAAAAGATGTGTAAAAAATGAATGTGTCATCAAAGACACCAATATGTATCAACTAAAAATAATATTATTTTATTTGCTTTTTAAAAATATTTCAGTCTAAAATATTTAATATGTTTGAATTATGTTTCAAAATATACATATTGATATTTGTAAAAACTTTTAAAGAAGGTGTTATCATTATGCTCTTAGTTAATGAAAAAAATTTCTTAAAAGAAAATTTTTAACTTAGAATTTTTTATTTTTAACATTTGTTTTTAGTCATTTAAATTTTAACTTATAAACACTCATTAGGTTTTAATTAGGTGACAATAATATCAAATGCTATTTAACTTATAAACACTCATAAAGCATAATATATTTATAATATATAATATATATATAAATTTATTTTTATACATAATATATAAATTTATTTGTCTTCACCGACTTCACTCCATTTCTTAAAATAAATATCATTTACAATTGTTTAAGGTTGCTAAAAAAAGGCACCACAGACGCCCATGAATTTTCTAGTTAAGGAATAATAACATAATAAAGTAAAAAATTTAAATAAAAAAAAACTTAACAAAGATCAACAAATATAAAATATTACCACGAACAGCTTGAGACTTTTGTTTATTTCTCTGAATGTCTTCTTTCACCATGTCAATAACCTATGAACATATATATATATATATATATATATATATATATATATATATATATATATATATATATATATATATATATATATATATATATATATATATATATATATATATATATATATATATATATACAAGGGTTGAATTAACGCATCGCGATTTGCGATATCTGTTAAATTATCTGGTCTTCAAAGTTTCAGTTTATGGAAAACCACGAAATTTACGGAATAGGCGAATAAACTTTAATTTGTTAGTGAAAATGTTATGAAAAACAAAACAATAAATTTATGACTACAAAAGTAATAATACTAAAGTGTTGTTACTTTTATAACACTCTTTTATGTTAAATTTATAGTTTATTGTTTGATCAAACAACACATAATCAAGCTATTATAAATAAAAATGATTTAGTTAAGTAATTCCAAACTTTAATTAAAGTAGTAATGCATCTAGAAAAAATACTGGATATTTAAACAATGTTAAAAACCTCAGCAACTTTTACGAATACATATTTTTATAAACAGTTTAGCATTTCTAAACATCTTACAAACGGTCCAAAAAAAACGCGCGTTCACTTTAAAATCAACCAATGAAAACACTGGTAATTTACTTCTTAGGAGAAATCTATATTAAAAGGGGAGGGGGAGGAGGCTAAACCTTAAATTTTGTTTAATTATTTAATCAATTAAATCATAATAAAAGTAAAGACAAAAAAATATATTTCAAAATATACTTCTTTATAACTAAAATTTATTAATTTGAACACCTCTGTTTTTAGTTTTAAGTAAATGTCAGTACTACTCTCAGTGGCGAAACTGCGGGGGGGGAGGGGAGGGGTTAGCAGACAAAAAGTGTCCTATTTTTAAAAACTAATTTTAGGATGCATGGTTGATATGGGGCTCATTTTGAAAGTCGTGCGGGGGGGGGGGGGGGGGATTTTGCTACTGACTACTCTAATGTGCTTAATACAAAAGTAGGTGGGGGTGGGAATTTTGGTCAGGATGTATAAAATGGGAGGAGGAAATAATAAAAAAAAGCGGTAGGATTTACAATGAAAGTTTTATTATTTATCGGTTACCAATATATATTTTTTTTAATTTTAAGGCCAATTTCCACTGAATTTTTGTTTTGAGATATAGTTTTTTGTTTATAAGTGACTTGTTATAAACAAATAACACGATTTTCAAAATGAGCCCCATATCGACCATGCAACCTAAAATTAGTTTAAAAATAGAACACTTTTTGTCTGTTAACCCCCTTTAACCTCTCCACCTTTACCTAATGCACGATAAAATCTATCGGTTATTACTGTTAGCAAATCAGCCGTAAAACGAAAAGATCGAAATCCATATTGATAATCAGAAAGTAGGTTATGAGATTTGAGATTAAGTGTTTGTTAATTAAAGATTCAAAAACCTTGTTTATGATAGGAAGAAGACTAATGGGGCGGTAGTTATATGAATAGGATCGCTCTCCAATTTTTAAAAATAGGGATAACAGATGCTGCTTTCCAGCAGGCTGGAAAACAAGACTCTGATAAGCACTTGTTAAATCGTTTTGAAAGGATAGACGACAGCTCCGGAGAACACTTCTGCTCCGGAGAACACTTCTCGTCTCACTTCTGCTCCGGAGAACACTTCTCACTTCTGCTCCAGAGAACACTTCTCCGGAGAACACTTCTCTCCGGAGAACACTTTAGCTCTGGAGAACACTTCTCCAGAGAACACTTCTGTTCTTACTGATACTTGTAGTCTGTTCTTGTGAATCTTCAGGCTCTTGTAATTCTGCGTCAGATTTAGATTCGAAAGTTGATGTTGCTGTTGCTGTTATTATTGTTGAAAAAAAGGATATCCTTTCCATGTTGAAAAAAAGGATATCCTGCTTTTGGATGTATAGTTTTTGAACTTACTAGTTGTATACCTGTCCTTTCCTTTCAATCTGAAGATGATACAATCTTTTCTTGAGATGTCAAAAACTTTATTCAATGGATCGTATTTTCGTATTTTTTTTTATATTTGCACATGTGCTAGTAGGACTTGAACTGATAAATGTGAAAATTTTTATTTCTTTTGGCATAAACTTGATACTTCAA
This sequence comes from Hydra vulgaris, assembly GCF_022113875.1. Taxonomy (NCBI): domain Eukaryota; kingdom Metazoa; phylum Cnidaria; class Hydrozoa; order Anthoathecata; family Hydridae; genus Hydra; species Hydra vulgaris. The sequence goes on from NC_061169.1 coordinate 37,905,774, forward strand.
TCTCAATTTGTTCTCTCAGTGTGTTCTCGTCTCTTTTGATGGGTTCTCCCAAGAACAAATAGAGAATAACAATACGGGTTTTGAGTGGTATTCTGCTGTTATCTTCCAGTGATTCTTCTTTTTGTGGAACAGTTCTTCTTTTCATTTGTTACTCATAAAATCGTACAAGATTCTTCATCCAGATGGTCTTCTTTCAGTAGTGAAAGTGCTTTTCTTATAGGACAATATATTTCTGAAAGGCAATAATAGTGAATATAAGTTTCTATACTTTTCTTTAAATATCATTGCTAATGTATATTATTTGACTGCTATCATAACATAAGACATTATCTGGCTAAAACCTCAGATTGTCTGACCAATTTACAAAGTAATCGGAGATTTTGATCGATGGAAATTAAAGTCTACAAAATAAATCTTGGAAAGAAAGCACGTACGATCGAAGGTTATTGCTGACCACGGAAATAATTTTTTTTATTTACAACTTGACCATGACTGTTTAGATGTTTTGATGATTTAAACATTTCAGAAATGTGTTAAAAAAAGAAATGTTAAGCTAAACTTGAACAAAGAAAAAAATTGAAAAAAACTAAAGAATAAGTAAAATAATTCCTTACCAAAAAAGAAAACATATTAGCTTTAAAATAAAACTAAAAAAGCTAAAATTAAAAAACTAACAAGGTAAAATTACTTTTTGTTACGTTTTCAATGGCATTTGGAAAGAATTACTTTCAAACTTATCTTTTAAAACATTTAAATAAAGTTACGCTAAACGCTTTTACAAATTACCTTTAATTATTGATTATTGATGTATAAATGACACAAATAAATTTAAATTATTGAAAAGTGAAATTAAATTATTGAAAAGAAAAAAATGTTTGGAGTTGTATAAGCATTTATTTCAATAAGTTGCAAAAAAAATATTGTTTAAAAAAATAATTTAGTCTTTTTAAAATCATAATTTTTCAATCATTTCATTAATTAGTAAACCAAGTTAAAAAAACTTTTAAACAATTTTTTGTAATAATAGGAAAAAAAAAAATATTAGGCAATTAAAATGCTAGGAAGATTTAATTTAACTTATTCATAAATTAAAGTAACTTAAAAAAAATACTCTTTTAAAAGATTTTAAGAAAGACATGGAAAAATAGTTTCAAATGTTTGAATTTATTATAAAAAATACCTACTAAAAAAATAATTATGTATAACGTTTAATGTATACATAATGTGTTTACTTTAAACAATCATTATAATTAATTTTTGATTATATTTAAAGCCTTATTGTAAAATAAAAACTTTAAAAAAGATCATTTGTTAAAAGTTATTCGTAAAGTAACGATTTTTTTAAAATTGTATTTTAATTGTTAAAACATCAAAACAGCCATTGTTAAATTGTGAAGGAAAAAAACATTGTCAGTTACAGCATAAAAATTTAAGTCAAAAAACATACAATATTTTATTATCTTCTTTCTCTTGACATTTCTAAAGCGTTTGATAAAGTTTGGCATGCTGGTCTTCTCCATAAGCTTTCTTCTTACGGTGTATCTGGAAACATCTTTAAGATTATTGCATCCATCCTTTCCAATCATAGTTTAAAAGTTGTCCTCGATGGACAGCACTCTTCTTCTTATTCTGTAACCTAAGGGGTTCCTCAAGGTTCAATCCTTGGCCCTATACTCTTTTTAATTTACATTAACGATCTTCCAGATATTCTCACTTCTAAGGTGGCATTGTTCACTGATGATACTACCATTTATTCTTGTCACCATAAGAAGCCAACTCCCTCTGATTACTTGCAGGGGGCATTTGAGCTTGAAAAGGATCTCACTTCTGCTACAGCATGGGGCTCACAGTGGCTGGTGAACTTTAACTCAGATAAAATTCAATTTTTTTCAGCCAATCATTATCGCAATAATTTAGACCTTCCTATATTTATGAACGGTAATGTACTCGATGAGCCATCTACCCTTCATCTTCTAGGATTAACTCTCACTTCTGATCTTTCTTGGAAACCTTATATCAAATCCATTGCAAAATTAGCATCTGCTAAAGTTGCATCTCTTTATCGAGCTCAACACTTTCTTACTCTGGATTCTATTCTCTATCTCTATAAATCTCAAATCCGACCTTGTATGGAATACTGTTGCCATATCTGGGGCGGATCTTATGATGCCCTTTCTTTTTTAGACAAGGTGCAAAAATGCATTGTAAACATAGTTGGACCTGCTCTTGCAGCCAACCTTCAACCTTTGTCACATCGTCATAATGTTGCTTCTCTTTCTCTTTTCTACAAATACTATAATGGGCACTGCTCTACAGAGCTAGGGTCTCTTGTGCCACCTACTATAATTCATTCTTGTGTTACTCGTCATTCAATTAAGTCTCATGCTTTTTCTGTTACTGTTCCTAAGTGCTCCAAAAACTCTAATTTGTCTAGTTTTTTTCCTTGAACATCAGTTCTTTGGAATTCGCTTCCTTCATCTTGCTTTCCTGATTCATATAACTTGCAATCTTTTAAGTCGTCTGTCAATCGTTATCTTGTTCTACAACCTTCATCTTTTCTCTTCCAGTAACTTCCAACACTAATTAATGGTTGCTTGCAGCCTTGTTAGAAGCAAAGATTTGTTGTTCTTTTTTTTTTTTTTTTTTTAAAAAAAAAAAAAAAAGGACAACAGCAAAACCAAAAATGCAACCAAATTAGTAACGACTTCAAAGATATCAATCAGCAAATCAGCATCCATTTGTTATTTATACTTTAAGGTAACTATGTCTTAAAACTTAATATTTAAAATAGACAGTGCTGTCAAAATATATTTATAAAAAAAAATATTAACTTTAAATTAAACTGGTCTATGCTAAAAACTGTAAAATAAAACATTTTATTAACTTAAAAAAAAAGATAAAAAAAAGATGAAATTAAGGAGAGCAATTAAATTTTAACTTTTTTTAAGGTTATTAAGCACTTTTAAGGAGGTTTTTATTTTTAAGGATACTTAAGGTTTTTAAGGAAGAGTGGGAACCCTGTATACACATATATACAGTAGTGTATTAAAAAGAGGTGCTAGACATCTGAACCCCCAGACCATCTTTAAGATCTGCAAGGGAAACTGCCTTGTGTATATGATGACTTAATTATTTAAAATTGTCAATAAATTAATTATCTAATTAGTTTTTTCATTATAATAACTCTACAATTTTTCAAAAATGTTTTGAGCTATTGTAGAAAATAAAAACTTATTTATTTGGATTCTAATTCTTACCTCATCTGGAATTCGTAAATATTTAATTGTGCTACCACGAATATAACATTGAGACATCCTCCAAAATCTGTCACCATCCTATGAAAAAATATATATATTTAGAAGAATAAATCATGTAAACAAAAATTATTGTAAATAAAAATAGACAGAATTTTTAAAATTGTTGTAAATGAATATAGACAGATTGACATATTAAAGCATTAGGTAGGTGACTGAAAAAAGCATTAGGCCAGTATAGCCATAGATTATCCAGGTCATATTTTGAAAATCCGGAAAATTGTTTGGTTAAAATATCCAGAAAAACTCTTAAATATTTCCCCTTATTTTTCGCTTAATTTTGCTTTTGACTGAGTTGCGTCCAATTTTTTTTTCAAACTTTTCTTAATTTTTGTATGAGTGGTAAGTGAAAAAACCTAAAAAAACAAATTTATTACACAATTATACACCTAAATTCGTACACATTTCGAATATACAGAAAAACTAAAAGTTGAGAAAAATATCCAGAATTTTGGAAATATCTGGGAAAAAAAAATCCATGAGTAAAGCTTAGGAAGACAACATGCAGAAAACAGTGTTTACATCTAAAGAAAAATATTAATCCACCTATTTATATTAGCACCTTTTGAATATATTATATAATTCACCTGATAATATTTAGTACAATTTAACAGAATGAGCACCACAAATCAATAAATACTATGAAACAAGAACTTTATTATTTGGCTTGAGATTTTCAAAGAAAGGAACAAAACAAAAGTATATATTAAATTGTTGATTAAAAGTTATGTAAAATTATGAATTAATTAAAGTTAATTAATTTAAAATTCAATAAATAATTTAAAATTATTAATTTTGTTTTATGAGTTATATGATTAAATAAGATTTAGTTAATTGCATCAAGTCATTCTAACACAACAAGACATAATACAATTTCAGGTTCAAGTCAGGATCAACATAATCACCTACTGTTGATTACTGTTACTATTGGATACTGTTGCTACTGTTACTGGCAACATGTAATCAAATACAACTTGTCACATATCCAGGTGCCTTGTAGACCTCTCTGTTTTAGACAAACATTAGGAGTTGTTAACTTTAACATTAAATACTCTTTAAGAGTAAGCAAAAAATTTCTGGTGACTAGCACACCCTATTATCTATTAGGCTTGCATAAATGTTTTCTACCTAGAAACTCTATTTTACTCATGGTTTTATTAATTTTACTTAAGACTTTTTGGTGTTGTTTCTTTGGCAGTGGTTATGCAACTCTTTCTAATGAGAGTAGAGGCTGTATTATTAGTGAAATGTTGTGGATGGATGATATCCTTGTTAATGATTCTGATGCACATTGCCAAAGCAACTCAAATAGTCCTTTTTATACCTTGGGTTTGATTAGAGAGAATAAACCAACAGTATAGACTTATGTTTATGTTGTCAAGTACTCTTCATGCTTGATCAAGTTATCATAACATTATTAGCACAATTTACATTTTTAAGACTCTCTTTCTAGACTTTTTCTAAACAAAATATATGTTCTTAAAAATCATGTAGTCTTGAAACAGGCAATGCAAGACAACAAGCAAGTTTAATTATTTAAAAACTTTTGGATTGTTTACATTTTGCTTTTCTATTTTCTTGAAAATGTGTGAAATGTGTCTTTTTCTTTTGTTAGAAGCTTCAAAAAGATTTTTCAGTATTTTTTACTAGTTTTTGTTTTAGCAGTTGTTTTTTTTTGTTCTTTATTTTGTTGTTTTATTTTTTTGTTTTATATTTTAGCACTTAATTAACAAAGATAACTTTGTAAATTTTAACTTTTATTTTTAAATATAGTTTTTGAGAGCATATTTTATTTGTTTTAAACATTAAAATTTGTATAACTCTTTTATTATTTAAAAAATTGTTATTAAGATGAATGACTGCTGTTTTATTTATTACTTTTACTTCATTTATTTACGACATCAGTTAACTAACTTAAATAAAAAGCTATTTTTTTTCTAAAATTTCTTAATAATTTACTATAACTATATGTTATTAACTTTTGCACTCAGAGACTTCATGTTAGTATTAAAAATATAGATAAATTTAAGTGCTAGATATACCACAAGTGCCATAATATTCTGTTTTTGGTCCAATTTTGTTTCTCATCTATAATAATTACCTTTCAATAATAATTATCTCTCTAATTAATTTGTTAATAATACAGATCCAGTACTCTAGTCTTGAAAAAAAAAGTTTTTTTCAATTGCTAGGTGCTGATCGCACCTAGGTGATGATCTTTTTCTGTGATAGATAAGAGTTAGTGGTAGCTGGTAAACTTTAACTCAAAACTACATTCAGGCTTTCACAGGAAGGCGTGCAATCGCACGTCTTTATGACCACGCAAAAAAATAATATGTTTTAACAATTTGACCACGGTTTTTGACATATTTTCAATTCCTTAGGGAAACAATTTTCAATTCTTTAGGGAATTGAAAATGGATGTATATATTAATAAACTAATTAAAAGTTTAATAAGCAAAAAGTTAACAAAATTTGTTTTTTATTTTAAAATTTAAAGTTTTAAACAGACTATTAAAACTTATCAAGCTGATTGTCAACAGCATGATTCAGAATAAAAAAAAATTATTAATACTGATCACCAAAAAGCTCATCGTCAAGGAATAAAATAAGATTCAGATAAAATTTTAAAGAATAAGAAAAAATAAATAAAGGAGTCCAAAAATATACTCAAAAAGATAACTTCTGCAAAAACAGTGAACTTCTCTACCTTCCTATTTGTTTAAACAAAATAATTCAAGAAAATCCAAAAAACATTGCCGAAAGAACCCACAAAAAATATTTTTTAGTTTTAGTCACTTTGCTGAATGAGTCATTCAACAAAAAAAACTACTCTCCCATTAAATGGCATGAATAATTCAGCTTTGTCTGAAGTAGAATTAGTCAAAAAAGTTCAGGGCTCGAATTAAGTGTATCACACCTTTGTGATTAGTATAAATATGCTTTTCACTTTTCGCACCTTCACTTTTCACACCTTCGTAATTAGATTTTTTCTTTAAAATTTTTTTTTTGCAATTTGTTTTTTTTGTTTTTTTTTTCTTTTCTTTCCTGACTTTTTTTTTAGCCATTCTTAAAAGTAATGTCTTAGGGGTCATAAAGTACATCACACTAAGTTTATCTTTTGAATAAATTAAATGAACTCTTGCACAAAGATTTTTATTTAACATAAACTATTTTTGAATTTGAATTATTTTAAATCTTTGAGTGAAAGCCAATAATGTTTTTCTCCCCCCTCTCCTAATGAGGAGAGGGGGGAGAAATAACTTTTTTTGCATTAATTTGAGCCCTAATTCTACTCCCAAGTTGACATTTTATTTTATTTATTATTTTATTATTTTACTGTCTTCAAATATATATAAGGACTTCATCAATAATTAGTAATTTTGTCAGTAATTGAAAATAGAAAAAAGATTAAGTTCTGTTTTGTAAAGTAATTGAACTAAATTCAATTACTTCTCTAATTAATTTGAATTAAATTCAATTACATCTCAGTAATTTAATTCAATTGCTGAGAATAATTGAATTGATTTAAAGATTAAGTTCATTATCTTTTTTTACTCCTAAATAAAAGCATACATGATCATTAAAGATGAAACACACTCTAAACATGATCATTTGATAATCGCAGTAGTGGTGTAGTGGCAGAGCGCTTGCTTCATAAGCGAGAGGTTCTGAGTTTGATCTCTACTATGTCGATGGTAGTACCACACTCAACTTGTTTCTCTGTGCAGCAGCCTTGTTTGTCAAGGCTCAATTAAGAAACCTCCTCATCTGTAGTGGCCTTCTTGGCATTAAGGAGGTGAATTAAAAAAAAAAAAAAATCAAGATTGGATAAACATAAACATTGTAAATTATTCCAGTAAACATTCAATGTATTGCAACAGTTAACGATGATTGTTTACTGTTGGCTAACATTGATAGCATGAGTTAATAATTTCTGAGATAAACATCTCTCAAAACTTTGTTTTAAATGATTGTTTCTGAACAAATGCAAAGATCTAAAGTTTTCCAGAAATTAGTGAACATCGTCGAACCACTTACATTTGAAACAAATTAGTACCAATGGCAGAAACCAGATAAAAAGCATTAAGCTATAATCAAAAAAGTTTAAAAAAATTGGAAGTGGTAAAGAATTGATTACTCATATTATGAGTATGAGAGAAAAATTATTAACTCATGCTGGTATCAAGTGTAACCAATCAAAATGTTTTAAATTGAGCATTACTAAATCCATCATGAATCCATTATTGAATATTGCTATTATTTAGGTTGATTATGCAGAACATAAGTGTTTTTTGTCAAAATGAGCCACAAGCTGCACTATGGACAAAATCTAATTTTTTTTTTCACTGCAGCAATCTGGTAAAAAAGTCTCCTTAAAGACCTCCTTACTCCGCTGGATCACATAAACCCTTCTTAATTGCAAATTTGGATAAGTTATTGAAGTTTATTTTATCTAATACCTTGGAAATTCACATTTTTAATGGTAATTTTTTTTGGTAATTTTTTGGTAATGGTAAATTTTTTTGGTAATCTTTTTAATGGCAATTCAATTTTAAATAAACAACTCAGTTCAAAAAGACAGTCCTGATAAGCACAACAATGCATCTTGAAAGGAAATTTAAGAAAATAACATTTTGTAATTTTTTTGCAGCAATATATAGTAAAAGAAATGTCAATGGTATTTTGGCTACTGTTAAGCGTTTAGCAAACAACAAAGAAAAGTCAGGAAATCCAAACAACAAATGATTTTGTTTTATGACATTAATGTCAAAGTTCATTTGTTATTTGTCAGAGGAGGAAAATTCAGCGCATAATTGGTGAAAGATATCTCTAAATTCCACTACTTTTATGTTGGTAAAGACTAGATCAAAGGGAAAAAACTTCACTGTAATATGTGTATCAAATATTTGAAATAAATAAATGAATGAAACAATTTTTCTTTAAAAGTATATTTTAAATTTGGTTAATATTTGTTTTAATAAAACAAATTATTTGTAAATGCAATTAAGAGGTTGTTCATCAAGCACGTCATCCAATATTTGTCAATTTAAACCTTATCCCTCCTTCCTGTAACAAACAATCACATATACCTGCACCCTCTCTCCTTCTGAAAGTATGTTGCATATTTAAGCACCACCAGCCTGGTATTGCTTAAATATTTTAAATCATTTTATTGTTTATTTTTAAATGATTTAAATGTAAATACTTTGCTGCTTTTAAAAAATTGAACCTTGTGAAAATATGGCAATACACATAAGTTAAAAAAAAAAGTAAAATTTTCGATAAAATAAATCACTTTATAATTCAAATGACTCAAATAAGTAATAATAAAGTTGTGATAAAGTAAATGGTTTTAATAAACTAACTGGCTCCTTCCCAGGTTCTCTGAAAAACCTTGTAAAGATGATTCATTACTAAAACTATAAACTAAAACTTTTTTTTTTAACTACTCTTGCTCTTGTGGGAAATAACTTTCTGCGTTATAGATTTGATAACTTTCTGCGTTATAGATTTGATAACTTTCTGCGTTATAGATTTGATAACTTTCTGCGTTATAGATTTGATAACTTTCTGCGTTATAGATTTGATAACTTTCTGCGTTATAGATTTGATAACTTTCTGCGTTATAGATTTGATAACTTTCTGCGTTATAGATTTGATAACTTTCTGCGTTATAGATTTGATAACTTTCTGCGTTATAGATTTGATAACTTTCTGCGTTATAGATTTGATATCTTTCTGCGTTATAGATTTGATAACTTTCTGCGTTATAGATTTGATAACTTTCTGCGTTATAGATTTGATAACTTTCTGCGTTATAGATTTGATAACTTTCTGCGTTATATATTTGATAACTTTCTGTGTTATAGATTTGATAACTTTCATAAATGTTGATGAAAAATCACTCGAGATGAGAGCCACCATTTAAAATTTTTAAATTAAACTCAAAACTTTTTAGCTTGTGTTTATATCATAGATAAACATTAAAAAATAAATTAAAAGTTAATTAAACTTTCAAAAACAAATTATTGAATGAATTTATTAACAAAAAACTTTTTAATTTTTAACGCCTTTTGTTTCTGGCGAAAGAAAGTTCCAGGTCTTTGACTATTTTTATTTTTTAAATCATGTCTGATTAATTCTCTTATATTTGATGTCAATACAAAGTTTCTTTCAAAAACTTAAATCAAGTTTAAATTGGGTTTTTTCATTGGCGGTTAAACAAAAATATAAGATTTAAGTTTTTAATATCAATTTTATATATATATTTGAAAAATATATATCAGATCATTTTAAAAACAATTTCTTGAGTTAGAAATATGAATTATCATAAACTTAAGTTAAAAATATGAGATCATTTTAAAAACTGTTTCCTCAATTCAAAAGGCTTTTAAATCTTTTAAAATTTAACCATATTGGATTATATTGAATTAGTGTTGTATATAAAAAAAATAGATTACTTATTTTCTAAGAAAAATATTCATCATGTGTATTTTAAAGTTTCGCCTAAATTACTATTTTTATTATGAAATTTATTTAACTCAAACACTCAACGATACGTCGAACAAAAAACAAAAACATGCTACAAAAAAACACGTTTTATAACCATTGCAGACTAGGTAGTGTGCAATAATAATCGCACATCAAGAATTATCTCCCCTGCCAAAGCTGTACCAACAGGGGTGTGGGCACCTAGCCAGGTTTACAATATTTTGTCAGTTTTGTCAGTAATTTGGAAAATTTGGGACTAGAGTTAAAACTGAAATTAGGCTTCTAAAAAAAAAACCACCAAACTTTGGTTAAATTTTAATTGTAAAAAAGCTTTTTTGATTTGCACCCCCCCTCCCCCATCCACATTTTTGTCGTTCTGTACAGACCTGTCCCCTGCCATATTATAGGAATGGATTTAATCTCTAATTTTCACAACTAATCTCCTAAAAACTGATAACCTTGAATTCCTTCGCGTCAGTTTCAAGTCAAGCCTCATTCTACTCCATGGTTTTCTCCTTCTTGTGCGGCTGCTATATCCAATCGTAATCATTTTTTTCATCTTTTTCAAAAGAACAACTCTCTCGAGAACAAACAGCTATTTATTATTGCAAGAAATCGATGTAAAAAGGTGCTTTCTGATGCTAAACTTCATTATTCTCAGTTCACTAAATCTCGCATCTTATCGCAGAAGTTAGGCTCTAAAGACTTTTGGAAAATCTTCAACAGCATTATTAACAAGGGTAGATCTAACATTCCATCTCTTATTCATGGGACTGATCTTATTACCTCTCCCAAGGATAAGGCAGAACTATTTGCAAAGAACTTTTCTTCTAATTCCACTCTTGAATCTTATGGACATTCTCTTCCTTCCATTCCAGTCAAACAGGTTGACCCATTGTTAGACATTCAAATCACTCCGGCTTCTGTTGCTAAAGTCATATCTCAATTAAACTCGTCTACAGCTTGTGGTCTAGACAACATTCCTGTCACAGTCTTGCAGAATTGTTCTCCAGAACTTTCTTCAATTCTCTCTAAACTATTTAACAAGTGTTTGACTGAGTCTTGTTTTCCTGCTTGTTGGAAAATGACATCTGGGGTTCCAATATTCAAAAACTCTGGAGAAAATTCTGACCCCTCCAATTATCGTCCGATCAGTCTTCTTTCTGTTATTAGCAAGGTCTTTGAGTCTTTGATCAACAAATTCCTCACATCTCATCTTGAGTCAAATAAACTACTGTCAGACAATCAATACGGTTTTCGATCCTCTCGCTCTACGGCCGACTTGCTAACTGCTGTAACTGAAAGATTTTATCGTGCATTAGATGGAGGCGGTGAGGCTAGGGCTATTGCTCTCGACATATCTAAAGCTTTCGACAAAGTTTGGCATGCTGGTCTTCTCCATAAGCTTGCTTCATATGCTGTTTCTGGGAAAGTTTTTGAGATTATCAAATCATTTCTTTCTAACCGGTTTATTAAAGTCATCCTTGAAGGCCAACACTCTTCTTTATTTCCAGTAACTTCTGGGGTTCCCTAAGGTTCCATCCTGGGCCCTGTTTTGTTTCTTATCTACACAAACGATCTTCCTGACAACCTTTCATCTAAAGTAGCTCTTTTTGCTGATGATTCAACTTTACACTCCTGTCTTGACAAAAAGTCTTCTCTTTTCGATCGCCTAGAACGAGCAGCTGATCTTAAATCCCATCTCACTTTAGTAATAGATTGGGGTTCACAGTGGCTTGTGAATTTCAACTCTCAAAAAACCCAGTTGCTTACTGCAAACAACTACCATAATATGGCCAACATTCCTATATTAATGAATGGCAATCCTCTTACTGAGTCGTCCTCTTTACGTCTTGTTGGATTATCGCTTACTACTGACCTTTCATGGAAACCATATATACAATCGATTGCTAAATTAGCTTCTGCTAAGGTTGCTTCTCTTTATCGTGCTCGCCATTTTCTTACTTCTGATTCCATTCTCTACCTCTACAAATCTCTTATTCGCCCCTGTATGGAATACTGTTGTCATATTTGGGCTGGTTCTTCTAACGATTCACTTTCTCTTCTTGACAAGGTCCAAAAACGCATTGTAAATGTTGTTGAACCTGGACTATCTGCTAAGCTTGAACCTCTTTCCCATCGTCGTAAAGTTGCATCTCTTTCTCTTTTCTACAAATACTATCATGGTCACTGCTCAAAGGAGTTATCATCTCTAGTTCCATCAACTAAAATTCATTCTCGTTTTACTCGTCATTCAGCTAAGTCTCATTCGTTTACTGTATCTGTCCCTGCATGCTCTAAAAACTTTTATTCATCTAGTTTTTTCCCCCGCACTTCAATCCTTCGGAACTCTCTCCCATCTTCATGTTTTCCTGACTCATACAACCTTCAACTTTTCTGTACAACCTTCAACAAGTCTTCTGTCAACCGTTTCCTTGCTCTATAACTCTGTTCTTTTTTTTTCCTAGTAACTCCCAACTTAATAGTGGTTGCTTGCAGCCTTGTTGGTAGTGAATGCAAATAAAAAAAAAAAAAAAAACACCCCAAATATAAAAAAAAAAAAAAAAAGATAAAAATAAAAACAACAGAAAAGCAAAACAAAATATACTAGATTGAAAAATACTATAAAAAAAAAAATTAGAAACAATGCAGTAAAAACATTAGGTATTCCAGTTCATATAAATACAGAAGATATAAAAATATTGTGTTCACTTAAAAATTATAAATGAGCATTAAATTCCCTCCATTTATTAACCCTCCCCAAACCTATTGTAATGTTAACGTAACCACCACAAATACAATAAGCAATATATGAACATTTATTGTTGCATCATCTCTCCCGACTATTAGAACCCGCAAACACTATAGTTAGGCAGGCGAAAGTATTGACATAAACCCAAAAGGTAATTGGTACTTTATTATGAACATATATATTGCTTTCAGAGTATAGTTGTTGAATAATGTATAAAATTTATTAAATAATACCTAACTGTTGAATAATAAAAAACAATTTTTTAAGTAATTTTGCTTTTAAAACCAGAAAATTGTTTATGACATTTTAATTACTTGAAAAAAGCAATACATAATTTTTAAGAACTAAAAAATACATGTAAAACCGGGTCAAAACAATTATCAAATAAAATTCAATAACTTTTTTATTATATTTATATTTGCATTTTTTCATTAGATGTTAAAAAAAAAAAAATACTGAAGAATATATAAATAAATATTAAAAAATAATAATAATCAAACTATCAAAATAATAAAGGTAAAAAAAAAAGTTTGCGGTTTTAGGCAACATCATAATAAAATCGCACACTCAAGAACATTAAAATCACACATTAATATTTTTAATTATTAATTTTTTCTTTACCATTTTTCTTAACACATTTTAAATTTAAAAAACTTTATTAATTTTTTTATATTTTTGCAACAAAAAAAAAATCAGTTTCACACAAAAGAGTTTGAATACTAAATTTAATAATATTTAAGAGCAATAAAATTTATTAAAAAATATTTATTACATGAAAAAACTTCAGTATTAAATTTAATGAATTCAAACTAAACTAAAAAATTCTAAATTTTCGTACAAAAACATCAACATTTGAAAACACTCAGTTATCATTCTGTTTCGCTTTGCATACAAAGTGTTTAATGCGTCAGATAAAAGGCGTTCACTTGTATAATTTTATGTACACCTGCTACAGATGCACTGGTAGCAGGCGTACATAAAATCATTGTTGAAATACAATACAATATTTGAAACACATGTTGATTTTGATGCCAAAAGTGTAAAAACATTTTGCTCATTTACTGACAATTTTATATAACCACTAATTTCTTTTTTTTAAATCTTAACTTCCGGAATCATCATCTTCATCGTCAATGATAACTTAAATTTTTTTGATTTGATTTTCACCTTTTTAACTGGAAATATATCACAAACTTTTTTTGTCAAATGAAATTCCAAAAAAATTCTCTAACGCATTTAAAATTTTTTTTTTTTTTTAAACTTCAATAATTTGGATCCAAAAAAGTAGCACATAAAAAAAAAAAAATTTTGTAATATACTGTAGCTTACAGGGCTGGCACAAGTAGGTTAAACATAGAGAGTGCCGTTAAAATTATAGCTGACAAGAAAAAGGAAAAAAAAATCCATAATTTTTTTTTTCAATTTTTTAAATTTATTTTAAAAGTAACTGTTCTGAAAATCTACATTTACCAACTTACTTATCTAAAAGAGTCAAAATGGCTTACTAAATGAGCTAAAGGTTTATTGACAAAATGTCACACACAAAACCAACTACCCATACCCTCACCCTCTTTGCGCTGGTATGTTATTAAATTCTTGGTATATTATTAAATTCTAAAGATATTTGTGTTTTACCATGTTTAATTTTTGGATTTTTTATGAAATATTTTTTTAAAGTATATCTTATAAGTTTTTATAAGTTATACTTTAAAAAAATTTATAAGTTATACCTTTGGCACTGAAAATTGAAAGAAAATTATTTTGATATTTTTTTATTTTTGAGGTATTATGCGGTAAAATGGTCATGTATTAGCAAACTTATTCAAAAATTCTAATAGAAATGATATCACGAACCCAAATTATTTATATTATACATTTATAAATTTCTTTAGTTGGACTATAAACAAAGTCAGGTAAATTTAATTAACTAAAAACTTAGTCGATTAATTTTAGTTAACAAAAAAGTTAGTTGGGTAATTTTAGTTAACCAAAAAGTTACTCGACTAATTTAAGTTATACTAAAAAGTTAGTCGACTAATTTTAGTTAACTAAAAAGTTAGTCGACTAATTTAAGTTAACTAAAAAGTTAGTCGACTAATTTAAGTTACGTTTTTTTTAGTTAAGTTTGTTACAATTTTTAGTTTTGGTCACTAATTTTAAAACTTCACATTTCTACAGCTACATTTTTATTTAAAGATGTAGCTGTAGAATTAATTCTATTTAAAATAACAATCACTTGAACTTAGTAATAAAATTCGAAAATTAGGAATGTTTTAGTGAGTTCTGAAGCTAAATTAAATTATAATATAAAAAATTTAAACAGGTTAGTTAAAAATTAAATGTACAAAATATTAAACATCTAAAATTACTTTGATGCTATTAAACCTACTTTTTAAATCTCCATTTTTAATCAGTTTTATTTTATTTTAGACTAATATTTTTCCAAACTGTGAATTAGAGCATAAGGTATTTATGAAAAAACTTTGTTGTGAATTATCTTTAGAAGAAAAGTGATGATTTGATTAAAAATGTAGAAAGTAATACTTCTAAAGCATAAGGTATTTTATTATTTACTTAAATAGTTTAAAAAGGTAGAAAATAGTTTAAAAAGTAGAAATATTCTATTGTAAACATTAAACAAGTGAAATAAAAAATAAATTATAAAAAAATTATTAACTTTAACTTAGTTCAAAATATTATTTTTTTTCAAAAAAAAAAATTAAGCATATTCTTAGACTTATGGAAATTTGATTTACTTATTAAATCTATATTTAACTTATTAAAAGAAATATTTTTCTCTTGCTTTAATTTATTGCAAAACAATTGAACTAAAAAATTAAATAAAAATATCAACTTAATAACTTTTTGAATAAAAAAAATTAATTATGCATAAAGTTTTAATAGTAAATTAGATCAAGAAGTAATAAATTAGAAAGAACATGGATTTAATAAGTTTAGTATTTCTTTGAGTTTACTTATTTTTTCATTTGATTTTATGTTTGATCTAAAGATAGAACATATTTTTGCAAAAATATTAAATTTAAAATAGCCTCCTCAACAGTAGTGGCCCTCTAGGCCTTAAGGAAGTGAATAACATTGAACTATAGTTTAAAAAAAAAAAATTAATGCACTTTATATAAATAAAACGTGATTTATCATCATTATGAATGGGGTATTAGATAGTTTTCCATAATCATATGTGGTTTAAATATTTCAATATTTGTATTTTTACTTTTACTTTCTTAGCCATCATGCTGAGTGAAAATAAATTACTAAAAGTAACATTGTAATAGTATTAAATATACTACTTATGCGGTGGTGGTGTAGTGGTAGAGTGCTTGCCTCATGAGGGGGAAGTTTTAAGTTCAATCCCCACCACGTCTCTGGTAGTACAGGGTTCAACTTGTTTCTCCGTGCAGCGCCTTGCTCATCAATGTTCATGTTTCGAACATTGTTATAGTTATAGATTTGAGAGAGGGCTGTAACCATAACTAAAGCAGCCTCCTCAACTGTAGTAGCCTTGAGGAGTCAAATTAAAATAAAAATAAATTGCACATTACATTATAACTGCAACTTAAGCTTTAAGCTGTATACAAAAGTAACTTTAGCCATTTTAAACCCCACCAAACAAGAATGATTTGATATATTATTTAAATATGAGATATATTATATTAAAAAATAGCAATTACAAACCAATGTACAAAAGATTTTGTACTAATACAAACCCCTTTACCGCAAAGCAGCATGTAGGAATTTAATAGCATTTAAGCATGTAGGTATTGAAATAAAATGTTCTATGATTACATATTTTTTGTGTTAATACCAACCACATATTAGTAGAGATAAAAACATTCTTTTCCATTTTAAATATAAATAACCCATTTAACATAGGCCAAAACTAAGAAAATATACAGTCAAAAAGACTGTATATTATCTTAGTTTGATAGTAAAATATAATATTATATAAAACTATCCTATTTTAAAGTAATATATAAAATATCAGATGTTAAAAATAAAAATCAAAAAATACTGAAAGTAAAAATACTCAAAACAAAAAAAAAGAAAGCAACTAACTCGTGAGGTACAAATAACTTCTCTTAAATTTATGTTCATCCAATTATCACAAGTTACCAAATGCCCGTTGTATGTTTCACCATTTTTTAATTCAACAAGCTAAAAGAATTTAATTTTTAAAATTTATAAATAAATATTTATAAATAAAACCTTAAAAGCACATTTAAATTGATTATCTGATGCCATACTAAATATGAAAGCAGTGAAGGCTACATAAACCTACTGATGTATGCAGCCTTAAAAAAACTCATTTTTTAACATAATATTTACATGCATCTGCATTCAACGTAATAAGTTGTGTATTTTTTATTTTTATTTTTCTTAATACGTAAGAACAAAAATTACTATTTTCTCTACTTAATTTCTAATTAACTTCTTTATTTTATCTAAATTAAGATTTTTATTCTAATTTTTTTTTTTGTTCTTTTTTTGCTAATTTTTCAATCTTCTGGGTCATTCCATGTCAAATCAACTTTGTTACCTCAGATTTTGATGATTTTTGAAATACAAGCTCATATCAGATTTTCGAAATACAACCGTAAGGAATCAGACACTAAAATTTGAAGTGAAGAAAACTTCACTTCAAATTTTAGTGTCTGATTCCTTACGGTTTCAGAGATATCAATACTCAGTCCCAATCTCTTTTTTAATTATTTTTTAGTTTACTTTTTAAGCTAATTACATAACGCAATTAGCTTTTACTAAAGTAATGAAATACTTGCTTAATAGTGTTGAAAATTTATATCTAACTATTTTTTAGAGAGAGGAATTAAAAAATGATATCTAAAACACTAAAAAATTAAAGCTTCTTTATGAAAATTCTATTTCAAAATAATGTAACAATTTTTATAAGTTTTTTGATGCCCTGTAAAAATAGAGAACTCTATTTTTCTTTTTCTTTTTTTTTTTTTTGCGCCTAATCTACTCTTTCAATGGTGCATTATGCGCAACAAAGTCATCAAATACGATTTTAGTAAATAAAAAATATAAAAAAACTATAAAAAATTGGATTAATTTTCAAACCATTAAAAAAATGACTGAAATTAAATCCGTAAAAGGTATATACACAAACATTGTACTAAATAAGCGCCGTGAGCTCAAACAAAGTTACAACGAAAACTTCTAAGTTATTGTTAATTTTATAATACAGATCACTAATAGAAACAATGAAAACACTAACCGTATAAACCAACACATTGCCAAACTTTCAAACAAATACCCAAACATTTTTATTATTGGAGACTTTAACTACCCAGATATCAGCAGGCAAAATTCAAAACATACTATTACAAATGCTCTAATTAATTAAATTTACTAAAAATATTTGCGATTCTTTTTTAACCCAATATATATCAGAATCAATGCACATCAGACAAAATCAAAACCTCTCTACAATTGACCTCTTATTTACTTCTGGTGAAAACATGATTTTCTTTTTAACTCATCTAGCACCCATTGGCAAAATTCATCATCAACTACACTACTTAACTGTATCGATTGAATCATTGTAAATATACCGCCATACCATACAAAACATTTATAAACAAAAGGAAACTATGACAAAATCAATGAAGATCTTGCAAATATTAAATTCTGTCCAACATCCAACTCAAACCAACTATGGATCTTTTTCTAATAATCTTAAAACTAATATCAACAGTACCGAAATCTAACTTATAAAATCTAACTTAACAAAATATAAAACGCTCAAAATGGATTGACTCTCAAATAATCAATGAACTTAAACTTAAACGAGCGAAGTATATATTTTTTTACATTTCTGTTCAATATATATTGTCAATATATATTGAACAGAAATGAAGAAACATGTAATGAGTACTGCATTTCACAAACAAAAAAAACTTGCTAACAACATAGACCAAAAACCAAAAGCATTTTACTTGTATGTAAAATCAAAAAGAAAAAACAAAGAAATATTCCCTGACATCCAATACAATAATATTGTTGCAACTTCTAATCTAGATAAAGCTCATCTATTCAATAGTTATTTTGATAATACTTTTTCAAACGAAAAAATAACAGCAGTACCACCATTTGACCTGACATATAAAAATATAAATCCAATTTCAAACAAAATTGATATAAGTCCAGAACTTATTGAAATATACCTCAAAAGTCTAAACTCATATAAATCACCAAGCCCTGACGAATTGCACACAATAATATTTAAGAAAACTTGCTTTCAAATGTCTAAACATCTATCTACTACTTTTAACAAAGCCCTTGAGAGTGGAACAATACCCCAAATATGGAAAGAGGCAAAAACTACACTTAATTATAAATCTATCAGTATAACTTGTACCTCAATAAAAATCTTTGAAAAATTATAAAAAACTATATTATGACACGCCTAATTAACAATAAGTTCACATCAATATGGATTTCGTCCAGATCATTCTTGCTTAACTAACCTTTTAACTGTAAGTAATTAATAGACATCATCACTTGATAATAATATTCCCATCAACAATATTAATGTCGATTTTGCCTTTGAAAAAGTTCCACATAAACTTCTTATTTCTAAACTTATAGTTTATGGTGTAAATGGATCAAAACTATATTGGATTAAAAACTTTCTAAAAAATGGTAGACAAAGAGTTGTTAATGGTAAACACTCAAATTGGGTACCAGTAATGATGTTGTGTCCTAAGTGCTGTAAAGAACTTAGGATTATATGATCAAAGAATTATATGATAAGAATTATATCAATTATATGAACAAAGATTGTTGGCATTATATATGATAACTGTAAAATACAGGCTACTTTGTACAAATCTAATAAACGTCTATAAATGGTGTATAAATAATAATGGTGATAGAAGTCTATTTGAAATAGATAGCCAATTTATTACTTGCAGTCGTGTATGTAAACTAAAAAAACATTTTTTATGATTAAATCTACATATGAATTTTTTTTCTTTAAGAATAACTAATAAATGGAACTCTCTTTCAATGACATTGCATCAGCATTATCTCTAAAAACGTTCAAGCTGCTTCTAGATAATCATCAGAAAAATAAATGGCTTCTCTATGACTAATCCATATTTTATTTTCTATTATTTATACTTATAACATTTTATTTTCTATTAGTTATACTATTATTGATGCAAACTATGAAAAAAATGAAAACTATAAAAAATGTTTTTTATTATTTGAAATTAAGAATATTAATTAGTGAACTAATGAAGTGCATTACTACTGTTGCTTTTTGTTTATTTTTTTAATGATTAACCAGGACTTGTTTTAAATAAAAAAGTGCTTAACACATAAGCTTAACGCGATATTTGACGTAATAAAATTATCTTTTTTTTTATAGACGTTAAGTGTTTTAACTACTGCAATAAATAAATAACCACTAACTAGTTCAATTTAATTAAAATCGTGTAAATTTAAAAAAATAAACTTAAAAAAAATTGTGCAAACTTAAAAAAATACTCAACTAAAATAATATATTTAAGTATATTTAATAATTTGAATCGTATCTGTTTATAATAAACGTTCGTAAAAATTTGTTTATTAAAAATTAAGTTCCTTAACTTATAAACAAACTCAAAAGTATTTTCATTCTACGTATAATTACAAAAAAAAAACTTTTTTTTCTTCGTTTGTAAGCAATTCAACTTAATAAAATAAAAAAAGAATAAATAAGAGGTAATCTTTGTTAAGAACAAATTTAATTTATTTATTAAACTATATTTTTCTTTTTATTTATATATCAACTTAAATTAAATATAGTAACATATTTTACATATTTTAACATGACTTGTGTTATTTATAAACCATAGGGCAGCTGCCCTTATGGCACAATTGTTTTAGGATAATATCAAGGACTACTATACGGAAGGACGCGCAAAGTGGATTTCCTGACTCTGCTAGCGAAGGCCATTATTTTTATCAAAGTTAAATCTTTAACGTTCCTGTAACATTTTTTTTTAATTTTAACCATAATCATGGTGAACAAATATGGCGTTGTAAATTGTAAAGGGAATTATAATAAACTTAATAAGTGTTGTATCTTTAAATTACCGAAAGATGAAATTGAGAAACAGAAATGGATTAATGTTCTTCCTTTACATAAAAATTTTATTATTGAGCAATTTAAATTTTTTATATGTGAAAAATATTGGCCTGAAAATACAGAAATGATTAAGCTGCCTGGTGGCTATACTCGACCAGCATGTGCACCTTGTATTTTTAATGTTCCTTTTTCTTGTTTACCAACGCCAAAGCCTGTGCCTCGCCAATCTAAACCTGAGGACATGCAATTAAATTATTTCATCAAAAAAGATAGAATAAATTCGTTTTCTGATTTTTATCCTGACAATGAGTTGCACAAAAAGTATAAAAATATAGTAATATCTCGACAAGACGATAAATTCATATGCATTTTTATGTCAAAAATTTCAAAAAGAGTTTAGTGACGATTATTGTTTATGATAAGTGTACCTTGTGTTCACCGCTAACCTTTTAAGCTTTTAAACATGGAATTTCCGTTCCATTAGCTAATATATTGAATCCAAACAATGGCTTAATCTTCTATTCACAATTTTTTGAAACAATCAATTTAGTTCATAATTATAATCTGCATGTTAATGATGTTATTGAAAAGATGACAAATACTCTTTCAGAAAATGAATTTGAATTAAATGATGATAAGAAACAAAAAAAATTGAATTTTATTACAAGACAACTCAAACTCTTGTCTAAAAAAAGTTTCTCTATAGCTGATTATTGCTTTGCAATCGAGTCTTTTTATAACTGCAACTACGATCAACTTCGTGATTTTTTAGTCCTTCCAAGTAAACGAAAGCTTCAGTCTATAATTTCTGCCACTAACATTGACCATGTTTTACAAAAAACATTTGAAAACGTAAAGAATAATCAACAGAAAAATGTTATTTTGATAGTTGACAAGGTAAAAAATAGGCCAACAGTTGCTTTTTCGTGAGGAGTTTTAAATGGGATGACAAGAAATGATCCAGAATCTAAAGCAACCTCTATGCTATGTGTCATGATGAAATGCTTACATGATGGACCTAGTTTAATAATTTCTGTTATCCCTGTTCACAAACTAACATCATTGTATCAGTTCATTGTTGTGAAAGAAGCTGCTATTATAGTTGAAAAACATGGTGCAATAGTTTTAGGATCTGTAACTGATAATCATAAAATTAATCAGCAATACTGCAATATTTTTAACAGAATAACTGACTATCAGGCCATTTATTCATTAGACAATCAGCGTGTTTTGTTTCTTTTATTTGACGCAGTTTATCTATTTAAATGTATTTGCAATAACTGGATAGCTGAAAAGTGTCAAAAGCTATCTCATGATAATAAAACCATAGCTTCATGTGAAAAGTCTATATCAATACGAGAAAGAGAACATTTTAAAAACAGTTCCTTTATCCTATGCTGCTGTCTATCCATCAAGACTTCAACTACAGAATGTGCTTATGAAACATCCAAAAGGAGCTTATGAAACAACCTCTTTTATCCAGCAGATTTTAGATTGGTGGAATATTGTTAATGTTTCTGCATAAGGGCAGGATGTTAGGTTGAGAGATCACAACCGATCTGTGCAAGATAAAAATTCAAATAATCTTCAATTGTTTTTAGACATTATTAAATGTATGGAATCAGGACATGGGCCTAAACGAGTTCAGTGCATTACCCATAATACCAAAAAAGCCCTTGTGCAAACTACTGAAGGATTGATAGCTCTCTGCAAACATTTGTTTTCAGTTGGTTTTGATTATGTTTTGCTTTGTGAGCTACAAAGTGATAGAATAGAAGGAGAATTTTCTGTTTATAGACAATCAATAGGGGCAAATGATTTTATGGCAGCTGGTGATGTTTTCTCTGCTTTTAAAAAGCTTTTATATCGAGCTTTTTAAAATAAGTTTTGATTTTGTTATTAACAATAACGTAAAATTATTTTAATCGTATTTCAGAATTTTGATTTTATAAAACGTTGTTGAAGCCAATTTTAGTTATTTATGAGTTAAGTGAGAAATATTGACTGGCCTTCGCTAGCGGAGTCAGGAAACCGACTTTGCGCGTCCTTCCGTATAGTAGTCTTTGGATAATATTTTATTTTGATGAAGATCACATAACTTACATTTGATTTTAATAACGTAAGTCTTCTCTTTTTCTGTGATCATCGCATCGGCAAAGTCCCAAGATTTGAAAGTTTTTAAAGGAAATCTTTTGTCCTTCAAAATACAATCCATATTCGAACTTTAAACAATTTAGAGAGAATAGAAATATAAAAGGTTTTTATATACTAGTTTGTCTTGTTTTATAAAGAAAAATACATATTTATTAATAAAAAATAGAGACTGCCATTAAACCAAAACATGCCTTAGTATTTATTTAACGGAATCTGTAATGTGCACGTGCATAATGAAACCTCTATTATATAAATATATTCAACGTAATATTAGTGTCCTCAGCGGATGTTATAGTCTACTCGTGATTTCTTTAGCTTATAATATAACTTGATCTATGAAAAAAATTTATTGAATCGCACGCAGAAGAAATTTAACAAATTGTTTTCATTCAAAAATTGCGAGTAACAGGTAATTTTTTTTTTCTGTGCTGGCCCCTTCCCCTGCATAACTTAAAAGCAAAGGTATCTATATACCTTTAACTAATAAGAAAAGCAAAGAGTAATAATTAATGAAATAATTTTTAGAAAAATACAAATAGATTGTTCATTCATTAGCACATTTTTTTTAATATCTTGAAAAAATATTTTTGTTATCATGATAACAAAAATATTAAGACGTTTTTTGATATATTAAAAAAATGTCAACCCTTAATTACAAATTTTTTGCAAATGTTTTTTAATATGAATTTAGTAAAAAACTCTTAAAAAATCTATACTACAAAAAACATTTATATTCTGTATTAATAAGTTTGGAATATAGATTTTTTTAAAGTTTTTTACTGAAAACTTTAAAAAGTTACTACTTTTTATTAAAAACATTTGCAAAAAATTTGTAGTTAAGGATTGACGAACAATTTTTCATGTTACTAAATATTTGAATAAAAAGTTTAGCGTAAAATTAAATGTTATAAAAACATATGATATATCACGATGAAAAGTTACTTCAATTATTTTTAACGTAACTTCTTTTTTCTAATAAATATTTTTACATATTGTTCATATTCAAAAGTTAATGTGGTTTTTTTAAAAATTAATTACTTCTTTTATGTTACCGCTAATTTAAAAGTTAAAAAATGATAAAAAGTAGCTTAACCAAAACAGCTCTACGCGTACGTAAAAACCGCTTAAGACGTACGTAAATCGCTCTAGGCGTAACGCTTTAAAACAAGGCCAGATTAACCATGGCTTCACATTTGTATGTTTGGGACAAGTTTCAATAGTACTATTCTCTAAATAGTACTATAATAATTATACTATTTTATTTGAATATGACATAAAAAAGTTGAATCAATTTTTTACAACCTCTTTGGCATTATCCTGTTTTGCAGATTAGAGCTGAGAAATTTATTGTATTACTGCTCATGGTAACATTATCAAGTTTCTCCTATGCTTACTTACAATAAAATTGGGGATTTTATTTTAGAGTTTTTCCTTTATTTAGGTAGTTTGCCATACCAGAACTTAAGAGCCTCATCTGAAAGTAATGATTAGAGTAATGATTATTACTGAAAGTAATGATTACAGTAATGATTACCTTTTGCAAAGTAATGACAAAGTAATGATTACTTGGTTTGTGGCAAGTAATGAAAAATGTAATCATTACTTTTTTTGGAAAGTAATGAGAAACGATATATAATAAATAAATTAGACCATACTTTGGCCATGCTCCACCATCATGAAGCAGTCAAGCATATTTTTCTTAAATATAACACCACACTGCCATCAAGAGCTACAGTCGAAAGACTTCTTAGCAACGGATCATTAATTGTGACAAAGCAGAAAAACAGACTGATTGATGATTTGTTTGAAAAACTTTTATTGCTGAAGCAAAATGGAAAGATTGAGTTAAAAAACCTCAAATTATTATATATAATTTGTATATATAATAATAACACATATAAATATATAATAACATATACATATATATATATATATATATATATATATATATATATATATATATATATATTATAAGCTTCAATGTTTTGCTTCATGCATCTGCACTGTAGAAGTCAGCTTCACGATAAGCACAAACAGTCCATAGGCACAAAGACTTTTATTAAATACCTATTCTAATTATATGGCACAGCCATACATGATAGAATATTATATATATATTATGTATTATAATAATTGTTTTTATTTTTTTTGTGCATCTTTCAGCGAATAGTAATGGGAAAGTAATGATTACATGCCGAAAGTAATGGAGAAGTAATCATTACTGTATCAGTAAAAAGTAATGGAGAAAGTAATCATTACTTTTCCAGTGAAGAATAATGGCCAAAGTAATCATTACGAAATCCAAAGTAATGGGTACAACACTGCTTGTAGTACTAGTTTAATTATACAAAGTGCTATGTCACTATCATTTTTTTTTGACATCAGAATAGTGGGTTAAACAGCAAATTCAGTTCAAAAATTAATATTATATACTTAAGTTATTTAAATTAAGTTATTTAAGTAAAGTTCTAATACTTAAAAAAATATATTTCAAAAACATAAGTAGATCAGAAAACACAGTAGCTTAAAAAACACAATTTCTTTGCAAAAGACAGATATAACAAAAAAATGCTATATAAGTCATTTTAGTTATATAAACAAATATCACTTAAAAAGAAGAGCCTGTGTTATAAAAATATATATATATAAATAATTTGTAATTGTGTAATTTGTATTTAAAAACCACATAAACAATTCAGCTCCATCTCAAATGTTATCAGATATCAAAAAACAATTAAAAAAAAAAGTACATTATTAATAAATAACTGATCTTATGTTGGGTTGCAGTTTGCAAACTTAAACTTAATGACTTGTCTTTAATCCAGCTGATCATACTTTAGTTAAAAAAAATTTTTATTAATTAAACAAAATAAATTATTTTAGAAAACATACCATTGGGTGATTTTGAGAAGTCTGCAACAGCGTTAGTGGCAACTATAAAAAAGTAACATTAACAATAAAACTATATTTATATATGTTAATAGTAATTATAAAACAGTATTAAAAATGTATAACAAAGCAGATCTAATATTTTTTTTTTTAATGGCTTGTGTCTTTAGTTAAAGCTATAACGAAAACAATGTATTAAATAAAATTAAGTCGTTAGGTGAAATTAAAGTTCAAATTAAAATTAATTTACAAGTTCCATGAAATACACATAAAATATTTGTAAACAAGTTGCATATGTTAAAAGGTACATGTTTTGTACCTTTTTGTAACATGTACCTTTTAATATATGCAACTTGTTTGCAAATATGTTTTATATGGAACTTGTAAATTAGTATTATGTAATATGAATTGCTAGTTTGAAAAAGGGGACAAGTCCTGCAAAAATTCATATAACACGTCCCCTTTTTCAAATTAACGATTCATTTATACATAAAGAAGTCTAATGATTTCTACTCAAAATTTTGTTTCGCTTTTAGTCAAATATATGTACACAATATTAAAAAAGAAATTGCACTTACAACCATTGTGCTTTTGTAAATGATCTGTTATTTTATTGAAATGTTTTATGTATGCAGTACAAATTAGAGTTTTGGATTAATTAGTCTAAAAAAAAAAAGCTATTTAACTAATATTAGATAATTAACAATGAAAATAAAAATAAAAAAAACTTAAAGTTGCTTAACTATTTTGAATTATTGAGATTTTTAGACAATACTTATAAAAATGATATAACAAAATATTTTAAATTGGACAAGCCTAAATCGGATTTCATTAAATTCGCTATAAAATATGTTCCGCAGACCATTTTCAGGGACCGTATGTAACTTTATACTGTTAAGCGGAGTTCGTGAAAATCTTGTTTTTTTTCATCATTTTATTTTATCGTTTATTTTGCACGACGAGATCAGGGCAGTAACGTAGCGAGACGGGGACCAAAGTGGCTTTTGCTTTAGGCGTACACGATCGAAAAGGCGTCAAAAAAAAAAGCGCTGTTATGAGCGCTTAATAAACATATTTTTTTTAAAAAACTGATTTTTTTTTTATAAAAAGGCGCTTTTTTTGCTATTTTGGCCCAAAACGCTAATGACCCTCGCTACGCCACTGGATCGAGAAGAAATACGACTTTAAATTTAATTGCAGATTTTTGCAGAAATACTCGCACCACCCAGGATCTAAACCTCATTTAAACTTCATCTTTAAACTGATAGCAAAAAAAAATTATTATAAAGTTGCAAATAAAAAAAAACTCAAAGGTTTGATCAAACTCTTAGAGCGATACAACAAATTCTTTGGTTGGTTACTTAGGTTCCTCTAAAGTTGTTTAAGAAGCCAGATAGCTGAGCAGCAGTGATGCAATGGTTTGTATTTTGGCTCAGAACGATACAAGTTTTGCTACAAAACGATACTCAGAATTATACAAATTTGTTTCACGCTCACCATGATATAAAAATGTTGTTTAACATAGTGAATATGAAACTCTTAAAACTTTCTGAATGGCTAAATGCAAATAAATTATCAATTAATTTAACTAAAACAAATTATACATTTTTCCATCGCTTTCATTAACGCGATAAAATCTCCTTAAAATTTTCAATACTTTGTATTGGTAGTCAAGCTATAAAAAGAGAACACTCGTTAAAATTTCTAGGCGTACTCCTTAACGAAAACGTAACTTAGAAAGATCACATATATTATCTTGAAGATAAAATCTCGAGAAATATAGATTACTTTATAAGGCGAGGTCTTTATTAAATCAAACTTGTTTAAAACTGTTATATTTCTCCTTTATTCATTGTTATCTGAATTACGCAAACATAGCTTGGTGTAGCATAAATCAAAACAAAATTAGAAAAACTCTTCAATAAGCAAAAACATGCTACCAGAATATTATCTAATGTAGACCGTTTTACACACTCCAAAGAACTATTTATAAAGCTAAATATACTCACCGTCTACTAAATAAACATATATCATCTTTTAATTTAAGGAAAAACTTAAAATATATTTTACAAATATTTTTCCCCTCCCTTCTTTAAAGGAACTATAGTTCTTGAAGTTGGGGGCTTTTCCTATCCTATTTTTGGGCCTCTCCATATCTCTGGGCCCCTAGAATGGGTACCCAAAAAATAAAAATAAAAGGACCTCAATATGTAATATGAGCCCCTCTAATAATAAAATTGTGGTTACGGCTCTGATATTTTATACGGCTTTTTGAATAATCTTACTATATATCTAATTTCAAAATGTTTCATTCTAATTTCAAAATGTTTCATTCTAATTTCAAAATGTTTCATTCTAATTTCAAAATGTTTCATTCTAATTTCAAAATGTTTAATTTTTTCCATAGAAAAGTACTTTTGTAATATTGTTTTATAGTTCAGGGGAAATATTATTGAAACAAAAAAATAGAATCTTATTATAAATAAAATGACATTAAAACAATTAAAAAATGATTTTTTTTAATTGTTTTAATGTCAGGAATATAAATTCTTAAAACAAGAAAAAAATACATAGTTTTAGGAATATAAGTTCTTGAAATGAGAAAAAAAAATCTTATATTAAGAATATAAATTCTTAAAACAAGAGAAAAAGTTCTTGAAACAAGAAAAAAATTCTTGTTTTAAGAATAAAAATTCTTGAAACAAGAAAAAGAGTTCTTATATTAAGAATAAAATTTCTTAAAGCAAGAATTTTGATTTAAAGCAAGAATTTTGAATTTTGCTGTGTAAGGTACAAAAGACGGCATCTTTTGTTATTAAATAACTGGGGAAAAAATCTGTTTATTTAATCTCAAGTTTATATTTATTCTCAAGTTTATAATTAAAAGTTGTTTATAAAATTATATAAAAAAAATTTATCCGACAAAATGTTTGAAAAAAATAATTTTTGCAAGATAGTATTAGGACGTGGTCTTAGTTAGTGACTTGAACTTTATAAATACTAGGAATTTAAAAAACGGATTGTAATAACTTTAAAAGGCTAGATAGTGCTTTTACAAAGATGTTTGCCCATGAAAAAAGCGATTCAACAAATGGTAGCTAAGACATTTTTTGAAATTATACTTTTATCTTGATTTTATTTAAAATACAATTCACAAGTATTTATAACAAACTTTTTAAAAAATTGTTTACTATACATAAACAACTCTGTGTAAAAAGCTCAACTAAACCATTTAGACTTTATCTACCCTTTGCTTTGCAATCTCTTATAACCTTTTAGGGACCTTAGTAAAGAAAAGTTTTTTTGCTTGTAATGCTTCAGTATTATTAGATTGGAGTTCATTATTGAAATTTAACCAGTTGAGTAAAGTTCGACCAAATTTTCCACAGTTAAAGTTCACATAAAAAGGCCTTGGTTAGGCAATAATAAATAAACCTGATAAAGCCTATGGTTAAATAAAAGGCATGATATGAAGACTGAAAAATATGGTCTTTCCAACTACGTATAACAAAAATACTGAATTTTTGAAATTTTTTTTTAAATAACCTAAAGATTAGGACAAAAAAACTAAAAGACAGGTACTTTATAACACTTTAAATTTGTTGAACATCGTATTAAACTCCGTACTCAGATGGGATGGTCTAGAAAAAGGGCAGTGATAACCAATTTAAAATGATTTGAAATGCACTTTTTAGGCTTTTAAAGCATATTTGAAAGGTGTTAAATAATAATATTAAGTATTAACAATATTAGGCGCTGAAAAAATTACATAATTGTGTTTGACGTAATAATTGTGTAGAAAAGGGCACAAAAA
Organism: Hydra vulgaris; assembly: GCF_022113875.1. Lineage (NCBI taxonomy): Eukaryota > Metazoa > Cnidaria > Hydrozoa > Anthoathecata > Hydridae > Hydra > Hydra vulgaris. The sequence goes on from NC_061169.1 coordinate 37,935,305, forward strand.
ACATTTCAAATTATTTCATAACTTAAAGAAGTAACCCTTTAAAAATAAAGATAATAATAATTTTCATAACTCTCATAAAGGATAAATATATTGGCTAAGTAATAACATATACTTAATAAGTCCAAAATTTGGATATAGACATTCTATTTTCTATTTGCCACAAACGCTTGATTGTCCAAGAAAAGCAAGGAACAAAAACTAGTTTTTTTCGATACATTTATAAACAGCTTCTTCTTGTAATGATTTTTGTCTTCTTTTCTTATATGCAAAGGATATTGCGATACCGAAAATTCTACATCATTAATATAATGTTCTGTTGTCTAATTTTAAAGGAAATGATGTTTTTTTCGATGTTTCTCTAACTTTTTCTTCGAAATGCAATATAAACTTGTAAACTAAGAAACATTTTAAACTAATCAACGGCTTTATTTAAAGTTTAATAAAACACAAATCAAGCCGGGTATATGTTGAAAGGGCAATCCAAATTTAATTTTTCATATTTAAACATTTTTTTTGTTTCCTCATTCCTAATTCAAAATAAAAGTTAACAAAAAGATACGCAGTTTAGTTTAGTAAAACTGGGGGCGTCCATTGATATATTTTAATGTATACGTGTTGTTACTAACTAATTTTGCATCCTCGTGATAATTAAACAATAAAACTTAACATATATATATATATATATATATATATATATATATATATATATATATATATATATATATATATATATATATATATATATATATATATATATATATATATATATATATATATATATATATATATA
>NC_061169.1:37941094-38083594 GCF_022113875.1 Hydra vulgaris
ATTTCATTTTGTGCTAAAACAAGATTACTCTAAAAGCAACTCTACAACCATATTTTTCTTTACAGTTTTTTAAGCTTCGTATTATTTGTGCTTGGGGAGGCCATTTTACCATAGCATAGGTGACTATGTATCAATAAAAAATATAAACCTTTTAATGATATAATTTCGGGCAGTTTGCTGAAAATTAGCCGTAAACATTATAAAATATAACCAAACGGCCACCAAAAGTATTATGAGCTCAATTTAGGCAGCCAACTGTTTTATCTACAAAATAATAATAATTTAGGGAATAATTAAACACTATATTTTATTTATTTATCTTTTTCGTTATAAACTTTTTTTTTGATGATTTGCACAATTTCGTGCAAGTTGACGAAGTAAAATTTAATTTTGTGCACTTTTTTTTTATAAGTTAAATTAGTAGATTTATTCAAAATGCAATACTTAATTCATATATAGTTCTTTGCAAATATTTTGCTAGTGATTAAATGTCTGACTTAGAGTTGGATTATTTGTTAGAACATAACGTGGGGCCCGCGGCTACTTATTTGGCCTAGTGATCAAGCCTGTTTATAGGCACGATCGCTGAGCTTAAAGTTAATGCTTAAAAGAAAACTAAAAAATACTTAGAAGTTTTTGTAAACCAATAAAATAAAAAACAATTAAGAATTGAACTTAGTCAGATGGATTTACATGGTTTAAATTGAAGAACATATTCAGATGGATTTACATGGTCTAAATTGTAACGAGGCTGTACTCCTGGAAATATAACTAGAGATTTTTGGTAGTTTCCATCTCCGGATACACAGCCAAGAATTGTTATTTGCGTTTTTGTGTCAGGGGCTATGCGATAAAAATTCTTTATACCCTTTGATGCAATTATTTTTAGCCTTCCCAATGTCCCTGCTAATGGAATCCCTACTTCGTCTAAATTAAATATTCTACTTGAGTTTTCTGGTAATAAGAACTCTGAAGCATTTACTTGGTGTTCTTCAAACAAATAATTCTTCAGGTCAGTAACCATTGCCTGATTTAGCATGAAAAACGTTTCGTCGCTGGTGGCCCAAATTTCCGGGCATTCTTCTTGCAAGATCTGAATACTTTTTGAAAAACCTACCAAATATAAAGTAAAAATAACCAGGTTTATCAAATTAAACACAGATTAAGCAGATACAAAACAATCATAGGCTAATCAAAATCTAAAATTTTGTGTTATTTCTTTATTATATATTCAAAACACTTAATAGAGTAGCAATTATTTACATGTAGATCCAAAACTTGCTTGGCAGATTATTCACAAACTTTCTTTGAGCTAAAATATTGTTTTTTTCTTTATGGGTAAGTCGATACTCTGTTATATGTTACTTTTCTTTAATGTCTAAATAATTTTTTACTATGCTTGGTACATCGTTTTGGAAAATACCATATTCTATTTTTGCAGCTTTAATCAAAACGTCTTTTATTCTTTCTTTGTCCTCTTTTTCTAAAGCAGGTTTGCGACCTTTAAGTAAAAAAAATATGTTATTTTTGAAAAAATCTTATGCAATTTTATTGCTTATTCAGAATTACATCTAGCATAGTAAATAAATATTTTAAACAAAACTAACCTATCTTTTGCTTGGCAGAACCGTATCTGCCATTTGTTCTATCACCGATTGTCTAAGAAGGTACTTAAATTTTAACTATATTTTAAACTTGCCTTTCTCCATGAAAAATGATTGTCTCGAACATCAGCTACAGCAGCCATAACAGCTTCCTCGTAATATTTTTGGTACTTCTGTTTTTTCTTAGAGTCCACGATAACAAACTTGATTAAAAAATTATAACTTGTATATTCTACTATGATGATACTGTATTTATAAAAAGTTGAAATTTGAATTCAAATATTGCTTAATTAAAAGAAATCCAACCATGTGGATGATTTCGCAGCTTTGCTTTAACTTTTTTGTTTTGTCTTAAAAACGTCACAAGCAACCTTAAAAATACTTTTAAAGATAGTTAAAACCATAAAAGCATTCAAAATCATTGTTAGGTAAAAATAAAATAATGCACGAAACTTAATACTGTGTATATTAAAATTCGAGCATAATGCACGAAATACAATGCTTTCGATAATTCGTGCAGAAATTTTTTACATCAAAAAAGTATTTGTTTATTATTATTATTTTTTTTTTTTTTTACTTTTCCAAACATATTTGTTAAACTCGGGTGAACGATTAGCACTTCTTTCAAAGAAATGTGGTGCTTCATTTTTGTAAAAAGATTTACGTTTTTTCACTTTACGTGAAAAACCGATGAATTGTAACTTATTATAGCTTTTTTAATATAAATATTTCGACTACCGACATGAGGTTAGCAGTAACTTGATGCGGAAAGGTTATACTAACTGAAACGTGAAACAACATTTTGATTAAATTAGCGTCAGTATGATTTTTTTGACGCAAAAGGCTGTTTGCACGAAATTCGATGCTGCCCGAAATTCGCCAACTTACTCTAATATTTAGGAAAGGTTTTGCTTTATGCATTAATTACATATTTCTTGAGAGCTTTCTCTTTAAAGTGCTCATATTGAGCTTCCACGACAAATTTTCGAGCAAGACCATACCTAAAAAGTTTATGAAAGTTTCTCTTTTTACATTTGTATTATTGAGATGCTGTTCAAATAATACGTGACAGTCTAAGGGAAAGAAGGAGAGGGAGTATTGGAAAGTGTCACCAAATATCACATGGGGGAGGGGGTAGTTTGCTACAGTGTGACTTGACACATAACATTTTAAATTCAACTTTTTATCATTGCGTTATTTAATAAAATTACAAACTTGGAGATATTTATATATAATACGGAAATTTTCAAGAAAAATGATATGCAACAACTTTACATGTGACTAGCGTTTATTATTTAACGGAGTCATAACAAATGAAAATAAAAAAATTAAATTAGTTTTTTTACACGTTCACTTCAAATGATTGGAAGAGATTTAACTAAATTTACGCCATAAGAAAATTACTTGATATGAAAAAACAATTCATTGTCTCAAGACTTTAAAAGAGCATGACCTTGATGAAACGTTTGTGACCACTAATACTACTGCCAGAAGTGCCTTTAACAGAGTAAAGAGAAGAATGGCTCCTCTAAACCGTGACCTAGCAGAAATTACGCTTCCATTTGATTATTTTGGAAGCCATCTTAATTCAAGAGGAGAAACAACAGACAAAATTTTGGAGAAGGCAATTTTTGCCAATGCAGGTGAAGTTCTTGCACAAATTTGGTCTAGCACAGACATTGATGAATTTAAAACTAAAGCCGAGTACATAAAACCAAACAATGAAAAATGTGTACACTTAAAACATTTTGGAGCAGAGTGAGATGCGAAGCATGTCAAAGAAAGTTAATACTTTCTTGTAAAATGTAATGATAAAAACTGCTGTGGTCATCGTCTCAGCTCACTGTTTCATCTTATTCCAACTGGTTTTCTTCCATCACCGATTTTTTTGTTTTAAGGAGAAGATGGTCTTGAATGCAATAATACAAAAAACAACTTTGAATTTTTCTTTTTAAACTTATCAATTTGCAAAATAATTTTGCCCAAAACAGTTATAGAAAAGTATCCCAGTGGATTGCCATACGACAACTCATGTCCAAGCATTCAAAATTTCTTACCAAAAATTTGCATCAATTGTAGTTTATATTTTGCTACTATCAAACCAATGAAACAACACAAAACAATTTATCAAACCAATGAAACAACACAAAACAATTTATCAAACCAATAAAACAACATCAAACCAATCAAACAAACCAATGAAATAACACAAAACAATTTGCTCAAGTATTGAATATTTGAATAAAATTCAAAAAATTAGACAATGTTGATACCTCTGACCTCAACTGGCCTTCAAAAGTTATTGAAGAACAAGGATCTCTAATTACTTGAATACTTGAAGGTCAAAGTCCGATTTGGGAACAATTTTAGATTTTAGACAGATATTTTTCAATTGTATTTTTAAAAAATAAGTAGACTATTACAATTAAAATAAACACATATAAAAATTTTTTGTTTTTGTTTTTATCATGTCACACAGGGAGGAGGGGGTTCTTTAAAATGCCACTAAATGTCACATAGGGGAGGGGTATATTTATAAAAACAGAATTATTTGAGCAGTCCCTTATTTTTATATCAGGTAGTTTAAAAGGAATATTTTCATTTTTATTTGGTTTATGAAATAGGATGAATTTGGTCTTTTTGACATTCAAAGAGAGTTTATTACACCTGAATCATTCATTTATTTTATTTAATTCTTTGTAAACTATGTTAAAAAGTGTTTTAATGTCTCTATGTGAACAAAAATTGGAGTCATTTGCAAATAAGATTAATATTGATAAGTTTGATGTTGAATATGAATCATTTATATAAAGCAAAAACCGGTTAGTAGCTACAAATCAAAATTTTTTAGACAACGATTTTATTATATTATGACTTGAACTACAATAGCCTGTGATTTTTTAGCTTATTAAGCTAGCTATACTCGTAGCCAAATCGATGTCTTTTACTTTACAAATACCGATAGCTTTTTGCTAACTTAAAAAAGCTAGCGATCCTCGTGGCCATATCGCTTTCTTTATTGTTAAGATTATAGCTAGCTATTCGCTAGCCGATTTCCCACCGGAAATTCATAAGATTCTAGATTGTTTTCTTTCATAATCTTTCTGAGGTAAGGTCCTTAATAAAGTAAGAATAAAACGTTGTAGAACTCGACGGAATTTCTGCTGCTAATTTGAGACCCACATTAAGAAAAAAATTATTTAGCTATTATTATCTTATCACTGACTAACTTACCATCAATCAAAAGTTTTTTTGACAGATTGCTTTTTGTACAGTTGTTTTCTTAGCATTTCCATAGTTTTTTTAACAAATTTGAATAATAAAGCTTTTTTGAGTTTTTTTCAAACAAGTGTTTATAGTTTTTGCAAGTTATTTCAGGTTGTTTTTTTTAAGATTTTTTTGTAGAGTTTTTGTTTTTTTCTTGAAATAAAAATGGTATGGACGAGAAGAAGACAGGTTTGCTATATCACCAAGTCCCTTGTTTTTTCTAGACATTTATATAAATACGTTGTAGCTAAAACTAAAAGTTAAAAATGAGAAAAAAAAGCAAAATGTTTCAAAGAAGTTTATATAGAATGCAAAATAGTTTAATTGAGTCTTTCGAAGTTATTTTTTATTATTTATTTAAAGTTAAGGAAGTAATTTAATTTCAATAACATGAAGGATATATATATACATATATATATATATATATATATATATATATATATATATATATATATATATATATATATATATATATATATATATATATATATATATATATATATATATATATATATACATATATATATATATATATATATATATATATATATATATATATATAAATATATATATATATATATATATATATATATATATATATATATATATATATATATATATATATATATATATATATATATATATATATATATATATATATATATATATATTATAAATTAAGTACAAAATCAACAATGCAAAATCTAAGCGTCTCTTCTTACTAGCAGCAAATCTATCAATTACGTCGTTTTCTTCTAAAGGCATAGTATTATAAATATATAATAATGCCAAACCAGTTAAACGCTCATCATTGGTTCGGTTACGCTAAGGCCTTTTTAAAATATTCATGGCATTAAAGCTCCGTTCAGCTGTACATGTTGTGATTAGAATGGTAGAGAAAATCCAAAGAAGTGTCTTGATGGTTGCCAATCTATAAAATAAAATTAACAGAGTAAGTTAATAAGCAACATTTTAAATGATATAGTATTACTTTTTTATTAATTATACCTTAAAATTAGATCTAAAGCTGCTAATAAAGTTAAAGGATGGCATATGCGAGCACTAAGTTTATATTTAAAGTCACTAAGATTATATTTAAAGCATTTGCTAAATAATTATCTTTGTTGATTGGGCCGAAATCAGCATTTATTCATATTTCATACTCATCACAGCGCCATGTTAAAAATTACTTTTTGACAAAGTTTACAGCATTTAATGCACCAATGAGATCGTTATTGATTGTTTGCAATAAATTATACAATGTTACTGTTAATGCCATAACTTTTTTGGCGCAACAAAGTGCTATAATAACAACCGGATCATACAGCCACCTTAGTAGACTTCTTGCAGTGTCTGCAGTTTTACTGTCAAGTTTATTAAAAATTTCCTCTAAACATTTTACAATATTAATGAAATTTTGATAGAAAATAAGTAAGTATCATGCCTCTCAACAAAACGTGTTTCACTAAAACTTTTATAAATAATAATAATAGCTTTCTTAAAGTTTAAAAATTCTTATCTGATTGTATGAAAACTTTTATCAAATACACAAAACGAATACAACACATAACTGCTCGTGATGAGAAACATCAGTCGTTTCATCTGCAATCACCGAAAAGTACTTAGCAATTTTAGCCTCTTTAATTATTTTTCTGTTATAATTTGACCACAAATGTCTATTGGTTCATTTTGAACCGTTTTTGAAATATGTTGCATTTTTTCCTGAACTTTTTAAATGGTGGGTAAAAACATTTTAATACCTTCTGTGGGTAAAAAAGAAAACCCGGCATCCAATGTTCAGTCATTAATTTCTTTTTTCTAAATCATTGAGTTTTTTCACATATTCAATATTTCTTACGTCACCCGAAAAAACACAAGCAATATCATTACTGACTGGATAAGAATTATCTTTGTTTGCCTCGTTATCAGTTTCTGTTAACATCGTTTGAATAGGTGCGGTTGGTTCAAAAGGTTTATTAATACTGCAATCAAATAATATATATATATATATATATATATATATATATATATATATATATATATATATATATATATATATATATATATATATATTCAGAAAAATAGAATAAAAATAAAGTTTAAGCGCGCAAAGATTTTTGTTACTTCTATTTATATTTTTGTGAAATTTTTGTATTATTATATTGATTTACGTTAAAAATAAGGCTACATCATTGGCTTTTCAGAAATTAATTTACAAATAATCTGTTTCTATATAAAATATTCTCTGTAGTTAAGAACCGTAGCCATTTTAAAAGTTTAAAAATTGTTCGCGTTTTCTTACGCACGCGTACCTAAACATAGCGCTTTTTACTAATATCTAAAGGACGGAAGGAAAATTTTGCGGTAACATAAAATATAAATGTTAGAGCAAAAAAAAAGCAGACCGAAGATTCTTTTTTGTTTAAATCATCTTAAAATCACAATTGCTCGTCTACATTTGAATAAGATTTTGTATTAACACGTTTTTTAGGTAAAATAAACATTATAGTTTAATAAAATGATCTATTCTGATCGTTTATTGGCAATTTTCAATAATTATAAGCTCTTTCTTGGTCGGAATTCTAGTACTTTTGTGAAAATTGATAGAAATATTGAGTTTCGACAACTATAAATAGTTAAAATACGTCAGAACCGATTAGAATTAGGATCAGTAGTAAATTAAGGAACTTTTTCAAAAGAATTCAATTAAATTCATGTTAATGCCGATGAGCGGAATTGATATAAAGACTCCAAAATAGTGTTATTTAGATTCACTATTACAGGTAGTAAAAAAAGTTTTAAAAATTATATAAAAAAAGAAAAGTTTCTTTGAATATTATAAAAGCCTGAAGCAAAAAAATTTATAACATTTAAAGATCTTATTTGGACATAATATGCTGACAAAACCATGCTAATTCCAAATAAAATTAAATCGCCTTAACTACACTGAGTGGTTGGTTATTATATTATCGACTAATTAAGAAAAATTTTTAGTTACTCTGGTCTTGATAATTGTTGGAATGAAACTCAAATAGAGCATCAACAATAAGTTATTATTAGACTTCAACAAATTAATGTTTATATTACCAACTGTGTAAACATGCTTCTGCGTATTATTAATTTTGTTTAAGAATGAGCTAAGATGAGTTTTATATGTTAAAAATTACGACCTGGTTGTCTATAAATAGTATTTATCATTAAGTTTTTAGAATTTTTGTTAACTAATTCTATGCATAATGACTCGCAATTAGCTTCATTCATACTAAGATCCTTAAGCAAAACAAAGTCGATTGAATAGTGGATATAAATACTTACTCCTCCATCCATCCATTCAGTCATTTCCCAAGTCTTCATTTTCTCGTAAACCGTAATTTCTTATGCTATTTCTTTTATTTCTGTCTTCAAACTTTCTCTTTTACTTTTAGCTCGTGACATAAGCTCTTTGCTTCATCCAAATTTACTTGCACGAAATCGTTTTATTTGAAACGTTTGCGATTTTGCTATTAGTTACTTTGTTTAGATCTTTATTAAGAGATGTAATTTATTTATTAATCAAAGTTTGTTCAGCAAACTCAATACTTTTCTGTAGGTCTTCAACAGTTTGTTGTAAATTTTTTGTTTTCTTTTTTCTACCAATGACAAACATTTAGTAATTGACTCGATCAATTTCAAGATTTTATCAATTTTTTTAATTATAAATAAAAAAATTGATAAAATCTTAAAACACAAATATTTCTTCTATCAGTTTATCACTAGCTGATTGTTCATTCGTTTCTATGTTACAGTGTGTTGTGTGTTACAGTGTGTTGTGTGTTGTGTGTTACAGTGTGTTGTGTGTTACAGTGTGTTGTGTGTTACAGTGTGTTGTGCGTTACAGTGTGTTTCTCAATATTGTAACAAGTAGTATTTTATAAATTGTAAATGAATTTTACAATTTATAAAATTTCTCTCATTTTTGCTTTTTAATCAATATTATTAATACTTCGAATATCTTGTTTTGTTAGAAAGAGGAATAAAATAAAATAAAAGACGAATAAAATTATTTTTTAATTTGTTTTTAAAACAAAATTTGTTATAAAACTAGCGGGTATTTTGTTTTTTGGAGGAATTAAATTACTCAACTTTATTTGAATTTTCATATGCACAATTTTCATCTTTTATTATTATTCAGAGGAACTTTTTATATCCTTCATTTAATGTCTACATTTTATGCCGGTTACTTTATTAAGGTCTTTGTGCGACGATTTTTTCGCAACCACACATTGTTCTATCATTGTTATGATTCTAGGTTTCGCGGGTTTTTCATTTTCCTTCACTTTTGATTGGTTATCACATTTCGAACGAGGTATCTATGACAGCGTTAGAGTTTATTTAAGGCTATTGTTGTTTTGTTGATTAAATTTTTTTTTTTTTTAATGAGGTATTCTGATTTCTGTTTATCTTTGGATTAATTATGCTATTAATACCTATCTGGTTTTAGATCTTAAATTGAATTTATTTATATTTTTATGTTTCGATTAGAATTTTAATTTATTGTGCTTTCATGTTTTCTTTCGGTGGTATGGTAAGTGATTTATTTAGTTATTTTTATTTATTTTTTACAGTTTATCTACACTTTTCATATCATATTTTTAAAAAACATTAGTGTTTCACAAATTTTGGGTTGGTGGGGTTTTGGCTATTTGTAGTGAGTCCTTTTTTACTGCAGTATGGATAAGGCGTAAGTCGCGGGGTAAAGCACAAGTGGCGATGACGTTTGTCTGACGGGATAAACTAGTTATAAGTGCTGATCCTCATCGAAACGCCTGTAATAATAGACGCGACTCTGAGGAGATGTTTATTACTTTATCACTACATAATTATGTTTACACATTAGCATTAATGTTCTTTTTCCATTCTAAGGCCTTACATTGCTATCCATATTTTTTGTTTTTGTTTTTTATATTTTTGATTTTGTTTTTTATTTCTAAGTTTTTTGTTTATCAATTTTTTGGTTTAAAAAAAAATTTTATTTTGGTTATATTTGTTGTATATCTTCGTACGTACTAGTTTTTTATATGATACAATTTTTTGTTATTGTTATTGTGAGTACTGCTTGGATGTGTTGTCTGTCTTACTTGTTTTGAAATTTTCCTCTATTAATCTTTATTTTTGTCTAGACAACTGTCAAAATATGCTTCGTTCGATAAATAATTCTTCTTTATTCTAATGTACTTCATTTCTTCCCTCGGGTGTTCACTGCTCGTGTGTGACCATTCGGCGAATTTTATATGCCAAAGTTTTTAAATAATTACTTTTTAATTTGTTTTTATAACAAAATTTGTTATAAAACTAGCGGGTATTTTGTTTTGTTAGTTAAAATAAAATAAATAAAGAATAAATAACTTTAAAATTTACCAGCTAGTTCTTAAATTTTCGAACATTTTTTACAATGTTTAGCAAAAACTGATATCAAATGATATTTTAATTGCATGTTTACCAAAGTTAAAGCTTGTGTACCTGTTCTACATTTTTAATTTACTAGGTATGGCACGGGACATACCTAGTAAATTAAAAATGTTTTGACACCAAAATAATTGGCACCATTGGTGCCAATTATTTTGGTGTTTGTAATTTTTAGACATAGGCTTTCAAACATAGAATTTTAAACTTCGGTATGTTTATGCTTATATCAAATAAGGATGCCTTGAAAAATACCGAAAAAAAAAACAAAAATACCGAAAAACGTGCCCCTGATTCCTAAACGTGAGAGCAACAAGTTAGTAAATTTTAATACACTAAAAAATGCTGGGGCAATCCTTGTTACGTCTTACATTTGTTATGTCATCGTTACATCTAAAATTTGTTGGTATACAAAGGAAACCAACTATGTCCAAAAATATCATTTTGAGATAATGAACAAATTGCGTAATGGTTTAAATAAAAAATCCTAACTCATTAATAATTAGTTTGTTAAATTTGTGTGGTATATATTGTTGGTTGGTTTTCCAACCAAATAAGATTACAAATAGGGCAAGGTTGTTTTTCATATAACAACTCAACAAAAAAACTTAAAAATTGGTAAAAACAAAAGTGTATTTACATCTTGCATTTTAAAATACCAATTGGTTTTTTTTTAATATTATGAACCCAGTTTTATATGCATAAGTTTATACGCATAACTTTTTGTGCTTAAAAAAACACCTCTGTTTTGATTATTTATAACGGATGGTGTCCTTCTAGTGTAACTTTTTTAAAACAATTTATTGCGACGTGTGTTTATTTTGTGTTACTGTGGTTAGAGTAGTTGTTGGTTTTTAAATTTTATAAAATTGGAGGCAGAAATCGCACTTCTTATTATCTTTATTTTTATTTTATTTTTTTACATTCTACATTCCTATTTACATAAGGGAACACGGGGCAAGATGGCTTACCTCGGTCACGTGACCAGACGACAAACATTTTGTTTTAACTTTTTTTTCAAACTTTTCTATTTGCAAACTAAAAATTGCAACATGCAATTGCAACATGCAATTGCAACATGCAATTGCAACACGCAATTGCAACATGCAATGAATCAGTATGATAACATAAACATACTGACAGAGTATTATTGCTTCATAACTGATAGTTTTGTAATAACTCAGGGCTTTCAAAATTTTCGCCATTATACCCCATTTTCCTCTATTGAATTATTTATATTAAATTATTTTCTCTTATTAAATTTTGTTTTTTTTCTAATAAATTAATGCTTTTTACATTGTATAGAAAGTCGAATGTCGGCGTCATGCATACATAAAATGATTGAGGCAACTAAGCATGTTTATGGAGAAAAATTTAGAAATAAAATTGATCATTCTGATGAACCCCCTGAAACTATTTTATCTAAATCACACACGGATGATGCAAGAAACATTTCAATTTTGAACAGGTTTGAAAATAAATTTTATTTTTCACATAATAATTTTTTTTCTCGTCCTTGACATAATTTTTGTGCTTAACTGCAAAAGGTTTCGGAACCAGATAAGAAAACTAAGCTATGTTTATGATGCCGAAAAACAGATTCTAATAGGTTTGAAAACTGTTGCTATAACCGGTAACGATTAGGAATTGGAAAATATTTGAAATAAAATTTTTATCAAAGTAAACAACTTATTTTACAAAAAAAGAATACTCTTAAGTATTTTTTTCATTTACGTCATGTACAACAAACGTGAATTAAAAAAAAAATCTCATCTATTATTTTTTAACGCGGAAAATTAAAAAATACAACCCCTTTAAAAATATCAAGTATTACTTCAATATTTGAAGGAAAATTTTGATAAAACTATTAAAATTTTATTATTTAGTTACCAGTTTATAGTTATATTTAGTTATAGAAATCATAAAAAATTAATAGGGACGGGAATTATAAACGGGGGTCAAGTTGGGTCTGTTTCTATTTTTTAAGTACTGTAACTTAAACAATTTTTATAATAAACATAATATATATAATTTTATAATTTTTTGCAAAATTTAAAATGTAATCATGAAGAGTAGGAATTAGATTTAGGCATTAATTATAATAGATTTTTGGGGCCCTTCTAGCGCCTCAAAAAAAAAAAAAAAACCCTTTAATTCTGCTACTAAGCAGAATCGACGGATTCGCCCCAAACGAATTAACCGTGCCTTAATTTAATTAGACCTTATCTATAGTTATCTAGTTTAATGAACTTAATCTTATATCAAACTTTAAAATATACTTTTATTTATTTATTTGGAATCTATATGTTAAGCAATTATATAAAGTTTAGTGAGTTGTTTTTAATGATTTTTAAAATGTCAACTCAAATTTTGTTGCTGCTTCATGCTTTAAATATTTCATCTGACGTCATTGAGTCAAACAATTTATTCAAATATCGAGTTTCAAAAACTATTTATATTAGAGCTAAAAATTGAAAACCCGGCGGATAAAAGATATCTAAATAACACAAGACGTATTTTAAACGTCTAAACGTGTTACTGCGTATTTTATTTGTCTTAAACGCGACCTTTTACCCAATAGTAGCGGCTAGCTCAGGGGTCGTCCATAAATTACGCAACGCAAAACTTATTTTCAAAATACAAGTAGGAGATCATTTTTCTCTTTTGCGCGGCGGTTTTCGCCGGACTTTAAACGTTGTTTAAATACTTAGTTTAATTAATAACTCTGCGAGGAAAAACTTTCAATGTTTTGTCTTTTGTCTATATGTTTGATCTCGCGTTACGTAATTTATGGACGAAGAAAAAGAAAATCTTTAGTATTTAAAAAAAAAAAAAAAAAAAATTTAAATAATACAAATTGTTTAAGCAAAATTAAAGGAATAAAAAAAACTTTATTTAAATTATATAATTATATATTTATTAACCATAAGCAATAATATATATATATATATATATATATATATATATATATATATATATATATATATATATATATATATATATATATATATATATATATATATATATATATATATATATATATATATATATATATATACACTAGTGATCAAAAGTTTAGACTCAGAATAAAACTTATAGTTTCTTAGTGATTTGTGATTTAAAAAAATGCCTTTTTTGTTTTGTTTTTAATTTTATTTTTAATCCAGTTTATTATTTATGAAATTCTCTTTAATATATATAAAAGACTTGAAAAGAAAAACAAGTTTAAAGTATTTTATTTTGAAAATAGCAAAATCATGTAAAAAGATATCTATAAAAATCTTGTTCATAAGTTTAGACTCAGGACTTTTCACTTTAAACTGTAAGTCAAGTTAATAAGGTATGTGACCGCCTTTGTTAGCTATGCAAAGTCTACATCTTCTTTTAATAGATTCAAAAAGATTTCGACAATATTCAAAGGACAAGCCATCAAACAACTCTTTTAAACTTTTTCGTAGTTCTTCAGCTGAAGTTACAGGAGCTTTGGTCAGTTTTCGATCAAGCACAGACCATACATTTTCCATTGGATTTAAATCTGGCGATCTAGCTGGCCACTGGAGTAAATTGATTTTATTTTCTTTAAACCAAGCTGTTACTGTTTTTGCTTTGTGACAAGGGGCATTATCTTGCTGAAATTTCCATTCTGGCTCATCTCCAAAAAATAAGTCTCTTGTTGGAATCAAATTATTTTCAAGCGTCTCAATGTATCTGTATTGATCCATTCTACCAGTGTACAAGTAGCATAGTCCGGGTCCATCATACGTGATACAACCCCAGATCCCAACTGAACCTCCTCTGCCCTGTAACCGAGGTACAATGAAACGATTATGAAACTTCTCATTATGGTGTCTTCGAACAGTTACTCTTTTTTTTCGATTAACGACTGCATAATTCGATTCGTCGCTGAATACAATTTTTTTTATATCACTATCACTCATCTTAAGAATTTTCTTGCAAAATTGTAGCCGTTTGAGTCGATCTGATCTTTTAAGCATTGGTTTTCTAGCAGCAGTATACGAGCATAGTTTACGATCAATTAATCTTCTATTTACTGTCTGCCTTGAGATGTCATTTTTAAGAGCTAGATTTATTTCTTGAGCAATTTGTTTGGCACTATACTTAGGATTTTTTCTGGCAATTCTGTATATACTATTATCATCAGTGGTAGTTGTTTTTCTGGGTCTTCCGGATCTGATTTTATCTAATGTGCTACCTGTTTTTTTCCACTTAGCTATTGTTTTAGTGGCACATGACTGTGATACGTTCTTGAGAATCAACTGAACTTTTCTTGTAGAATTACCAGCAAGGTGCAAGGTGATAATTCTTTCTTTGATTTCTTTTGATACTGATGTTTTACCCATTTTCTAAATATTTTAAATGCAAATAATGAGTAAAAATTGTATATTTTGATTAGCGTGCACTAAGTTAGTAAATAATTTAATTTTTAAATGGATTTAAACATAATATTTTAGAAAATATATTTTGATCCATGTTAGAATTACAATCTTTAAAAAAAAAGGTTAAGCACTTATATGGAAATAAAGATAGAAAAAGTGAGTCTAAATTTATGAGACACATTTTATTTGTTTTTAAATAGCGCTATTATTATAAAGTAAAAAAAAAGACCAATATATAAAATAAAAGGTGTGTGTTTTTTGTAATTATGTTAGAAACAAACTAAATAAGTTAAATTAAAAAAAAAAATTTCAAGCATTATCTTAATAAATTTTTATTAGCATTTTCAGAGCTAAGCTTAAGAGATTTTTTTTCTGAGTCTAAACTTTTGATCACTAGTGTATATATATATATATATATATATATATATATATATATATATATATATATATATATATATATATATATATATATATATATATATATATATATATATATATATTAATAAAAATATAAATAATATATTTGACAAACAATATCAATTTTTTAAAGAATTACTTTATTTATGAAACTTTGATAAACAATTTTTTTGTTTAGTATTGCTTCTAGTAACTATTGCCCTTCAATAAATGACAGATCAATTTATTTCTCTGTCGTCGATAATGACGGAAACGCTTGTTCTTTTATAAATAGTCTTTATCATTATTTTGGAAGTGGTTTGGTACCAGAAAATTGTGGTTTTGCTCTCCAAGTAAGTGATATTTGTTTAAAATTAAAAATTGATAAAATTTCAATAAACATCTGTGACAAACTCAGTTGATAAAACCCAGTTTTGGGACTCAATCAAGGTGAATAGGGGCACAATCGTCATTTTCTAAAAAAAATCGTCTTTATCTAGAATTTTCTAAAAAAAGAAAAAAAAAAAAGTCTTTTAAAATAAAAAATTTAAAAAAAAGGAGGGGGGGGAAGGAGGAGGGAGGGAGGGGGGAACCAACGACACCGAGAGCAAAAAATCTCTAGAGCTTTGTATATAAAAGATTTTTTTTTAACTCCATACAACGCACCGAGTACAACCCACCATACGCCAAGTACAATCCACCAAGTTCTATCATATCAACCATACAACCCACTGAGTACTATCACATCAACCCAAAAAGTATTACCACATCAATCATGTAACCCACCAACTACTATCACATCAACCCATTATTAAAATCCACCGAGTACTGTCACATCAACCCATTAAACGAGCTATTGAAATGAAGTTTAAAATTTTTATCTCGCAATCAGATTAAAGTCGTTTAATAACTGTTTACCAAACACAATATTCAATAAAAAAGAAGTTAAAAAAAGTTTTTTCCTCGAAATGCAAAAAGAGTTAATAAATAATAGATCTAAAGAGAACAAAGTGCAAAAATAATGAACAAACGGGTTGCATTTAAACATTAATTAGTTACAAGCTTTAGGTAACATTTTGTTAATGTTTCTCTAAAAGGAATACTGGTTAGTTGCTCCTCGTTATTACTTTATTATTTATGAAGGACCTGGTGCCTAAGTGTGTTAAAATATAAATCGTTAAAATATTATTTTAGTTAGCATTTGTGTTTTTCTTCATATTGCAATACAAAAAATTATCCTTGATATTGAGGATGTAAGTTAAAGTCATTATTAACTATACATTACAATCTACCCTAATTCTGATTTTTTTTAAAGTTTGAACTATTTTTTATTTTTACCTTTTAGTGTAGAGCCATGGATTTTTCTCTCGATGAGAAACATTTCAATTGCGTTGCTCCAGAAAAACTCCCTCATCATGCTACTATCCCAGGGATAGCCACATACGGACCTGACAATGATTTTTATGCATGTTTTGGTCTAATTGGAGGTTACATACAACCGCAAGGTCATTTACAGGTATGATAGTTTATTTGTGATAATTAAGGATTTCATTCCATTTAAGGTATAAATTGATCATTGATACAAGAAGTGTTTCTTTGATTCAATAATTAATAAGTATACACATTGAAAATTTAAAACATTTTATAACTTTACCTCTTAGCTTTTGTCAAACCTAATTGACTACAATATGACTCCTCAAAGCGCGTTGTGTTACCCCCGTGTTAATGTAAGTTTCAACTACGATGCAGCTCCTATTGTTAACATTGAACAAGGAATCTCTGAAGAAATAGTTAAGCAACTAATAAAGCTTGGTCATAAAGTTGCTATTGTTTCTGGGATTGATCGAATTAAATTTGGTCGTGGACAAATTATTCAGGTTCAACATGACGACCAAGGAAATCGTGTATATTGGTGCGGGTCAGACAGTAGAGCAGATGGGTGTGCGATAGGATTTTGATTTATTTGAATCTGTTCTGTGTATTTTGATATGGAACATAAAACAAATCTTTTAACAATAGTTATTAGCCGCAATAGTGGTAACAATAATTAACTAAGAAAGGGAATTAATTAAAGTTTCTTTTTACTTATAAAGATATAGTACAACTTTATAGCTTTTGGTTATTTATGTACATTTGTTTTGTTATGCGTTTACTTTTTGTGATTTTTTTGTGTTTATGCTATCTTGTTTCATAAATTTCTATTTTTGTGCTGTACGCACAAATATTCTTGATTTATTTAAGCTTATTCCGCAAATTTGAAATAAACTTAAATTAAAAAAAAAATGTTAATTTTTTGAATTATTATAACAACCAAGTTTGTTGTGTGTGTAACGATTGACTAAAACAGGAAACACACTGAAACCTAAATAAAATAAAATTTTTTGTATTAGAATACCCGTTACTATTCCAGTTCAAAACCGAAGCTGAACCAAAGCATTCTGGTAAACATTTTGCCGAAACATTTTTTCACGACTTTTTTCCATCTTATATAGCAATAATAAATTATTATCCATTTATTTAGTAATTCATCAATTAATTAGTAATTAATTATAAATATTAGGAAAAGTAAAATAACTCATAAAAAAATATATAAAAGTATCTAAAAGCCTATAACCACGAAATATTATGCTTATTTACTTTCTATTTAAACAATTTAAATAAATAAAATTTGATTTTTTAACCAAAACGTTGATTACTATGCGTGTAAACTAATTATCTGAAAGATAATTTAGATACTTTGTAAGCACTTTGTACAATTATAATTTTAATTTGAAAATTTTTTGTCAACGTCTTTCAAAAAAAAAAAAAAAAAAATAGGTGTTAAACGGGCAGGTTATGGATTTATGCTGTTCAAAAATAAATCCAAAACCTGCCTTTGTTTATGAACCCTTTGTTTCCAGAAATACTGAAAACTTTAAATTTTGTTATATTGATACTGGTATCAATTAAGAATGTTTTACAAAAAATTATAGTGATCGGAGCCTAGAAACAATATACGTCTGAGAAATAGACCCACATTTTGACCCTCTGTCCCAAATGAGAAACTTTGAAAATAATAACTTTTTTTTGTAGTATCTTAAAATAGATCGAAGTTCATCGAAAAAATTAATTTATCTAAAAAATATTTCTAATTGTTTATAAATGGTCAACAAAAAAAGTTTAAGCCCCCTCTATTTGAGGGCATTATATGAGAATGGTTTTAACGACATAAATTAATGTTTACATTTATATTTATTTCCATTTACAATCAAAAGATACACTTATATGTTATAACATATTATATAGAAAAGTATTTTAAATTATTTAGTTTTAAAATATTGATAATTTTCTAAAGATATAAATAAGATTCAGCCACGTTTTCTGTTAAGCCAATAATGAACAATTTGTTTACGTCACCATCTTTGTATTTTTCATTACCTATTCCTTCTTCATAGCAAAATTATTTTTTTTTTTGACATTATATTCTGTCACTTTTTTTATAATCTCAATTTTTAACAAGATTCTAAAAAAACGCCTATAACATCAATGCTCAGATTTAGAATGTTTTGACAATTTTATCTCTTTTATTACTGTCTTAACAAGTTCTTTAATGTTTTTACAATAAACCAATTGTCTCAGTCAAGTCCGGAATTTTTTTCAAAAATTCTTTATACAACATCAAAATAATTTAAATTTACATGTTAAATTTTCTCTTCTCGTTGTTAGAGTGCAAGGGTGGTGTTCTACTCTTTCAATTAAAATCCTGCACCTTTTACCTACATTGTTTCATGTAATGATGTGACTACAATGATGTTACCTACATTGTTTCATGTAATGATGTAAAAATGTCTTTACTTTTCCCAACTTGATTTTACTTCTATTTTTAGATGCTAATCTTGAATTGTAGTTTGAGAAATTTAGCACAAGAGATTGGTTTCTAGTAAGAATATTAAATTTGAATTTTGAGAAACCATTTTCAGAAAAATCAGAATAATATTGTTATCTCCTTTTTCAATTCTTTCTAAAGCTTTTCTACATTTAGTTCAAATGCTATTAGGAAAGTTTTCATTATTCAAACCAAATGGTTTCAAAAAAAACTTATGTATTCTGTTCAATGTCACATATCCTTCTTTAACATCTGTCATTCCTGATCTTTTTGAAAAACAAATTAGACAGACTAAGGCTCTATTAACTTTAAGAGATATTTTAATGTTTGGCATTTTGAAACGATATGTGAAATTGATAAATAATACTGATTAATTTTTAATATGTTTTTTTAACCACTGCAATAGATTAAAAAAAAAGTTCGTAATATAAATTTTCTTGCGGTATATCACAAGGAAGTAGACAAAACAAAGAAATGTTATTTATACATTTAACTGTAAATGTAAACGTTACTTACAGTTCCGGTTTATCGAACGGACACACTGAACTCGTGCCGGGAGGCCATGGAGTTCAAGAGGCCAGAGGAACTAAGTGAACTTTTGAAAGATATATAATTTGTAAGAAAAATAATATTGGCTCCTACCCTTGACTTCTTCTCATGTGCCAAGGATTTTTAATCTTTGCAATAACAGCGCATACGACGTATCGCAAACTTATTTTTACGTTTTTTTTTAACAACTTGAACAAACTTTTAAGTTTGAATTCAAAATGAAATGCGTTTTGATGAGTCTTAAATTAATGTTATTTTTAAGGTTTGTTCGTGTATAATATTATATATAACTATATTATATATAATTACTTGTATTTGTTGATAAGACATTTGTAAAATGTCGATATTATTTTTATTTTCAGTAACAATCTATAAATACTATTTATTTACGACTTTTATTGTTCAGTTCGTTGTTTAAACTGTTTGTTTTTGGTATAAAATTTTAATTTAACTGCAAAACTTAAATTTACGTTTATCATTTTTTTTTTTTTTTACAATGAGTTATTCGTTAAAAAAGTGGTATTTATCTGATGGGATGTTGGGACTTAGATTACGTATTAATTATTTATTTAATTTAATAACTAAATATTATTATAAATAATCAAGAATAAAATAAATAAACGAGTGAGCAAAAAAGTCTAGTTAAATGTCAAAGAGAAAATCTGGAGGAGCTCGTCGCATAGAAACAGAAGAAAGATAAAAACGAGGAGATGAAATTCTAAATTACCAAAAATGATGAAGGTTTGAATGATGAAGGTTTTTCTCTCCTATTCAACCAAAAGATATAAATCATTGTTTATTATGTCGTTTAATTTTTAAACGACAATTGAATCTAAAAAAGTTTTTAAAAAATCAGGAAAAATATCGCCCTTTATGCAAATCACTTCCTTCTCCAGTTCTTAATAAAACTCTAAATGAAAATGCCAACACTTTGCTCCACGAATCACAGGAAGTGGAGACGCAATAGCGCGTTTATTCTCTACATAGTTCAAACGGCCCTCGTGATGACCTAATGTTCAAACAACCCTCGTGATAACCTAATGTTCAAACAACCGTCGTGATGACTACGCTAAACCTAAATCAAATAGTAATTAAAGCAACAACAATTTCAACAGTCTTGCTAATTGAAACAATGAAAATATGGAGTTGATCGACCATATCTTGTCAAATACATCCAAAATAAATAAAGAAAAATGGACCTCTCATCATCAGAATACTGTGATTTTGGGGGCTTTCGTCGAGCTCATTCAAACCTGTTCTTCAGATTGGTAAATAATGAAGAAAGAAAATATTTATGCTATTGGCATTTTCATCTCGGAAAAAGCAGTCAAGGGAAGGATAGATTTGGTGTTTACCAAACAATACCAGACTGAAAAAGAGTATTGTACCCAAGCTCTACGATGAACTATCGAAGTTATCAAGCATCTCTCTTCTAGGTTTGTGCTTCATATATAGAAAATTTTAATATATAAATTTAAATTAATAGTTATAAGTACTTAAATTAAATCGCACTTATCACGTGATTTCACTTATCACGTAATGATGCTACTTAAATATTTTTCAAAATCGAAAATAATTTGATATTTTATATACTGTTCATTCTCAGAGGTTATCATTCCGCGAATCAGCTGAAAAACTATCGATACACAACGGAAACTTTATTGGATGTATTGAAACTTTATTGGATGTATTGAAACTTTATTGGATGTATTGAAACTTTATTGGATGTATTGAGCTACTAGTAAAATTCGAGCTTTTCCTCGTTTAACACTTGATTACACATGAAAACAAAGGAAAACAAAATACCTTGTATTTATCTAAAGACATTTGTGAAAAACTCATACACTTGATAGCCGCTAAGGTTATGGAAGTTATAGATGTTACAATCATACTTAAGTACTTTGTTGTAGTATACATTTTTTATTTACTTCAAACATAATTTCTTAATTAGCATAATCAAAATTGTAAAATATTTCTCAACCATTGTTTATTCTACTCCCAATGACTCTCACATTGACCAACTCTTTATTCTGCCTTATGTTTTAAAAAACGGAGAGCCAGTTAAGCGGTTCTTAGCATTCATTCCCATGCAAAATCATTTTAAAGTTTCTATGCTTGAAGTTGTTTTAAAAAAGTTAGATTTGTATGGGATCAACATTCAAATTTGCCGTAGCTAGTTATATGACAATGACAATAATATGTTTGGAATCTTTTTTGGTTCACAAGGAAGAATGAAAAAGATCGACGTTCTTTCCAAATACATTCCATATGACCTAGTTAAGCTGACAACCCCCAAATAGGGTGGCTTCAAACATTAAGATATTTTTTTTAGATAAATTAATTTTTCCGATAAATTTCAATCTTTTTTAAGATACAACAAAAAAATTTTTTTTTTTTACTTTACGCATTTAGGACAGACCCTATTTTTCAGGTTTATATTGTTCCCAGGCTACAATCACTTTGTAAAGCATTCCTATTTGATAAAAGTATCAATATTACAAAAAGGACACATAATAACATTAATAATATATATATATATATATATATATATATATATATATATATATATATATATATATATATATATATATATATATATATATATATATATATACATATATATATATACATATATATATATATATATATATATATATATATATATATATATATATATATATATATATATATATATATATATATATATATATATATATATATATATATATATATATATATATATATATATATATATATATATATATATATATATATATATATATATATATATATATATATATATATATATATATTTATATATATTATTGACCTTCACACACATATGCACACACACACACACGCACATAAATTTATTACAAGATAATAATTTTGCAATAAAAAAGTTTTTTTTATGACTTTTATTTTATATAGCATTTTATTTTATGCAATAGTTTAATAATGCTATAGGTAATAAAATTATGCTATAGGTAATAAACAAATAAATAAGTTAAACTAGATCTGCTACATCACGTTATGTTAAGAGTAGTTAAACAAGATTACCGTAAAATTCACACAATAAGTATGCTGAAAATAGTAAAAGTTATATAAATGCGACTTTGAAAATGCAATAAACTTTAGTGAGGATTGATGTTGGACATTAAACTTGGAGAATAAAACTGATATAGAAAATTTATATCAGATATATTGAAATCTTTCAACACATTTCACAACTCCTACTTCTAAAATTAAAAGCTTATAGAATAAATGACTAACTCTACAATTGGATTTTAATGTTACCTAAAAGATCGGCATTAGAGTATCATTGTTGGTGGTACATACTCAGAATGGATAATAGTAAATAGTGAGGTCCCTCATTATTTACTTTTATGATATACAATAAAGATTTTTCTGATTTGGCTTTGATGTTGTATCTGTATTTACAGATGATACTAAGTTATACAGTTTGCTTTTTTATAGCTCACCATGCAATAACCTGCAATAAAGTATGGACATTATAGCAAACTGGGCAAAACTATGAAAACTAAGTTTTAATGTAAAAAAAATGTAAAGTTATACTTTTAGGACCAACAAATACAAAATTTTCCCTTAGGACAAACAATGCCCTAAGGACCAATAAATACAAAATTCATTTATAATATTGGTTGGTAAAAATCTCAATACTTCAATTAATATTAAAAACTCTCTCGTCAATAAAGGGATCTTCATTGAAAGTAATTTGACTTTTATTTTGTAAGTACTAAGAATAACACCGCCAATAAAGTTGTATGAATGATCAAAAGATCATTTGTCAATCTCAATATCTTGACATTTCGTACTTTGTTTATTTTCCTTGTTCGTCCTCACCTTGATTCTTGCAGCTCTGTCTACTATCCTAGACTTTAAAAAGATCAACAATTAATTTAAAATGTTCTATGCTAGTCTAGTAAATTTATTTTTGGCCAGACTGGACTCACTTACAACCAATGACTACTGAGACTAAATTTAACTAGCATGAGCTATCGTTTCTTATGCAATGACATGGCAGAAACTTACAAATACATTCACAATCTTTATAAGTGTAGTTGTAACCCTTTTGTTTCCTCATAAAATACCATTCAGTATTTTATCTATCAACACCTGTGTTAGAATGATGTCATCTGCACAGCCATTATATTTTTTATTGTAATTATAGACCATCAAGTAGTTAATCTGAGTTGTAATAGCATGCGTGTTAATATGGCCACTTCTTAATAATATATGATTATATATTTAGTTAATATTTATTCAACTCCAACTTAACAACATGCGATCATGCTTATAAATTGAAAAAAATGTTTTGTAAGACAAATGTCCTGAAAAAACTTTTCAAATATGGAATTCACAAATTTGTAGAATAGTCTACCATCTGAAATAGTGTTCAACATCTGTCACGACATTAAAAAAACATCTAGATGAATCTTGGGTTCATTAAATGTACAATTGCAAAATGGTAAATATTTACTTGAGCATCAAGTTGTTTATCTTCCTTAATGTCATATTTAAATAAGAAAATATTATCATAGAAACCTTTCCAAACTGCGCAAACTTTAAAATTCACTTTTTTTTACTAACCAATAATTAAACCCTACTTGCAATAAAAAAGCGATTACATTAAACATTAAGAAATGAATCTCAATAGTTAATCTGAAGTTTTTTTATATCATAAATTTATTTGTGATTATTTTTTAGCTGATGTACCGTTAAACTGAAGGTAATAAAGTTTACAAAATTTGCTCTGGCTGAATTTTTCAAAGAAAAAACTATGTGTGCCATTAATGTAATCTGTTTTTCATGGGGTATCAATGAAAGTTTGGTGTATTGGCCAAATCACTTGCAAGCATCTTGCTTTTAAACTGCCATATGTAAAGTCACACTTTTAAAAGTAACTAAAAGCAGCTGAAAATAAGAATTTTTTGGTAATAGTCTTATTTACAATATTGTTTTTGTTTTATTTACAGTACTGTCTTTGTTTTTTATCTAAACAGCTATGTTTGACTCAAATATAGTAAATGTTGATTGTTTATTATGGTTTCATTTCTTCTTCATACTTTTTTTTGACAGTTATATAACTGCTTTAGAACGGAATTATCTGTGCCTCCAGCTTAAAAGGATGCAGGTTACAAAAAAAGTGACACTGATGAGATAGCCTCTCAGTTTCTCAAAGATTGAAAAAATCTTTAGTGTTTTAGGGTTAAGTGATTCCATCAGAGCTTTGCTTGACTATCTCTTTCGATTTATTAAATTTATTTGTCGATTTAGATGAAAAAAGATCTTCTAAACCTAGAAGAAAAATTATGGAACAAAGACACCTTATGAATCAATATATATCAGTGAATTGATATTAGTTAATAGTTTTTGGAAACAGTACCATGTACTATTAATATTTCTAATTTTTAAAATATATAATGCATTTATATGAAACATACAAACAAATGATACAATATGATACGTGATTGACTATAATTATGTTGTATATCAAAATGTTTTATATAAATGCTTATTACATTTTATTGTGATTTTTATCTTTTATGCCCAGTTAGCAATTTATTTTGTGTAGCAATGACTACTAATCTCATATATCTATGACATCTATAGGGTGTATTCACCGCTACAGATGTCATAATCTAATTATAACCAATTGCTTTTACTCTTCCATAATGTCATATTTTAATAAGAATCGCATTATGGAAAACCGTCTAATACATACACATGAGGAACCATTATACTTTTAGTACAACCAATTTTATTACATTTGTTTTCTTATTTTAGATGAACTTTCTTACTTCGGTTGGAGGAGATGAGAAACAACTTTCCGCGGCAATCTTAATACAGCTAATGGCCAAAGAAGTATGTTTTTCATAATCAGTGTATGGAATGAAACAAAAAACGTCCTGCTAGGTCATTATAGGTAAAGCACAATATTTGTATTCTACATCCCATTTCCTTTTAATAAATAAATATTTTAATAAAAGCTAATTACTTTACAATATTTATACGTGAAAAGTTATATATTTCAAAATTATATTGTGATGATATTTAAAAAACATTTTGTAGAGTTGTGTTTAGTCGTTTATCGTTGTATTCGTTCATTTCGAAATCGCTACTGACAAAAGTATTAAAGAAAAAATTGGCAGCTTTCTGGCGACGGCCATTAATAGAGATTACAGAAGAAAAATAGAACCGTAACTGAGCAACGCCCAATATTGAGCAATGAAATAAGTATCGCCAATATAATGAAAGTCGGTGCCCACTATCTCATAGTGAGAGTATAATACAGTAGTTAATATATATATATATATATATATATATATATATATATATATATATATATATATATATATATATATATATATATATATAATATATATATATATATATATATATATATATATACATATATATATATATATATATATATATATATATATATATATATATATATATATACATATACACATATTTTTTGTACGTGTATTTAAATAAAGTTGATTTTATTTTGTTATATTTTGGTTTTGGAAAACTCTATACCTCTTTTTTTCATTTGTATCTGTTTCATATAACTTCAAATAAATTTAATGATTTCGATTTTTTCTTTTCTTAAAGCGTGTTCTATGATTATTGTCATCTCCTAGACTATAACCTGTTTAACTCAAAAGATTAATGCAGCCTAGTACTATAGTATCACTTAAACAAGAAAACTGTTAGTAATTTTAATTATTATAAATTTGTAGAAGGCAATATTTTTTATTATTTTTTAATAATAAAAATTTAATCGAAAATACTTAATATATTGCCTTAATTTAGTTATATATATTATATATATATCAGGATAATATTGTAAAATTAGGCCAATATTGGCAGTATAATATCCCCATTATTGGCGCGATATTATTTACAATGTTGGTGCAATATTATAAACTATATCGGGCCAATGTTGCAGTGTGAACATTTTGCCAATATTGGCCAATATTGACTTTACAGTATTGGGGCAATATTGTATAGCCAATATTGACTTTATAATATTGGCGCAATATTGTAGCGCCAATATTGGCCAATATTGGCAAAATATACACACTGCAACATTGGCCCGATATAGTTTACAATATTGCGCCAATATTGTAAACAATATCGCCCTAATATTGCGCCAATATTGTTTGCTACTAGGGTTGTTAAACTGTATAATAGAGGGTTTTCGGACTTTTATAATTTTTTAGAAAAATAATTAAATATTTCTAAATAATTATTTATTCATAGGTAATTTAATCTTTTTAAAAAGTAATTTAATCTTTTCAAAAAAGTAATTTAATTATTTTTTTTTTAAATTTTGATTAAAAACACTTAGGGGAAAGCGGTGGTATACCCCTAAACCTAGCATGTGACTATTTGAGTCTTTACGAATCAAAGGATAGTACCCATTAACACTGACATTTGAAGAAGGAATTGCGAATTTAAATTTGTTTCACTGAGTGCAAGCAAGTCTGGTGAATTTTGCAGGAGGTAAGACTCGACTGATGGAAAGTTGCTTCGTAGACCGCGAATATTTGTAAAAGATATATTAAAATATTTAGGTGGTGGGGATGGTTTTTTAGGTTTTAAATTTTTGCTTACTTTGGTCATGATTTGGGTTTAATGAGAACTTGACTCATTCATAAATAGAGCACAGCCTCCTAATCAATGAGCTATGCAGTTGTCTCAGTCCTGTTAATTAACCCTAAGCCGTGACATAGGGCTTCTTATCTGGCCTTGACAATGCACACTAAAAGCATTAACAGGGACACCATCCATGTGCAACATGGCACTGTTAATACTCTGATATTTTGCAGCTGTTGATGGAGTCAGCCTCTCTGAGAGCTACCACAGAGTTCAGGAAACCTTACTACCAGCCGGCCTCAGAACCATTAAACTGAGTTTTAGAGCTGTACCCTCATATGGAGATAAAAGAAAGAGGTGCATAGCCATTATCAAGGAGGCATAAGCAAAATTCTATGGGTAGAGTCAAGGAGATCCAGCATTCATCATCCTAGCAGGAAACAATGTAACACAGGTTACATCTACGCCAGCCTAATAGATGAAGAAAGGGTTCGAGGCTGGTTAGCAGAAATTTTCTGCTTACCCCTAAAGTCTTTGCCTAAGAGGCCTTCTACAAGACAGTAGCTGGATGAAGTCATCTGCCCAAGATGAGTATTTTTATCGAGACACCATCTCTAGCCTTTACTCAACCAAGAGCCCCAAGGCAGGGGATGTTTAGCTGGATGCAGTTAACATCTGCCCAAGATGAGTGTTTTTTTTGAGACACCATCTCTAGCCTTTACTCAACCAAGAGCCCCAAGGCAGGGGAACTGGTATCACGTAACCCAGTGGTACTGGGTTACGTGATACCAGTAGCAGATTGATCTGGATTATCCTGACCTGACCTGGAGTAGTTAAAAGGAGTTACTTCCCGCAACAGTACTTTGAGAAAACCAGGCATGACATTTTGGAAGTGCATTAGGAAAAACACTGCATCTAACAAAATACAGGAGTCTAAGGTGAGTGTAGGTTTTGTAGTTGGATTAAGTAGTTAGTTACTGAGCTCACGCTGCATTAGAGTATAAACAGAACACAAACAAACATAAGTCAACTTACGGGTGAGTCAACACCGCGCCAGAGGTTCAGACAGAACAAAAACGTACATAAAAAACATAAAGTAACTTACGGGTGAGCGAACACCGCGCCAGAGGTTCAGACAGAACACAGACATATATAAAGTAGATTACAGGTGAGCTAATACAGTAACTAAGGCACCTCCAACTATTTAAAAAAAAAAAAAAAAAAAATTACTATAGGCATGACTGATTTAAGATATAATCGATGACATGAAGAACACTCCTTCCAGCCTTTGCTTAGAAAGCAAATCCTGCAAGGCAGCAGATTTAACCCATGAACATGAACATCCTGCTACTGGTAACATTTAACCCAGTGCAACCTGTTCCATGAACAGGTTGCACTGGGTTAAATGTTACCAGTAGCAGGATGATCATGAAGACCATACTCCTGACCTGACACTATGGGGATGTTTGGGGAAGTACCTCTAAAAGTAAGTTACGAAACCTTTACCATCGTCAGAAACACGCAATGCGTTTAATATGTTTCGAAAATCGTTTTTCTCATTCAAATATTTTATTTAAAAACGTTAAAGCATTTAACGTTTACGAACTCAATGTCTATAATATTTTATGCTTAATGTTTCGTTGTAAAAGTGAACAACCATTGTCCAATTTCAAAGATCTTTTTATTTATAAAGCTATAAACAAATATGCTTTACGAAATAATAATTTATTAATTGAACCCTTTTGTCAAACAAAATTTAATTTAAATCAATTTTGCATAAACTTGGTATCTGAAAGATCTTCTTTCAGATACCAAGTTTATATATTGTTATGTTGTTATATTACGATTATTAGTTGTAAAATGAAAAAAAAAAAAAAAAAAAAAAAAAGTACTTTAGAAGAAAAAGACAAAAAAATATTTAAGGTGGTAGGCCTATGAAAAATAAAGATTTTTGATCAAAAATTGAAAAATTAGGTAATATATTGTAATTGTGTAAAAATATATCCTCCATCTGCTGGTGACCTAAACAAGTCGTTTAGGTTTGATAAAATCAAAAGGATTTAAAATAATATATTTTGTTAGCTAGTTTGTTTATTTACCTTAGCAACGCCATAGCAACGAAAAATTGAGACCTTGTTTTACTCAAATTAAATGGCCAAAATGACAAATCTTGTAAAGGTTATTTTTCCAATGTAATATTGATCTAGATGATCTAACATAAGTAAAAAGAAGCTACTAAATATTTTTTTTATTTATTTAATATATTTAGCTCGTTTAAATGCTAGTTAAAATCGCAATAAAAATAACAATTAAGAGAGTTCAGATTCTGCAAAACTACTATTTACAAACATCCATTTTCTTTCATTCGTTTCACAACAAGCTTCTTGAATGCCTTCTTGTCTAGCAACTTCGATTCATTCGGTAATTTATTGTATAATTTTATGCCGTTGCAAACGATTGACTTTTGACCACTTTTCTTGTTTTGAATTTTTAAGTGATACTTTGCTGCATTTCTTGTGCAATAATTATGCATTTCACTGTTTTTTTTACAAAATTCTTGAAAGGCATCCATTTTCTGTAATTGAATTGTATTGTGTATAAATGTCAATACTTTCACTTGAATATTTTCTTTACAGATAGCCAGTCTAATCGAACCATCATGTCTTTGCTATGTGTGAACTAGTCACATTTCAAGATCGTTCTCACAGCTTTGTTTTGTAACTTCTGAAGTATTTTTATATCATTTATACTTGCACCTAAGAATAATGAAGCACAATATTGGAAATGAGGTGCAATAATTGCATTAAAAATTAACATTTTTGTCCACCTAGTCAGATATTTAGCGACTCTGGTAAAATACCCAGTTATCTTAGCAATTTTATCTGCAATATATTTAATGTGTTCAGAAAAATTCAACATATTGTCAATTTTAATACCCAGGTATTTGACACATTCACTAAATTTACCGTGATACTCATGTACTTCACTTTGGAGCTTGTAATCAGCATACCTATCGACTTACTTGCATTCAGTTTCAGTCTATTTCCACTAAACCAGGTAGCAACTACTTCCAAGTCTAAATTTAATTTCATCATAGATTCTTCGTAATTATTACCTTGAACGCAAACTAATGTGTCAAAGAGGTTGATGTTTACATATCTGGTACAACTGTTAATATCATTCATGTATATTATGAATAACAGGGGTCCTTGTACTGACCCCTAAGGCACACCAACGTCACAGAGTAGTTCCAATGATAACTGATCGCCAATTCTTACTCTTTGAGTTCTTCCTGTTAAGTAATTTTTAATCCATTGTAGAACAACGCCTCCCACTTTATAAACACTTTGATTTTTCAAACAATACTTCCCTATTGATGGTTTCAAATGCTCTCTTAAAGTCTAACAGGACTGTGATGATTATAAATCAAAATAATCTCAATACCAATAGTGAATAATAAAACAAGAAGATGATTATGTTTTATTTGTTAATTTCTTTATACTTAAGAGTGTATTTCAACAATTGTTAGTATGTCCTAAATGTGACCATATAAAATAACTCTCAGTGATAACAGATAGAAAAGAAAAAAAAAAGGATTTTCCCATAATTTAGAACTTTTATGTGAGTCATGTGAATGGTATAAATTGTAATTGTAAAGGATGTTCAATGTGGAAAAAACATAGAGGATGTTCAATGTGGAAAAAACATAGAGGATGTTGAATGTGGAAAAAACATAGAGGATGTTCAATGTGGAAAAAACATAAAGGATGTTCAATGTGGAAAAAACATAGAGGATCACCAGCCTAAAACTGATAGAAAGCAGATCACATTTGTCACATTAACCATACATAGTCATCTGGTGCAATAGATGCAGCAGGTCCATTGGAAATCTTTTCTCGATTGGTTAAAAAATACAAATTGATTTATCATGAATGTCTAAAGAATGGTGAGCAAAACTAACTTACCTATTTTTATTCCTAATATAATAAAGCCTATTTTTGAAGATTTATCTGATGAAGATTTGCTAAGATAGAGTTTACATGATCAAACGCAAAACTCAAATGAAGCGTTTCATTCAATTTTATGTACTCTTCCTAAAAATATTTTTGTAAGTGGAAGAACATTTGAACTTTATATTAACTCTGCAATAGTTCATTATAATGATGGTGGAGATATCGTAAAATCTGTTTTAAGTTACTTCAGAATCAGTGGACCAATGACTATTCCAAAACTTTTTTTAAAAGACCAAAATCAAATTGTAAACAAGCATTGTTAATCAACTTCAACATGCGAAAAGCGAAGAAAAAAACTTAGAACTTTTCATAAGGGATACTTAGATACTGAAAAAACAGATTTACATAGCTCTGGTAGCTTTTAAGGAGTGTTAATAGACATAAAATTTGATTTTTAATTTTTGACTTGATTTTTTTCATTTTGAGATTTTTAGTTTTTTTTTTAATTTTAAAACATGATATCTCCAGTTTTAATTAAAATTACTTTTTTGGGGGCGTTACAATGCGGTTTTATCTGTCAAAGTTTTTTCATAAAAATATATATTCAAGTTTAAAAGTCAATATTATCTGAACCAGGGAGGCAAATTTAAAAATCCTATGACAAATGAATTTTATACATATAGAGAACTACCATACCAAATTTGGAGTTTTGATCTTGTTTTAAAGTTTTTGTTTTTTTCACACTTTTTAATAAATTTTTGAGACAAGCGAGGCACTTATATATATATTTTTTTGATTTTATGTCTAGTTTCATAATTATTGTTTATAATTGCTTAGTTTTATTGGAAATATAACTTTAATGCTTGAAAAAAGTTTTTCATAGGCCTACCACCTTAAGTAAATGATAATCATTTTTTTATGTTCTGTTAATGCATTTTGTAAATATCTTTGTACAATTAATATACTTTAAACAAAATAATCTTTGAAGGTTTTTTCAACTTAAGATTTTTTATTAATTTAAGTCTAATATTATTTTATATAAATTTTTTTATTAAATTAAGTTTTTATATTACTTTTATTGACTTTCATTTTAAAATTTTTTGATTAACAATAAATAAGCAAATCCAACACAGAGCGACTGCAGCAATAACTGAACCAAAACATGTTTCCTGCGCAAAAAGGCTCCGTTTACTCGGCTTAATGGCTTTAGAAGCAAGAAGGAAACGTAGGAACGTAATTCAACAATATGAAATCACACACGAAATTGAAAAGGTTGACTTTTTCACCTCCCAAGTTTCTGCTCCCTCAATCTCACACTACAATCTACACAGCCATAACCTTCGCCTAGATAAACAGCTAGTGACGAATTGCTCCGAACGGTTTCACTTCTTCATGAACAGAGTCGTCAATGACTGGAACGAGCTACCACCCGAAACAGCTCGTGCGACTTCGACCAATGCATTCAAAAACCGACTCGACCAAATTAACATCCAACAATCAGTACGGATACACTGCGTATCCTCAACATAGAAGTGCCTAGCGTGACACTTCTTCATTAATTTCTTAAACAAACAATTTTATTCTTCAAAATGCAACATTTATAAGTTAAAAAAAGTGAAAATGACTATAGTCTATAATTTATTTATTGTTAAAATTGAAACATTTTGTCATTTTTAAAATTTTACGAAATTGATTACTGAATAAAGAAACTAACAATGTTTTTTTCGCTCAGACTTTTAAAAACAATTTAGCGTAATCATTAGTTTTTATGCATCGAAAACAGACAGTTTTTGATATTTTTTTTGCAACTAACCTTTACTATTAGGTATCAGATAAACCAACCTCCAATATCCTCCAAACATTTGATTATATAAATCTTATGCTAAATGTATGTAAATAACCATGCATCATAAATATATTGCAATAAAAAAAAGTTATAACAAAACATTGGTCTTCAGTTGATGGTAAGTTGATATGAATTTTTGAAAATGTAAAAAAGATGTTTGGTACACAAAGAATACCTACAAAATCTTTCATTATTGTTATAATATATAAGTTCTGTAAATATAAATCTAAAAAAGTTATTTTATAACAAATACATGTAGTGAAAAATAATATTTTTGATGTTTACACTGATAAAAGTTGTCTCGTCTATTAGAAATATTTCGAATTTTTCATCAAAAAATTTTTTTTTTTAATTGTTATATAATTACATGTTTATTTTTTTATCTATGCATTTTATATATAAATATAGCTATTCTAATTTAAAAAAACTTAAAAAATAATTTTGGCACAAAAAACTCGATTTTGTCCCACTGTGGGAAAGAAATACAGTCTATTGAAACACGTTATAATTATTGTTGCGAGTATTTAATTCTTAATAATGAAAACATAGTGTTTTTGGATGAATTCGTTTTAAGTATGTCGAAACAAATATGGAAGAAGCTAAGTTAATACAACAGAGCAAAAGGTGGTCAAAAAAATACGATTGAAAAATCAATCAGTTTTGGCCGCAATTTCAAAATCCAGAACTTTAAGTTATCAAACAAAGGATGACGTCAATATAGAATCTTTTTTGTCTTTTTTAAATGCCTTAATAACGTCTTAACAAATGATGGATTTAACACAATTTTAATTACCGACTTTCAAAATAGGGTAGTTTTGGCGTATGAGATTTCGGAGCCATCTTTATAGGGGATAAATAAACAAAAACAATGTCGATCTCAATTGATATTGAAAATAATTGTACAAAATGATGAATAGACTATTGTTTATCTACAAGTTGCATTTTACACGAGTTACGCATCAGAATAAATAAACTTAAACAGTACCCTTTTCTTGCTTAAAAACTAAAGTGAAAGACAAAAAGACGTTTTGAACTCAAAACTTGCTTGGATTCTACAAGTATCTCGCTTCTACTTACCTCTTTAAATATAAAAGACTCAG
Organism: Hydra vulgaris; assembly: GCF_022113875.1. Classification (NCBI taxonomy): domain Eukaryota; kingdom Metazoa; phylum Cnidaria; class Hydrozoa; order Anthoathecata; family Hydridae; genus Hydra; species Hydra vulgaris. Next base: position 37,975,143 of record NC_061169.1, read on the forward strand.
CGCACCCTTCTATCATTTCAGCTATTTTTAAAAAGTATACTTAAAATATAAGATAATGCAGTTTAGAACAGAAAAATTGATGCAATTATTAAAAATTAAATGCAGTTTTGGAACGAAAATTGCCAGAAAAGTTGTGATTGTTGAAACGAATTTTGTTTAAACTTACGTTAACGTTGCTTGTTATCAAAATTTTATGGGGAACAAATTTGTCTTGCTGCAGTTTAAAAAAGAACCCACATATCTTTCATTTTGTAACGTTGGATTTAAAAATATTACTTTTAAATTGTTGGATTCAAAAAAATGTTATTATTTCATTGTTTCATTGTTATTATTTATAAAAGACTTCCGTGAAGCAGAGGAAAAAATACCATGACTTTAAAAATGACATTCTTTAAAAATGACATTCAAAGTAAAAAAGACTAAATTTCTACGTCTTGTCAAACTAAACTTATTTCAGTATGTCTTGCTGTTAAAAAAATGTTTTTCATAATGCATCTTTATATTGTTAAAGAAAACCGAATTTATAATACTAACTTAATAAGATCACAAAACGTTTACCACAATAAGTAATTAGATATAAATGTTAGAAAATTTCATAATCTCCATATTTCTAGCATGAAACGTTTGTATAACAAATATATATTAAGGTGAGATGAAACTCGAAGCAACTTAAAAAACAGCTGGAAGCCTTATTTTTAATCTTAAAAAATGTGCTTTAGTTATTTGAAAGCATGACTAAAAGCATAACAAATAAAACAAAGTATACATAACATTCATATTTCAAAAAATTTAGTTTTAATAAGTTAAGGATAGGATGATATAAATAATTTTTTGGTTGCGAGTATGTTGCTATATGCGTTGCTATGCGTTTTAAAAATACATATTACAAGATTTTGTTTAATAACAAAAAAACTAAAATATATTTTAAACTTTTTTTTCACAATCAGAAAGCTGAATAAATTTTGTACAAAAATCATCCAACATTGAAAAAACAATTTTTTTTTGAATTTTGTGCCTTTTTTTTAAAGGTGAACCACCTTAAAAAATTGTTATACTAAAATTATTATAAAAATAATAACAAGGAGTGTGTTGAAGCAAAGAAAACAATTTTCTATCTTTACAATCTATTTACGATATTTAGTAACATATACAAAGAGACTTAACAGAAATAAATGTTAACAGTGAGAAAATATACGCTTTTGATCCTATTGAACATACTGATTCTAAAAAAGTTTAAAAAATTCAGAAGCATGGCTAAAGAAAAGAAATAAAAATAGCTGATGATTTTTTTGTTGTTTACAGGACAAAGTTTGAAAGCATAACGTAACACTATTTTTTACTATCTGATATTAAATAATATAGATAAAGAAATATTGCTGAAAAAAAGACAACTTCCATATGCTTAAATACAATTATGTATCAAATAACATAATACTTTTCCTGTTTTTTATTTTTTGTAATGACAAAAATCATGAGTATTGAAATTAAAAATTGCAGATTGAACAATAAATTGTGTACATTATGTATTTTACTCTATATAGTATTATGTATTTTACTCTATATAGAGTTGTAATATAAAATAATACATTGCACATTCTAATAGACACATTCAAAAAATATCCAATATTCGTTTATTAAAGTCGTTTAGAAAAACTAAAACAACAAAAAAGTGCTTATAATTAATTAAACAAAACCGCCATTTTGTTCATTTATCCCCTATTAAAAAGTCATATACTAAACCAACACGCTGTCAAAGTTTCTAATTACGGATAACTGTTCTATTTCCCAGTGGGCACCGGACTAAAAAAAGACGTCTTTTGAACGTTCAAAAGACGTCTAAAACGTTCAAAAGAAGTCCAAAAAGTATATAAGACGTTTAAAAAACGTTTTTTTTACGTCCGCGTTCACTGGGTTAAAAAGAAGATGTTCGGAGAGTTATAAAATGACGAGGTTTTTGTCTGTTGTATACATATAGCCCACAATTAAATCTTATTGAGGAATTTTCCATATAATCAAATTTGAAAATCCGAATACCAACGAAGAATTAGTAGCATCTATTTCAAATGGAATTACAGCAAATCATTGTATTGTTTTTTTTTAATCACGTTAGGGAGTGGCCTGATAAAAGTCTTCGAAGGGAAAGTTTTTAGTTAATAATTTTATTTAAATGTAATTTTATATTTTGTTGATTTTAAAGTAAGTTTGATAAATAGAAATTATTTTCTCACAAAACCCAACATTTAACCTAATTACCTTTCTGAGATTAAATTACTTTTTAAAAGGATTAAATTACTTTTTAAAAGGATTAAATTACTTTTTAAAAGGATTAAATTAACTTTTAAAAGGATTAAATAATTATTTAAAAAGATTTAATTATTCTTCAAAAAAATTTAAAACTCCGAAAACTTAAAATTCAAAATACATAATATACATAATATAATATATATGTATATATAATAATACAATATAATATATACATAATATAATAATATAATATAATATACAATATAATATAATACATAATATAATATATATAATAATACAAAATATAAAATACAAAAAATTGATTGAATGAAAAAAAAGATTATGAAAAGAAATTCCTTTACTTATATGACATAAGTAAAGGAATTTCTTTTCAAAATCTTTTATCCTTGCCAGAGCTGTGGCTAGGTTTCCCCACGTTCCCAATTGAAGGGTGGGAGGGGGGGGGGAGGTCCAGCAATTTTAGGGGAATTATTTGGAAATTTAGAGACCCTTTTGCAAATTTAAGCTTTTTTTTTGGTAATACGTAGTGGAAAAATCTTTAAGATTTTGGAACACGAATGGCTGCGTTTATGGGGACCTCCGACAGAGGCACTGATATACCAAAGTTGGTAAACCTTACATCATGTTAGTGACCGAGTCTTTAAATGATAACAACAACAACAACAACAAGATATTTATTTTCCTCAAAATTTGGAATCATATATTTGCAATAATATAATAATAATAATAATAAAAAGAATATCTATAATACTATAAATAACAAAATCATAATATTATTATTAGGAACAAATGTAAATAATTGATTAGCAAGGAAGGAGTCACTCATGCAAAAACCTAATCAAAGGAGTGACACCAAATAACTATATTAATAATATTAATTTAAAAATAACGATAATTACAATAACTTTATTCATTAATAAAAAGTGACACCAAAAATGTATTTATAATAATTACAATAATAATAATAAAAATAGCAGTAATAAAAATAATAAATAATAATGACAAAAACAACAAAATTTCTATAAAAACAGTAAGAAAAAAAGAAAAATAAAATAACTAAAAGAAGTTTATAATGATAAAAACTTAAAATAAATTTTTTTTTAGAATTTGTTTAAACTTATTTTGTTTTAAATAAAGAAATGAAGAAAAATTATTTTGAAACTTTAATTTTATAAACTCATTCACAATGCACACAAGACTTCGATTCCATTCACTGATGTGTATGTGTGTATTGTAAATGAGTTTGAGAAATTAAAACATTAAATATAATGAAGTAAACGAAGATAATAATTATTTTATAAACCAACAATGAAGTCAAGAGAAACTCTGAAATTTTTTTTTCTTCTGCGTAAAACTAAAATTTTATTTTAATTGATTTAATTTGTGATGCAAAAAGTGAAATCGCAAATATTTGTCTTAAAGGTAAATGTCTATACATTTTTTAAAATATGATTAAAAACTACTTAAATAATATTCGATTGGTAGAGACTTCAACATATATTTTTTATGGATTGTTTGTTTAAATTTTTTTTAATAATATAGTCAAAAAACGTCAAAAGATATTTAAATAAAAACTTAAAAACCTTATTAATATAAATATTCTAAAATGAGACAAGTTTTTATTTTTTATTTTTCTAAGGCTTTTTTCCATTGTTCCTCATTTTAATGAAAACGGAAATTAAATATACTAACCACACTCGTAAATTTAATACAATTGGAACCTGATGGATGTTAATGATAAATATGTAACCTGATGGATGTTAATGATAAATATGTAACCTGATGGATGTTAATGATAAATTACTTGATGAATTTTAAAATGAATTAAAATTTTATTTAATGTCTAAATTACAGTCTCTTGCAAAAGTTTAGAATCTGTTAAACAAATTTTAGGTAAATCCATAAGTTATTGAAAATGACATATACAAAGCTAAAATTTAATTTACACTATATACATACACATGCAGGAGTCGAAGTAAGTGTCAGACATCGCTGCCCCTCGGACTATTCATGAGACCTACTAGAAGAGGGCAACAAACCATTGCACATTTTTTAAAAAAAATAAACAATGTTTAATTTCCCTAATAATACAGGTTTTAAAAATAGTCCGGGGGCGCTGTCCGACAATATGTCCGACACTTATTTTGACCCCTGCACATTATATATATAACATAAATGTTAATAAATTTGGATTTACCTAAAAAACACTAAACTGATTTTAAACTTTTGCAAGAGACTGTATAATTAGTTTTTCTTTTAAAATAATTTATAAAATTAACCTTAAAATTAATAAGTCACAAAAGAAACCCCGCATAAAACAAAACACTACAACCACCCCCACCCCCACCCTTTGCTTGGTAATTCTTTATCGATGATTTTCAAGACATAGGCTGAAAAAAAACTAAATTTTTGTAAAAACAAATACTTATATATATCAAGTATATAATTGAAAACAATATAAAAATTATAAATAATAAAAACCATAAAAACAAACATTATTTTATGTTTTCATGTAAAAACGCATTAAATTGCATAAACAAATGTAAAACTATGTTTCCATAAAAATATGCATTAAACTAAGTATCGTATGTTAATAATTCATCTTCCAACAAATCATCATTAATTTCATCTGAAAATTAAAAAAAAAAAAAAACATTATTAAGGCAAAGTGATATAAAAAATACATACATACATTCAGAGACGTACAAGTTATACTACTTAGAAAAAACACAAGAACAATAAGTCACTGGCCTTATTAGATGGTAGTGAGCATTTATTCTGAATTAATTTTTTGAGAAAAGTTCAAAAGTAAATTCAGTTTTAGCTGAATTTCTATGTTTGGTCAGGTTACCTTTATTTTTAAAATGTTTTGAAGTATTGATAGAATTTAAAAATTCCGACAGCGGTTTCTTAAACCTGACGTTAAAATTTATGTAATTTATTGATTTAGATTTTTTTTTTTTTAATTTAATCTACAATTTCAAAACAAAAAAATCCGTGAATCTGGGAAATCAACCAATCCCTACTATGGTAGATCCAGTATAGAGGATTACCAAACAAAAATAATAAAAAAAAAAAATTATCGGCACATTGAATCAATAACATTCCTAAACGAGAAACGTTTTAATAACATTCCCATCAGGGTTAAACGAATTAATAACATTCTCAAACGAGAAACGAAAAGTATCGATCATACAGTTTTTTTGGAAGTGAGCCAAAAAATCTGTCAAGCTTTTTTTTGAAAGTGTTAATGTTGACACTATCTGGTACATTTCTATCGAAGGTAATGATATCTGGTGGTAGCGCATTCCAATCAACTGCCACACGGTTACATGAAAAAGTTTTGCGAGCTACACATTTAATAATTCTTGGTGCCCGAATGCGATGGGGAAAACCCCAAAGACCCAGTGGTCTTTGAGGACTCCTTGTACAAGTTCAGGAGCAGGAAATGGCGATTCGATCCATTTAACTTTGCTTATACCGTGGTAATCTTAAACTATTGTATAAGATCACATTTCAAGAATATAATGTTTGATAGTGCGTCTAAAAATCCCAAGAACAGTATATGAATTTAAAATAGCTTTTGCTACTTGATCATTCCACGAAAAACGATTGTGAACTGTGATATAGATCAAAATGGAAAAAAAATTGCAAAAATAAGTAATAGCAAATTAATTTTTGATTCAAATTAATCAAACTACTTTAGAAAGTCAGTAGTTTATAAGTTGCTAATACTGCATACAACGATGATGATGCCTCTGCATGTTTTTGCACTTGTTAATGAAATTAGCAATTAACTTTTTTTTTATGAAGTCAAATAGTTAAAAAATTAGTAAAAACTTGAACATTGAACAGAGTGTAATATATGCACAATATCACATCATATTGTTTTAAAATGCTTTCAAGGTGAACTCAAAAAACATCACGACTATAAATATGTTGACATGATGTTGATAAAAACAAACAGGGTGGTGTATCTTTGTTGATAAAAACAAGCAGGGTAGTGTATCTATGTTGATAAAAACAAACAGGCTGATATATTTCTATGAAAAAATCTCTTGTAAAATCTATAGCTGCTTCAATCCAGAATGTTTTTTTTTTGTATGACATAGTATTTCCATGAATGCTAAAAAAAAAGCTTTTGTAAATATGTACAGAGATTTTACATGTCGAAACGCTGTTAGATCTTTCGATCAATAAATGACAAAAAGAAATTGGAAAAAAGAGATGAATCAAAAGTTTATCGGACTTTGATGATAATGTAAACTCGATTTTAAAAAGAAAATGAATTAAAAAAAATTTAAAATAAATTCTATGAGAAAGACTTTGAACCAATTAAACAAAACATAATTATACTGTTCAATCTACTCTTGAGTCCTTAATACAGAATAAGAGAGGGGGAGGGGGGAATTAAAAGGAAGGGGAGATATGAATTTTAGTCCAGATTTAATAAACAGAGGAGGAGGGGAGGGGGGGGGGAGAAAGGGGAGGGAGTTAATAAAAGAGGGAGAACGATTGTTTTATAATAATTTTTAAAAAGATTTAATATGCTGATCAGTTTTAAACTTTGATAAGAAATAAACAAAAAGTTCATGTTTGACAAGTCAAAATTTACTTGGTGAGTAGTTTTTAAAGCATGTTTACACTGATAGTTTTTGTTTTTATCAGTGAATGAAATAATTATTTTCTAATTTTTAAAGTTAATTTTCACTGATTTTTTAAATTGTTGTTGATAACAAGTAAAAACTAATAAACGGGGGAAAGAGAGGTATTAATTATATAATTATATTTATTATATATAAACTATTATTTATAAATATGCCCTTAATAACATTGGGAAGGGTGGAAAAATTTCAAAAATTGAATAAACGTCACCCCCCCCCCCCCATTTTATTAATGACTCGAGAGTAAGTAAACATACCAAACAGCTAACCATAAACCTAACATAACCAAATCAAAATCAAAGTTAATCTTTCAAGACAATTTTCAGAATATTTTTTCCCCACCCCAGTGTGACAATCAAAAAACTCTTAAACGTGATCGATAGAAATGATAGAAATGCTGATTACAAGTAAAAAAAAAGTAAAAAATTAAAACAATTAAGTTAACTGTAAACCAAAGTTAAAACAAAACAATTTAAAAATAATGGAGACATAACTCACATTAATGACCTTACTAATTGAAAGCATGTTGGAACTTTTAAACTTTCTGATTTAATATTAATAGAAACTATTACTTCATCATTAACACTTACTTCAATATGAGTTAGCCTATATTATCAATTAGTCTACATTATTGGTTACTTCATTATCGATTAGCCTACATTGTTAGTTTCTTTATTACTGATTATCCTACATTATCAATTAGCCTACATTATTCGTTGCTTCAGGAACAACAAGTATTGAGGACAGAGTAAAAACAACATTTAAAATTTAATACAGAGAGCTTCCCAATCGAGTATAAATAATAATAAAAAAATTCATATGACTGGCAATACTGTTTATGACATAGGTATTTGTGTAAGTTCTGGCATGACACAAGGTATTTGTGATATAGGATATGGTACATCTAAAAAAAAAGCCAATATACTTGACAGAAATTTTGCTTGTCAAATAATTTTGACATCACACACATTTAAATTTTTAAATTGAAAATGAAATGATTATTGATAACTTTTGCAAGGGTTTTCTGTTAGATATATCTAAGAAAAGTATTCTTAGGATTGTTAAAAAAATAAATATGAAATAAATGATGACTACTACAATTTTAACCAAGTTGTTGGTTAAAATTGTAAAATAATTTTAACCAACAACTTGGTAAAATAATTAATCCTTAATACAAGGAGGGGGTGGAGAAAAAAGGAGTGGGGGAGGGATGGGAATTTTAGTCCAAATCTAATAAAAAGAGAGGGGGTGGGAACATTTTTATATTACAATATAAGTTTTTTTTTTAAATTTAAGTTTATAAATCTAAACTAATATATTTTTTTTGCTTTAATAAATGGGGGGGGCTTAATAAGCTTAGGGTGGGTGGGAAAATTTTCCAGAAAATTAATAAATGCCCTTCCCCCCTTTTATTAGGGACTTAAGAGTATAACATTAAACTGAAAAAAACTTTTTCAACAATTTTTTGTAGTACTTTAATACTTAAACCATTTAAGAAATTAAGATTCGGGTAATTTAGAAATATTTTGAAAATGAGTGTTATTGTTAAAAAACCTGAAAATACAGAATACATTTGAAAATAAAAAATACATTTGAAAACACAGAATATATTTTTAAAAACACAGCATAGATTTGAAAATAAAGAACACATTTAAAAACACAAAATACATTTGAAAATAAAGAATACATTTGATAACATAAAATACATTTAAAAACACAGTATACATTTGAAAATAAAGAATACATTTAAAAACACTGAATACATATATATACATAGAATACATTTGAAAATAAAGAATACATTTAAAAATACATAATTTTAAACCAGCAACAAATATAAATGATAAATCTAAAGATGGAGAAATGATAATATAAAATCTTAAAAAAAGATGATAGAAGTGCAAAGATTATAGAAAAAAACGATGATAAAAGAAGATTGAAAAATGAATACTTAGTTCTTAACTAACAATGTAAATGTTAAATGAAATAAAAAAAAGGAATAAAAAAATGACTTAAGAATAAATTTTTGGAATTTTTTTGTTGAGTAATTAATTTAATGCATACGCATTATTATTTTATAATAATAAGTATTATTATAAAATAATAATTTGTGTACACAAAAAAAACAACATAATAAATTAAAGTTCCGAAAAACACATATTGCTTGTAAATTACTGGTGCGTGGAGCTAGTAATCATGTTTTGTTAAAGAGTTTTTTTTCTTCTTCTTTGTTGTATTAAAATACACAAACAACAAAGTTGCTCACTCAATATTTATTTAAACAATAAAGTTGCTCATTCAATATTTATTAAAACAACAAACTTACTCACTTAATATATGTAAAAATTTTATTTTATATTATATTATAATTTGGTTTACCAAGTAATGGTTCAATGACCGATAGGACTTAATCATATATATTTTATTTTCACATAAAAACAAAAGAAATTTAAAAAAATTACCAAAATCATCAAGTGAGTAATCAATATCTGAATCAAAAGAATTTTTTAATGTGCTTTTAAGATCAATCTCTTGAACTCTGTCTGATTGTTCTAAAGTTTCCCAAAAATCACTCTTTTTGCTTTTGTTGTGTTGTCTTGAATTTAAAAGATCAATAGATGACTCCTCTAATGATTGATCTAAGTCATTTAATGAAAGAGTAGTTGTTACAACAGGACAGGAAACATCAAGTTTTGCTATGCTCTGATTGTGTTTTTTTTTATCATGCTTTTGTGAACTTGTCAAACTTCTTTGAGAATAATGTCTGTAATGATTTTTGACAGAACCTGAAATAATACGAAATCTCTTTAAAAAGTGAGTGATTACCACACTACTCTCACCTGCTGAATAAAAGGTAGGAGAGCAAAATGGGGGAGAATTTTTCTTTTTAAATATTAGACCCCCCACTATTTATAAATTTTGAAGAAATATACAATAATTTTGTTGTTATTTTTTACTTAAAAATCATTTTTTTTCTATCCTCAAAAGTATTAAATGAAAAACTGATTTGAAACACTTGATCTAAGTATACAAAAAAAAAAATTAAAAAAAAAATGTATTGTACATGTTTTCAGCTTTTAGACAAAACTTTTTTAAAACACAAAAAAGCTGGTTAAGAAATATTAACCAGTAAAAAATAATAAATTTCTTTGAAATATCCAACCTTATACTTTGTTTGAACATTAAGAAAAGTTAAACAAATGGCATTCTTTCTTCACAAAAAAACTTGTGATAAAATTTCATAAAAGTGATAAATTTTTAAGGGTTTTAAGAGAGATAAAAAACTTTGTAAACATTACAAGAAACCAACATGTTCAAAAATGGTTGAAAGCCTATTCAAGTCAAATTATTTTAAGAGTATTAATTTTATGATTGGCATTTGAACATTTTACTCTTTATACATTTATAAGATGTTAGTTTTTAATGTTATCAATAAAAGTTAGATACTTGATTGATAATGTTTCAACAACCATTATAAAAAAGTTTTCAACAGTTTAATTTATTAATTTATTATTAGTTAACAGTTTAATTTATTAATTTATTATCAATTAACAAGTAACAGTTATTTCTATTAACAAGTAAAAGTTTTGCAGTGTAAGGATTACATATGTATCCACAATCTGCTGCTCTTAGAATTTAAGTTGGCATTTGCCAATGCTGATGAGGTCAGCAATTTTTTTATTTCTATGATATTATGATGTATACATGTGTTATGGTGTATACATGTATTATGGTGTATACATGTATTATGGTGTATACATTGTGACAATTTTTTTGCACTTTTCTAACTTTTCAAAAAGTGCAAATACACTGTGTAATTACCTGTTCTCCATCTATATACTAGCTTATATTGAAAATTTTAGCTTACTAGGATCATTGAAACAGGTAGATGTATTTTTTCAATAAATTAAATATTCATCATTTTTTTTCAAAGTACTAAAAAATCTATGTAAAAAAGCAAATGTTAGTTAGTATAATTACTGTTTTATATTATTAGTAATATTGACTTCGATCTGAGATGTTTTCAATTTTCTCAAAAAACTAGCAAAATATTTTGTCTCTGATTGGAACAAGGCCTTCAAAATGTCAGACTTTATTTGAATTAGCAAGAGCTAAGACTACTGCTTTAGGCAAAAGATACCAGGAGTGAGATTTTGAACTATTTAAAAGTGAAGCACCTACATCAATATCCCATTCCTCTTTTATGATTTTTGCTACTTTGAATGAATTAAAGTCATCAAATATTGAATGTTCAGCAAGACTGGATTTTAAAAACCATGGAGCATAAAATATAACAATCATTTGACAAATTTTAGAGACTAGAATCTGCTGGTCTTGATTTAAGTATTTTATAACTGGCAATGTCATTTCTAAAGCAATGTGATATAATGTATCTGCCTGGAATCTAGCTTCATGACAGGCACCTGGTTGATGAATCCTAAAATACTTTAGCGTGTCAGACTGAATATTAGGATAGAAAGCTAAGTATTCCACAAGATGTCTGTTATCATCTTGTCAGACTGAATATTAAGATAGAAAGCTAAGTATTCCACAAGATGTCTGTTATTATCTCGTAGGAAAATCTCAAATTCAAGAACAAATTTAATATATGTTTTCGCCTCCGAGTACATTTGATGAATTCCAGAAACAATTATGAGAGTACTCTCATCAAACTTTTTAAAACTAGAAGAGACACCATAAGATTAGATAAAAATGAGACAAAATTTTCCCATTACTTCTTAAAGTTGGAATAAAGGGCCTTTCGTGAACCCTTGGTGTTATCTCCAATTATTGATTTGTAAATATGTTTAATATGTATTTCATGTATGTGGTGTGGACATAATAGCAAATACTTGGTCTGAAACTTCAAAATATTCTAACAAATTTTGAATTACTAAAACCTGATCAGATGCTTTACCTGTGTCACTTGGAACAATCCCTAAAAGAAGATGGTCCTTGTGTTGAAATTCAGGACTAGTAACAGACACAGCAATTCTATCTCTTGTAACTGTTTGTTGGATTTTCTTATACAAATGTGTAACTAGTTTGCCATCAAAGTGAAGGACAAGATTTTTTCCTCTAATTTCCTCTATATAATTCTGTCTAATTTTATTTCCATGATTTTGAACAACCTCATAACGCTTCAATCTGACCGTTTCTCTATTTACCTTAATTTTTTTCATATATACTCCAAGGTAGTTCATAATACTAGCTATAAACAATGTTTGATTTTGGTAGCCTAAGCCGGTCCTTACACTGAGAGGAGTTGTAGCTGCAATTAGTCCATCTCAAGTAATTTCTTTATTGACAAGTATTGAATCGGATTGAAGCATAAGTGGTATGTCGTTATTATTTATTTTTTTTGTGTTGCTTAATGTTTTTTATTGATATTCATCCTCATCAGAATTATAACTAGTATTACCTACCATCAACGCCAGGTTTAAAAGATCTACAATAATATGTTTCACAAATTTTGATAATATTTTATCCTCTCCAATAATATAGTTTTTAAAACCACAGAACTCCCAGATATTTTTCTAAGAAAATACAAATCTCCATTTTCCTTATAAAACCTTTTTTTCCTTTGCATTTCATTTTAAAATTTGATCCCATAGGACAAGAAAATTTATAGTAAATACTTTTAAATCGCTTTGATCTACTGCTTATTAAATATTGATAATGTCTTAGAAGTAACCCATTAGTTGGAAGCTGATTCAGAGGTAAAAAAGAAATAGGAGATTTAAGAAGGTAAAAGGGCCTCCTACAACTGACATTTAGATGTCTGACATGTTTCGCCTTTTTTCTTCAATACTTGATTGCATCTTTGTGTTTATATGTTAGCTATAACATAAATAATGTTTAATGTTTATTTTTTATTTATATTTAATTCAAAAACAATTCATAAAATTTAAATCCTAAAAGTTAAAACTGAATAATACCGGTATTAAACCTTACCTGAAACTATGTTTACTACGACTTTTTTTCTAATTGCAAAATTTTTTATTAGTAGTTTTGTTAACAATTTAAAAATGTTCAAAATTGCAATAAAACGTTTTGCAATGCAATGTTATTCTAGTCATTGAATGAAAAGCTAAACTTTAAATTACATTTTTTTTTTCCAAATGATACATTTTGAAGAAGTAAAAAAATATTGACGACATACCAAGAAAATTTTGAAATTACGGTTAATTATGAAATCATCTGATTTCTACATCTAGCAAAACAAAACCAAAACAGTTTTAATATCACTCAGGGGTGTAGAAAAGAACTAGATGCAGTGTATACATGTATTATGATGTATACATGTATACATTGCATTCTAGTATACATGTATTATGATAAATACATGTATTATAGTGTGTACATGTATTATGATGTATACATGTATTATGGTGTATACAACAATTTATTGTTTCTATGATATTAGTGAAACTTGATATGGTAAAACCTGTTTTAAATTATACAACTTTTTTTCATTAAGTATTCATTTTATTATTGTTTTGTTAATTTAAGTGAATTTTATGAGAAGTATATTGTCTAAAAAAAAAAATCTGTACAAGGTAAGTGTGAAAATAAAAAAGTAAAAAGCTAATTTAAGAAAGAGATATAAATAAATCATCAAGGGAGCAAAATACTAACTTGAAAACTTTGGAACAACATTCTCTAAATGTATCTTATTTTTTGTACGCTCCTTCAAATCATTCAGATCTTCACTAAAACACAAAAATAATAAAAACCAATTAATAAAAGTCAAAATAAAGTTTATTTCATTTTTACATTACAAAGAATAAAAATATAACTTCTGTTAGACTTACCATTAACTGAAATAAAAATTTGGAAAATCTACCGAAGGTGAATCTTTTTTAGTTTATTTATATTTTATTCATTTGTTTTTTAACTAGTCAGCATTATGGGTGCGTATGGGTGTCAGCATTGCACAGGTGTATAAATGTACTGAGTGTAATAATGTTGTTTTTTTTGACATTATGAGTGTAATAATTTTTTTTTGTAAAGTAAAATGATTAATGAATCAACAAACATGTATCAATTGAATTTTTTATTTTATTTTACTTTTTGAATAATATGAAAAAACAAACTTAAAATCACCTCACTTTGAACAGTTCATGTCTTATATCTTCTAAAGACTGTTCTTTTTTTATTGTAGAACGATGAAGTACATTTTGATTTTGTGCAATGCTTTTAACATCCTAAAAAATTATTAACTTTTTCAAAGAAAAAACAAAATAAGAATTTTTTAGTTTAAATTTTGAATTTAAATTTAAAATGCAGAAAACAACAATTTTTCACACAACACCGTAAAATATTTTTCAGAAATCTTCAAAATTTTTTTAATCCTCAATCATTTTAATCTTCAAACAATGAAATAGAATGGAAATGTTAAAAGAGAATGGTAGCAAAGTATTTTATATTTTAAACAATGAAATAGAGCGAAATTGTTGAAAAAAATCATAGCAAAGTATTTTATATTTTAAACAATGAATCAAAATAGAATGGTACAAAGAGAATGGTAACAAGGTATTTTGTATTTTAAACAATAAATCAGAATAGAATGGTACAAAGAAAATGGTAACAATACAGATTAAAAATAAAATGTAAAAAACAAAAAATTATAAACTAAAAATAGACAAATAAACAAATTATAAAAGTTAAAATGCCTGCTTTTTTACAATAAAAAAATAAAAAAATTGGAACTTTTTATAAACCTTTTCAATGCATGATATTTCACCAGTAATATTTCTACAGTTGGTTTGGATATCTCTCTCAAGAATTTCTGTAAAAAAAAACTTAGCAATATATATAGCTTATAGCGACACACATTAAAAATAGCTGATTTTGTGAGGATGTATGAGTGCTTACATAAAAATTTACAAGAATGTGATAAATCAAAAAATTATATTTAAATTTTAAAAAATTTAAAAAAATTAAAGCAATGATAAAGAAAAAACTTTTTAATGTACAATGAACAAGCTTACTTATTTTTTGTTTCATTTCAAATCCATCTCTTTTGATTGTGTTAATATCATCTTCTAAAGATGTGCTAAAAAAATTATTGAAACAACAACTAGATAAACCAACAAGTATGTAACAATAATAATAACAAAAGTAATAATAATAATAGCAACACTAATATAAATAATAATAACAATAATAATAATAACAATAATAATAATATTATTAGTAATAAGAGACTACTAAAAGTCCAGGAAGCACATTATTGAATCGATGTGAAATGAACGAGAAGACTGACTCACAAACAAATAATGTGTTTTTTATTATAGCTTAAATTAAAAGAGTTTTTATTCAACAAAAATAAATTAAGCCTTAACTTGATGACACACAAGTAGTTTAATTTTTTGTAAAGTATCCGACATCATCTCTACAATTTTACTTTGCATCACTTTCATTGTAGCATTAATCAATAAATCTCAGAAATTTTTAACACTATTTACAGATTTGTTTCCTAAATTTTCACAAAAGCTCATTAAGATTGCTGCTCAGGAAATTGTTTCATTGTTTACTTCAGGGCAGTTTGGTAAATTAGCATCCTTTGAAAAAAAATTGAATCAATTTTTCTTATACCACTGCATTACTTTTTTGGAAAATAGGTTGTTTGTTTGTGGTTTTTAATTACACATATAGGTCTGGTGTCAAAGATTGATGTTACGAAAGGAAAGCTTTTAAAACCACAACTGCAAAAAGCCTGCCATTCAAGAAACTTGGGAAATAATTTTTTAACTCAAATGTACTCAAATGTACTCAAATTTGTCAGAGGCTTTATAATATTTTGACTGATAATAGTATTGATTACCTGGAAGCATCAAGTGGTCTTTATTAGAGTAAGTTTGATTGTCTTCTGAAATGCATAAATTTTTTAAATAATTAGTTAGAGCAAATTTTTAGCTTGTCTAATTGCCTTGATTTCTCCATCAAGCAACTTTTTTAGTGTTTTTTTCTTTTAACATGCTTTCAGATTTTCCTTTTTGAATACTTTTTTAACAAAAGATCTACTGCATTTAAACTTCATAGTTAAATCTTGTTGAGACTGAGTTGTATTTCCATGAATTGAGTTGACTATTGATTTTACCTTTTTGGAAATAAATCTTGTTTTTCCACCACTTCTCAAATTTCTTTTTACAGTTTTATTTTCTTTATAACATTTCATAACAATTCCAACAGTTAATTTTGGAATTTTACAAGTTTTAAACTATTGTTTTGATTTTCAAACTTTTTACTTGACATTGTAAAAACTAATAAGAAGTAAACAAAACTACACCCACTCACAAAAAAACTAATTATGAAAGAACCATTATAAAAAAAAAACATTACAATTGATTAAGTGGCTTTTGAGAAAACTCATTTTAAAATTGTCCAAAACTTAACTGCTCGTGGTGATAAAATAAAAAAAAATATTTTAGACCTGAAACTTTTTTAGGTCGAAAATTAGGTTGGTATTGCCAGGTGCAGACCCTAATTTCAAGTGTTGTTTTAAACATGCCAAGAAAATGCTCAGTAGGAAATTGTTGTGGAAATCAAATATCATTTAATAGGTCACAGTGAAGACAATCCTACTGAAAAATCTTTGTTTTATGAATAAACCAATGTTTGGAAAACCAGCTTTTGTGTTTTATATAGTGTCAATTTATGCTTTCTGTCATTTTAGTACAAAAATCAAATTTTAAAATTGCACAGACAGTTGCTAAACATGGTGAAGAAATTTTATGTCTTATATCAGATGATCTTCTGACAAATCCTAACATATACCAATGTTTTGTTTTAAATTTAGATGAGCCATGGCTAATAATATTGTAATAATACATGGCTAATAATGTGTGCTGGAAAGATTTGGTAAGTTTATATGTAATAATGTGCGCTGGAAAGATTTGATAAGTTTATATGAAATAATGATTGCTGGAAAGATTTGGTAAGTTTATATGAAATAATAATTGCTGGAAAGATTTAGTAAGTCTATATGTAATAATGTGCGCTGGAAAGATTTGATAAGTTTATATGAAATAATGATTGCTGGAAAGATTTGGTAAGTTTATATGAAATAATGTTTGCTAGAAAGATTTGGTAAGTATATATGAAATAATGTTTAGTTGCTCCTAAAATTTGTGACTTTAGAGAAACTTTCTAAAAAGAATTTTACTTATATTATTCTAATATTAAACAAGAAGGTACGGATCTTATAAAACTTAAATAAGAGCTTCATACAAAAATGTCAATGATAAACAACTTCAAGATAGGGGTGAGCAAAACTGGATATTTGATCTGGTTTTTTAAAATAGGATTCGGATTTAACCAAACCGGATCCAATATCTGGTTTTTCTTACCCCTAGTTAAAACTTCCAAGTCGGAAGTTTTAAATAGGGGTGATTTTAATTAGTCTATTCCGGATATCCTGTTATGCTCATCTATATTTGGAAGTTCTAACTATAGATTTTAAAACCACACATCGGATCCGGTTCGGTTTAATCTGAATCTTATTTCAAAAAACCGGATCGGATATCTGGTTTTTTGAAAGCTGTTGTAGTAATGCCTGGAAGAAAGGGCTGAAGCGTAATAAGTCATTCACAAGTAAAACTAAAAATGCTTTGTTAAATACGCTATATGGAGTTAATTCAATTAGAAAATTGTTGACTGAAGATCAGACAGACCAATTAGAAGGCTAACTTGGAACATACAGATAGTTAAATACTTTCTTGCATATGTTCAGGTTGATATTGTTACTATTACATTGAAGAACACTATTTTTATATATATTTTTACTTTTGTAGGAAACTTTGTGCTGGATTAACCCATAGTATCCAATTTACTGAACAACTTCAGTAGTTGTAAATGCTAACTATTTATAACTTATGCTGAAACATGATAATTCCTTGGAGTTTCTTGTGCTCAACTATGCGACCATACTCCTTGTCAACTAAGTCATGATACTGTCACCATATACCTATGTCACCATACTGAGCATCAACTTGTCATATATTTGTATTCTTTTTTTATCGTATTACCACAGAGATGTGTAACCACAGACATGTGGTTGCACTGTGTTAGATACATTTCTAAACTTTTTATATACTTGTATACAGCTTTACCTTTCAAATTAAAAGCATTATGAATCAACACAGTTATTTCCACCATTTAAATTGCTTTTAAGGGTATAACAATATTGGATAAGACATGAGAAAAAATTTCTTGATTTTGATGACCGCAAACTTAAAAAGTTTTGCACATAATTAAAACAATGTACAATATGTGGTTAGGGGTTAGAGTTAGGGTTAGGGTTGACATTGTTTCCACATAGAAGTTATAAATTAAAGTTTTTGAAAAACTTTTTTTGTTATAAATTTAATGTTATAAAATATCAAGATACTATTCAATTAGAAACTAAAGATTCAATGAGTAACAAAAAATAAAACTGTTAATATTAGCATCAAAACCATGTTAATATAAAATTAAACTTCAAAATATTGTTTTTAAGCATATTAAACTTTCAGCTGTCTTGTCAAAATCACATGAAATTGAAAGATCCATCTGGGTATACTATTCCTGATAGTAATAATAACAATAATAATAATAAAAATAACAATAATAATAATAATAATAATAATAATAATAGTAATAATAATAGCAATAATAATAATAATAATAACAAGAACAATAACAACAACAACAGTATATAGGTAAACATATACATAAGCAATTTATCTGTTTTGCCATTGTCTTTTGATGATGACATATGCCTTAGCTTCTGCTGTTTAGAAATTACAGAGAAAATAGAATCAATTTGAGATTGAAAGTCTTTTTTAATATCATCAGCTATATTTTCTATATTTATTTTGTTTTCAATGAACTTTTGACTTTCTTTTAATTCTTGAATTTGTTTTTCTTGTGATTCAACAACTTTCTTCAGAAATACAACAGCCTATAAAACAATTTACAGGAAAAAAGTCAATTTTTATTTAATGTTTTATATAAATATTTATTTATATTATTCAATACAAATACTTATTTACATAACACATGTGTTTATTTCATGTTTTTAGATTCCAGTTCTAGTTTCTTTTCAACTCCAAAATTATTAAAATAATTTTTTTAACTGCTAAAATAATTTATAATTATTTTATAAACTTATATGTTATATGATAGTTTGACAACTTTTTTTAAAACACAGAACAAAATTCATGCTGACTAGTTTAGCCAAATTATAAATATTTTAATAACACCTAAAAGTTAAGATAACTAAAATTTAAGATAACAAAAATAAGTCAAAATGCAGTAAGTAAAGCAACAAAGTTTCAAATAACAAGTATGATGGATGGCTCTATGATCAGTAACAAAGAAAAAGTAAGAAGATTAATAATTTCAGAAAAATTGCATCAAAAACACTCAAAAACAAACCACAGGTGGTTTCCAAATGCATATAGGATCCAGAAAGTTATAAAAAACTCAACAGAGAGAAAAACTAATATTATGTCAAGCCAATCCAAGGTTTTTTGAATTTTTATCCATTTATTTAACCATAAAATTGAAAAAATTACAAAGTTATTTATAATTTTATTTATAATATATATAAATTTGGTTTGGTGTCACTCTAATGACTAAAAATAGTCATTGTCACTCCAATGACCTTAATAAAATAAACAAGTAAAGCAAAAAAAAAGTGATACAAATAGCAATATACAGCCTCAGAATTAGGTTTGGCATTCAGAAATGCCAACCTCAAAAATAGGGTTAGCCATTCAGAAATGCCAAGTCGACCTCTAAAAGATTGAGATCATTTTTCCTAATTCCGAGGATTGATTCCGAGGATTGATTCCGAGGATTGATTCCAAGGATTGATTCCGAGGATTGATTCCGAGGATTGATTCTGAGGATTGATTCCGAGGATTGATTCCGAGGATTGATTCCGAGGATTGATTCCGAGGATTGATTCCGAGGATTGATTCCGAGGATTGATTCCGAGGATTGATTATATATAAATATCTCATTAAGAGATTCAAACCTGAAAAGTAATCACATAGTTGTGCAACTAAAGTATCTTTAGTTAAACTTTTTTTAGACGCTATTTTACGACAAGTTTAATCATTCATCTTAATTTTATAAAAAATTGATTTTCGTCATTTAAAATATCATTATAGTACTTTAATATTAACAATTTATAAAAATTTGAAAATAAAGATAAATAACTGTGGTATCATCAGATTTTTGAATGAGCCAATCAGTTTTTAAAGCAGCAACAGTCATATTGCAAAATACTCTTAAACAATTTGAAACACTTTGATGTTCAATGGGTTGAGGAAAACTTGAGTTTCATTAATTTTAATTTACAATAGCATCATTTTCATACTAAAAAAGCAACCATTTTGTAATTTTTGAACTACCTTAATAAATAAAAGATTTTTTTGTAAGTTAATCATTGCAAACAGCATATCATAATAATATTTTTTTCACCAATAAACACTAAGGAGCTCTTATTTTTGTGAGCAACTGGTAAAGTGTATTGTAACATGGTGATGATTAATTAAGTCATTAATATTCATATGATTTGAAATAAAAGGTGTTATTGTGTTAAAGGTAATACATTTAACACCTATTAAAAGATCATTTCTTACTGGAAAACAACAATGGAGTTGTTCAATGTATCAACAATTTGAAGATGTAAAGTTTTCAGCAAATGTTTTCAGAACTTGACTTACAAATTAAAACATAAATAGTAGATATTTTAGTATAAATTTTTTTTTATGGTTACTTAGGTGACCCAAGAAATCCTTACAATCTTCTCACAGAGTACTGTGGAAGAGCATGTTGCTTACCTAGCCAGAGCAGGCATCTAACTCGGACCCCTTGGTTTTGAGTCAGAAATCTAACCACCTCTGCACCACAGCTTTTTTATAATTAGCTTTTTTATAAATACTAACTCACCACTGTGCCACAGCTGCTTAGCTTAGCTTTTTTCAGGCATTTTTTTTTTTTTTAGATACCCCTTTTCTTTTTAAACAACTTTCTATAGTAAAATACTTTTCATAGTCTTTAGACTAATCTTCACAAACACGATTGAGCAAATCTAAAAAACGTCATTTTATAAAAGGTCTGAACTCTAATAGGAGTGGTAAAAATATATTTCCATTATTCGTAACATACAACATTCACTTGAGAAAACAAAGTATAAACATCTAACTAACACTGCTAAAACAAATATTTACTATAAAAATAATTATGGAATACAATGAAAGTTAAAGAGTTAAAAATCTGAAATTAAGGAGATTAAAGTTAAATTTTTATTTCAAAGAAGAAAGTTAAAGAGTTAAAAATCTGAAATAATAAAAAAAAAGTAAAAAAGAAGAGCTAGTGGCTGGTGTATTTGCTGCAATGGAAAACAGTAGTAGAAGTAAATACAGATTTACAAAAGAATAATTAGAAACTAAATAATTTGAAACTAAAATTAGAGAATATGCAGATACCTGTTTAAAATTCTTGATAGCTGGATGGATGAACAAGAGAGTATGCCATTCTGGCCAATGTTTTTATATCCAGATATTTTTAATTATTTAATTTTTAACCCATCAGAAATCAGAAGTAAAGACTTAAGTGACTATAAAAACTCGAAAGCATATAGTTACCTCTTCGTGGCTTCAGCCTCAGAGTATCTTAGTTTAACAGTAATTACTGTATATTTAAATCAGAATGTCGGAGATCACAATTTATCAATGATAAATATAAACTGTGATTGGTATTAAAAAAAGGTGTAAAAATAAAAGCCTGTTATTGTACATGCATTGCTGGCTAGGTTCTAACTTGTAATCATGTTGCTGCAGTTATGTATAGAGTGGAGACTGATGTAAGAAATGGTCTAACAAACCCTGCATGTACAAGCACTTCAAACAAATAGCTATTATCTCGAAAAGAAGTAGCACCTAAAATCAAAGACCTTGACTCTAGTTGTAAAGATTTTGGTGAAAGAGGTAAAAAAAAAAAAAAGAAATTTGGTAGATACAAAAAAAAAAAGAAATATAATTCTTTAATAAACAATAGCATTTATTAAATATGAAACAATTTTCTCAAGAGCTTTTGCTCTTGAGAAAATTGTTCCAACAAACATTTTTTAAAAAAGACTTTCTGGAAAGGTAAGAGTAGCTATCGATCATCATCGAGGAGATTAGACAATAACAATAACCCAAACATTGAATTGTTACTCTACATGTATAAGTAATAATAAAACAAAAAAAAAATTTTAAACTTTTTACAAAAAAGCGAAACAAAAAATTAATTTAATGAGTAATAATCTTTAGTTTATTTTTATTTATAGTTTATTTTATAGTTTAGTTTTTTTCCACATTTTTATATGTTAACCACATTGACTCATACTGGAGAGTTCACAATGAAAACTAGTTCATCTTGAACTGAAGAGAGAACAGGAACTTGAACAGAATAGCTGTGCTATGGGCTGCTTTTGAACCACATTTCAAGAAATTGTCTCTAAAGTAGTTTTGATTGGCTGATGATATAGCGATATAATAACATAACTTTATAATATAAAGAAATACATACCTACATACCTACATACATACATTACTACTTTCCTACTGGAAGGATTACATTAAATTACAATGGCATAGAAAAGATCAAAAGTAACAGGTAAACCTAATGACAAAGCAGCTTATAAATCAATTGCTGCACAATGTTCTGATTTCATTAGAAAGTATCATGCAGCAAAAAAGAGAAATCAGTAAAAAAGAGAGAAATCAGCTCTTTCATAACATCTTGTCAATGAAAAAGCCACTCTGTGCTATGATAAGACCTAAAGGGTCAACTTGACCCTTTAGGTCTTATCAAGAGAGTAATAATCATTGATTGTAATAATGAATCTGGATTTTCTTAAACAATACAATTGGACGAAACTGGGTGCCGGTTTACATTCGCAATTAACTAAAGATATTTATAATTGTTAGTTTTAGAAAAAACGTTACGGCTCATTCATAGCACAGAGTGGTTTTTTCATTGACAAGATGTTATGAAAGAGCTGATTTCTCTCTTTTTTAAAAATATTTAGTCCACAATCCTTGTGGGGTCACCATGTTATAAAAGAGAAAACAAATATCTTGGGTAAGGTTCAGAATAAAATGACATTGATACCATTTAAAAGAAATTTAACTATAAATAAAGACTTAAAATATTAGAAATTATAAATATTAGAATTAATAATCTTGGCAAGAAGAAAAGTATCTTATTATTTTATCTTATGTATCAAGTACCTTGCAAATCTCGCTTAAATTATTATTTAAGCAAGACTATAATTTGTAATTTTTGACAAATAAGTCTCGCTTTTTTTTACATTTTTTTGTAATAAAACATTTGTTATTTTTTAATCGGGCAATAAGCATGAAAGTATCATGCAGCAAGATTTCTAAAACTTAAAGACATCAAAATTTGCATCACCAGGTACCTTCATGTGTACACTATCAACCCATATAAATGGGCTTCTTGTGTCAACTAATAAATAAAACAATTAAAACATAACACGAGTCTACATTTTGTTTCGGTTCAAGTGTAACCCAACTTAGCAAAGAAAAAGACTTATATTATATCTATATAAATTGTTTATTGTTACATATCCTCTATTTGATGTTTACATTCAGGAGTATCACAATAAACCTTTAAAAATGTTTTAAAGATTTTCATTTTCTTTACTATTTTTATCTCATTTCTACTTTATCTACTCATACTTTTTTTTTTGTACAGGTACGCATGAAATAATTCCCTTATTATTAAAAATGTTTTATTGCTTATTACAGAGCACTGCAAAGAAAAGTCTTAGCAGTCAAAATTTAACAATATCTGTTGCTATACAGTTACAGTAGTTTTGATACACCAAACTATGTTAAAAATTTATTGACTGCGATTCTAGGAGATATTTTCTTTAAACAAAACGTCTCCGCTTTAAGTAAGAAATGTAAAAATGGAAATTTCTACTCTCCGCTTATAAATTTAATTTGACTAATTTTTCCAATTTACTAAAATGTTCTTTTACAAAAAAATGTAAAAATTTTACTAGACTCTTTATTGCCCGATGGAGTATTATGCTTGGCCAACAACTTCGGCAAACAATGAATTAAGTGATGATTAGCTAACAATAATTGTTTTTATGTAATAATAAATCATTATTATTCTGATAATCTTTGAATTTTTATTTGTTTTTATTGTTTTGTTGACATATCTGATGTTGAGAGCTGTAATGAGAACGAATTAGAAACGACTAGTTATAAAATACTAAACAAGTTGTTAGTGGATATGAAAGCTTATATTAACCTAATTATTTAATGGTTGCTGTTAGTATTTGGGAGAGTTTTTATTTATTTTTTTAATCTTAATTGTTGACATGTTTTTGTCTCAATGTGATCTGAAATATTTATGGGTAAATTATGGGTTGTTGGTATGGGCCAACAAAGTAGTTTTAGAAGTCACTAATTCCGAAAGAGATCTTGGAATTTAAATCTCTGAGAATCTTAAATACGGTCATCACTGCAACTTAGCAACCTAGAACAGAACTGCGTCAAGATCATAGAGGGTAGCATGAGCGTCTTTATGGGTATTAAGAAAAGCTTGCAAGTGGTGAATGGATTGCAACCAAATTTCTTGAAGCTGCATCATTCCTCTGCAGCAATATAAAAATGCCAAGTGATCAAGAAGTTCAAAAATTTATTGAACAGGTTAGATATTACAATTTTCACTAAACGTGATAGACTTTCCTAAAACTACAACGTCTTTAGATTATTTTTATGTGTTAAAAATGTTTTTGGCAAAAACACGAATGGGAATCCCTCCCCACATAAAATCTCTCGTTTCGGCCCTACGTTCAAAGTGATTTATCTTTTTTTTAGTTTTATATGTTAACCACATTAACTCATACTTTCGGTGAGTCCTGAGCGTGTATGAACGAGTGTGTATGTACGAACGGGTGAGATATCGGTTTTTAACTACAGAGTGCACCACATGTTAATAAAATGTCATCTACATATTGTAGCATGCTGATTGACAGACTCCCGTTTATAATTCTGTACATTTTAACACAGTTAATAGCTCGCTCTACAAGTGTTCTAGTTGGATTAACACCTATAAAGAACTTAAATGCATTATGATGTCTATAGTCTAACCAGGTAGTTGATTGTTTATCAAGGGACTTTGAATGTTCTATAAACACTTTTGCACAATCAAGAACTTCTCTGCATTTTTAATAACCAGCATTCACAAAAATAGGTGTCAGATTGTTAAAAATAGATTCTCGTGGAAGCATACAACTAATGCTTTTCCTAAAACTTGACTTAACATTTTAATTCAAGTTGTGAATGTAATGAATGAATGCAAAAATAATCGGTTAAATCTTGATTTAGAAGTCCTAATCTAAATCACATTAAAACAAGTAAAAACTCATATCTTTGTGATGTTTTTTCTTATTTTTAGAATTAGTAAACCTTTTGGGACCAGAACAATAAACTAAATTTGGTAAATATGGTTTGATTAGTAAAAATAAATTCTCAAACAATTTGACTGTTGATAAACCAGTGTAAAAGTTCATTTTAGCATCAGTTTTCATTTTCTTCCATGTAAATACTGAACTTTTAACACTATGAAATAATTTTTGACACTTTAATTTTTGACAAGTTAATGTTAACATGTTTACTTAACTGATAAGAGATTCAATTAAATTGCTCTTGTATGGAGCATACCTAATACTATCTATTGGTTGCCATAATGTCTTATTTATAGATTCTCTTCTTAAAGCTTTAATCCATAACTGTATTTCTACATACTGTCTTGTAGAAGACCTCCTAGGCAAAGACTTAAAGGAAAAACAGATTTTATCTGTTGACCAGCCTTGCAATTCTTCTTCATCAATTAGGCTGGGGCAGATGTATTTTTAATACATTGTTTCCAGTTTAGGATGTTGAATGCTGGATCATCTTGACTTGATGCATGGGTTTTGCTTGTGTCTCTGTTTTTATGACTAGGCAACTCATTCTATTAACTCTTAATGAGGGTACAGCTCTAAAACTCAGTTTTATGGTTCTGAGGCCGGCTGGTAGTCAGGTTTCCTGAACTCTGAGGTAGCTCTCAGAGAGACTGATTCCATCAACAGCTGAAAAATATCAAAGTACTAACAATGCCATAGATGGTGTCCCTGTTTTTATTTTTGGTGTGCATTGCAAAGGCCATGTTGGAACCCTTTGTTACAGCTTAAGGTTTATTTATAGTAATGAGGCAATTGCTTGGGCTATTAAACAGTGTACTGATTATTATCTATGTTTCAAGTCAAATTCTTCAACAAATTTAAAAATGAATAAAGTAACAAAAACTATAAAACACAAAAAACCACAGTCATCACCAAAGTTTGCTAATATTCATGGTCTTCACTCATTCACTAATATTCATGGTCTTTGAAGTAACTTTTCTTCTGTTGAGTCTTATTTCTTTCAAAGTTCACCAGACCTACTTGCTCTTTGTGAGACTAATTTGAGTTCAACTGTCTCATCTTGTGATCTTAGTGTTGATGGTTATCTTCCTTTAATTCGTAAAGACTCCAATAGTCGCATGCTTGGCCTGGGCATTTGCATTTGTAAGAATTCACCCATTTGTCCGGAAACTTGGTTTGAATCCACAGACTACTCTTTTATGTGCTTTTGTTTAGCACTACTTCACTCTATCATCTTTCTCTTTGTTCTATATCGCTCTCCTTCATCTCAAGACTGCAATCTTCTTGATGTTAGTTCTGATCATATTGACCAAGCCCTCTCTCTTTATCCATCAGCTAATATTGTTGTTGTCAGTGACTTCAATGTTCATCACACTGAATGGCTTGGCTCTAGTGACAGTGACTCTGAAGGAATAAAAGCCCACAACTTTTGCCTTTCTCAATCCCTAACTCAAATAGTCAACTTTCCAACTCGCTTTCCAGACAACCCGAATCATTTACCTTCTCTACTCGACTTATGTTTTGTTTCTGACCCTAGTCAGTGCTCAGTTTCTCCACATTCACACTTAGGTGCTTCTGATCATGGTTTGGTCTCTCTAAAACTATTATCTCATTCTTCTTTACCATCAGAATCCCCCTATCATTGTATATCTTACAACTACCTTAAAGCTGACTGGGACTCTTTCCATGATATTCTTCATGATGATCCTTGGGTCGAAATCTTTCGTCTTTACGTTGACAAATATGCTTCTAACATAACTTTGTGGATTCAGGCTGACATGGAATCCTTTATTCCCTCTCAACGATTCCAGGTCAAGCCTCACTCTTCTCCATGGTTTTCCTCACATTGTGCTGCTGCAATTACCAATCGAAACTATTACTTCCATATCTATCAGCAAAACAGTTCTCCAGAAAACAAACGTCTGTTTATTACTGCTAGTAACCATTGTAAAAAGGTTTTGTCTAACACCAAAGCCCGCTATTCTCAGATCATGAAATCTTGTATTTCATCACAAAAATCTTAAATAGTATCAATAATAAGGGCAAGTCTGTAATTCCACGTCTTTTGTATGGTTCAGACTTTGTCACCTCACCTAAAGACAAAGCTGAGTTGTTTGCTTAGAACTTTTCATCAATATCATCTCTTGATTCCACTAGTTGCGTTCTACCTGATATAGCCGTCAAACAGGTTGATCCATTGCTCGACATCCGTATCACTCCAGCTTCTGTATCTAAAGTAATTTCCTGCTTAGACTCTTCTACGGCTTGCGGGCCAATCAACATACCTGTTATAGTCTTGCAGAAGTGTTCTCCAGAGCTGTCATCTATCCTTTCAAAACTATTTAACAAGTGTTGTTCAGAGTCTTGTTTTCCAGCCTGCTGGAAAGCAGCATCTATTATCCCTATTTTTAAAAATTCTGGAGAGCGATCTGATGTCTAACTACTGTCCCATCAGTCTTCTTCCTATCATAAGCAAGTTTTTGAATCATTAACTAACAAACACTAATCTCTCATCTTGAATCTAATAACTTATTTTCTGATCACCAATTTGGATTTCAATCTTCTCGTTCTACAGCTGATTTGCTAACAGTAGTAACCAATAGGTTTTATCGCACATTAGATAAAGGTAGAGAGGTTAAGGTCATCGCTCTTGACATTTCTTAAGCATTTGATAAAGTTTGGCATGCTGGTCTTCTCTATAAGCTTTCTTCTTACGGTGTACTGGAAACATCTTTAAGATTATTGAATCCTTCTTTTCCAATTGTAGTATAAAAGTTGTCCTTGATGGACAGCACTCTTCTTCTTATTTTTTAACCTCAGGGGTTCCTCAAGGTTCAATCCTTGGCTCTACACTGTTTTAAATTTACATTAACGATCTTCCAGATATTCTCACATCTAAGGTGGCATTGTTCGCTGATGATACTACTATTTATTCTTGTCACGATAAGAAGCCAACTCCCTCTGATTGCTTGCAGGGGGCATTTGAGCTTGAAAAGGATCTCACTTCTGCTACAGCATGGGGCTCACAGTGGCTGGTGAACTTTAATTAAGATAAAACTCAATTTTTTTTGGCCAATCATTATCGCAATCATTTAGACCTTCCTATATTTATGAATGGTAATGTACTCAATGAGTCATCTACCCTTCATCTGCTAAAGTTGCATCTCTTTATCAAGCTCAACAAATTCTTACTCTGGATTCTATTCTCTATCTCTATAAATCTCAAATCCGGCCTTGTATGGAATACTGTTGCCATATCTAGGATGGATCTTCTAATGATGGCCTTTCTCTTATAGAAAAGGTGCAAACACGCTAATTTTTGCAATAGTGAAAAAAAAAAAATTCATTATTGCAAAAATAATAATAGTCAAAACTTATATTTAAATTTTTGTTTGTTTAAATAACAGTTAATTTATAGATTATAAATAAATAAAAAGTTGTAGGAAAAATTACTAAAGGATCTAAAAATTTGCGAGGTTTTTTAAAAATCAACCAATAAAAAATTACACAAAACCTATTTGCACATGAAATCACAATTATTGTTTAGGGGGAATTTTAAAGGAATTATTTGTTTAAAAACTTAAGTGTTTTAAATCAGAAATTAATTAATGGAAAATAAAAGTAATAATAAAAAAGATTAAAAAACAAGCTATTTTTTTTTTGTTTTGTTTTAAAAGTAACTGTAAGTAGTTAAAATTAGATTTTATTTTCAAACTCTACTGTCTTTAATTTTATATACATATCATTGGTTGAATTTGATTTATAAGAAAATATTGAATAAGGTTTAAATAAGTTACAAAAGTTCATCTTATTTCTTTTATTTTATTTACTATTTCTTTTATTTAAAATATTACATCACTGCCATATTCCTTTAGACTATTGTGATTTGCAGTTGTTTTTAAATATTATATCGTACTGTATGCACTATTTTTCTAGTTATATCTGATGATTTATTAAATGAATAAATATTAAATTAATAAAGTTTAAATCATAACTTTTAATAATAATAGAAATAATAATAAAAATAATAGTAATAATCTTGTTTTATAATAAGATTTTATATTATTCAAGATCAATATAAAAATATTTCATTGAACAACAGTTATTTAATAGATAAAAACAGAGTTTTTATGGTTTTTAAAAGCTGAAACTTTGAAGACCTAAAGCATTTCCAGATATCGCAATTCTTAATTCAAACCTTGTTAAGGCAACAAACTTTCACAGATTTTGTAACATTGTAATTACCTCT
Source organism: Hydra vulgaris (assembly GCF_022113875.1). Classification (NCBI taxonomy): domain Eukaryota; kingdom Metazoa; phylum Cnidaria; class Hydrozoa; order Anthoathecata; family Hydridae; genus Hydra; species Hydra vulgaris. The sequence goes on from NC_061169.1 coordinate 38,004,814, forward strand.
GCACCCAACATCGCTTATTACAACACCATATTACAAATCAATAATAAAAAAATTTTAAGAAATAATGATACTCTATCCCAACTTCATCTTTGACTAACTTTATAAAATATAACAATAATATAATATAAATATAATAATGTAAAACAAATATAATAATTATAGATCATCCAAGTCATATTTTAAAAATCCGAAAAATTGTTTGAATAAAATATTCGGAAAAAATCTGAAATTTGTTTTCTTTTTAATTTCGCATTTAGTTAAGCTGTTTCTAATTTTTTTATGATACTTTTCATAATTTTTCTATGAGTGATGAGTGAAAAAGCTTAAAAAACAAATATATTACAAAAATATATATCTCAACTTGCATGTATTAAAAATGTTTTGGATATCCGGAAAAACTAAAAGTTGAAAAAAATATCTATAATTCTGGAAATATCCGGAAAAGATAATCCCTAAATAATGAACAAAAAAATAGGCTAGAGTTTTTCAAAACCTATTTAGTAGGCCATATACATATATACATACATACACATATACATATATAGTATTCATATACAAACAAGAAGCCTGAATCTTGAGATGCCTAAAAGTTGACTCTTGAAAACCGATAAATTGACCTTAAAGGATATAAAGGATAATAAAGAACATGGATGCATGTATTTTTTTGGTTGAAAAACATTAACCATTTACTTACATTTATTTAGTGTTACTTGAAAGAATTTTTTTTTTCAACATTTTTTTCAACATTTTTTTCAACATTAATCTCTTCAACTATTCTGATCTCAAAGTTGTTATCATATATTAAACAAACACTCTGAGGCTCATATTCATAAACAAGCATTCTTTATTACTCTCATGGAAATTAAAAACAAATAAATACTTTACTGTATAGAAAAAACTTTGTTTTCAATTTCTGTGAGCCTGGTAAAACTATTGCAATTGTGTACTTTTGCTGCATTTCACTTTAGATTATCATGTTGTACTGCTTAGATAATGTTGATACTGTTTAGTAAAAACTCATATTCTTGATTTTTTTTCATTTTTGAAAAAATCAAACTGTATATGCATATACTAGTATATGCATAGATCAGTTTTTGAATTTATAAAAATCCTGGAAAATTATTTTTATAAAAAATCTGGAAAATCTTTTTTGCACCATTCATATGAGGCGATTTTTTTTTTTTCTGCTTTAAATTTATATTAAAAAAATATTCAACTTTTCTGAATTCCATTTTTGTTTAATATAGTGTTTGATATTTTTGTTAACTGGGTCATACAATATATCTCGTCTTTTAAAGTACCCTAGCGTTGTGGTCTTGATGTTATGACATATGGGCTTTCCATCAGCAAACACGGGTGGAAGCGCTTTATTTATCTGAACCTGCGTAACTTCTCAATTAAATACTACTTTTTTATATCTAGAGTGGGAAAAAAAGTTGGGAGTTTTTTTAGCGTTCTCTCTGTAATTTGTGACCTTGAAACATTGGGTTGATTGCAGAGAGGCATTTTAAAAAAGGGTTGTTAAAAGGAAATTTATTAAGTAAATAAACTAAAGAATCAAGGTAAGCTTTTAGGAAGTTCTTAAAAATCAATGATTTGAAATCAAGATTTCGAATAATTATTCTTGACAAATATTTTTCAGCATTACTTTAAAGGTATATGTAATTTGAATAGCGATATATTTGTTTATCTTTTAGGTTTAAAAACTTCAACTTTGTTTCTTTTATATTTTTTATCATCTTGGGCTTAATTAAAGAAGTTAATATTGTTTTCACCAGTTCATTTGCTCATCATAAATTTAATGGACTAACGGTTCTTTTTGTACAAAATTGAAATAAATAATTTAAAAATATTAGTAGATCAGCGTACGAATATAAAGTAAGGTTTCATTACGTCGGAAAATAAACTTGTAAGAATTCTAGCTTTTCTTACTGCACATTATTTTGTTAGCTTTTTCTGCTACATTTTACATTTCATTTTGTTTATTAATTTTTTACTTTCATTTGATAGGCTGTTTTGTCGCTTTCATCTTTATACAGTGAGATTAAGGTGAAAAAAGGCATCATCTCAAGCATAAGAAGAGTACAATCTAAAACAGACAACCACCAATTAGAAACCCTTTGCTTTGGAGTGTTATATGTAACACTTAAGATTTGATAAAATTTTTTCAGATATGTACAAAGTTCTGAGTTTATCTTAAAATTAAAGTAGATATTTTCCAGTAAATTTTCAACTACCTTGCCAAAAAAAAGTAAATTTTTTGACACATGATGATAAATACCGCCATCAAATCAAGATTTTTAACCTTATAACTTGGTAGAATCTGTTAAATTAGAAATTAGATTACTTAATAGAACTATGTCTTTTTTAAATAAATGAATAACAACATTAAAAAGACTTTCAGCATTTAATGTAACAAGCGATAATGATGCATATTGTTTTAATATAACTTTATTAATTTTGTCACAAAAATATGTTACAAGTATACTATGAACCTTCTCACTTGTTCGCCAAGAAGCACTAATCTATATTGAGGGAAAACATTTTTATTTTTATATCAAAAACAAGCTTAGCATGAAAAGCTTTACCTAATCTTTCTTGCAGCTTATACGAAGCAGTTGTTTAATCATATAGGATGTTAAAGATATTGGAAGATTGTTTTCACAAATCAATGCGAGTGTCATGCTTCTGCATTTGATGTCTATTCTCTAAAACTTACAATAGGTACTTAAAATAGAATGGTAGGCTTCAGTCTATTTGTGCAAATTTGTGCAAGTATTGCTAATACACACATTATCTGAAGAGCCGTATGGAAATATACATGTACATTTTTTGAGTCTAATGAAGCTATACATCGTCATTTTAAAAAATGACGATGGTATAGCTTCATTAGACTTAATCATTACACAGTTTTGCTAATGTATTTTAGACTTTGAGTGACTTAGTAAAGATTTTTTACCCTTTGAGTGGCTGAGTAAAGATTTTTTACACTTTTGTAATAAAAGTCTTTACTATATATTGTAGTAAAGTCGTACCTAAACATCAAATCAAAAAATTACATATTTAAATGTTCAGATAGTAAGCTTACTTACTGCTCCAGTTTTACCTATCTTTCTTATGTAGAACGAATAATACTCTTCATTATTATCTTTCTCTTGAAGCCAATTTCAGCAAAACTTGTTTTTAATTTTTTTTTTAGATTAACCTCCCCAAGGCCGAGAAGGCCACTACAGATGATTAGGCTACTTGTGGATATAACCCTCTCTCAACTCTATAACTCCGAAACACAAACCTTGATGAACAAGGCCGCTGCGTTGAGAAACAAGTTAAGCACGGTACTACCAGGGACATGGTGGGAATCGAACTCGGAACCTCTTTCTTATGAAGCAAGCGCTCTACCACTACACCACTACAGCATTTTTGTCTCAGAAATGTCAGATAAACTTATAACTTCCATTTTACAATTTTTTCTGCTTGATCATTATAATTGACAACAAAAACTTTTGTAAACTATTAAAATGGAATTTACACCAATAAACCTATATAAGTGAATTTACATCAGTTACGAAAAAGAATTTTTAATACTTGAAAAAGGTTATTGGAATGAATTAAAAAGAAATAAAAAATTATTACAAAAATTGATCTTTATAAAATTTCAGTTATAGAAAACATACTTGTTTAAATGCAAACATTTTTTCAAGTAAATTTCCAGAAAAAACTCATCTATGTTTATGGTATTTTTTTGTTCTATGAAGGCATTTGAAGTTAGTCTCTTTCATAATTCCATCAACAACAGGATGACTTACCATGAGTTGTTGCAAACAAGGACCATGTACATACGATTTTTAATATGTTCAATTGTTAACTTTATCAAGTAGTCGTATACTACATCTACATCATGCAGTAAATCATTAGAAATGAAACATATTGAATCAAATTTGAATATATAGCAATTTTTCTTTTTACAATAAATACCTACTGGATGCAATGTTGCTTGAAGTTTGTACCATTAAAAACTTTGCATTTTGTCTTTCGTCTAAACAAACTCATAATTTTCTGAAAAATTACAAAAGGACAATCAGCTCAGTACTCAATTCATTTTTTAATTTTATTGAAGAAACAACTTTATAAGCAGCTAATTTATCATAATTTATCATAACTTTAATGTTTATACAAGTTTTATACTTTGTTGAGAAAAACCAAAAAAAAAATTTTTCAATAAAAACATTAAATCTGATTAAAGTTCAATAATTATGTTCACAATCTCTTCTGATATTTCCTTTGCTATTTTTTTTCAAAAGATAAAACACCTTTTTTCTACAGCAGATGGGATCATATTCAAATATTAATGCAACAGGATCAGAAAAGATTTATTTTACTTTTGAATCTTACAATCAAACTTATAATATCTTTTTAAGGAAATTTTTAAGTCAGCTTTTAAGTCACTACACCTTTTCAAGATGTAAATGAGAACATGAAAGTTGTAATTAACAAGTCGTAATATGTAATTAAGAAACACAACATGTAATTGAGAAAACGTTATATGTAATTGAGAAACACAACATGTAAATAAGAAGTCGTAACATGTAATTAAGAAACACAACATGTAATTGAGAAAACGTAAGATATAATTGAGAAATCATAATATGTAATTGAGAAATCGTAACTTGTAATTGAGAACACATAAACTAAAATAGCAAATTCACAGTCTAAGTTTGTAGGTTGTTACAAAAGGTCTTTTTGGACATGAATTTAAGTTATAATCTTAAATTTTGCTTTTGTATGCACAAGTAATAATAATGGAATTGAAAGATCGTTGTGTTATACACTATGACCTGAAAGTCTGTGATTAAGCTAAATCCGTGTCAACATTTATGTCACCAAATTTGTTTACGTCCAGTTCTGGAACAACCAGATTCAAGTTGTCCGATTTGTCGGCATGAAATACACACAACTGAACAAGTTGAAAGGAAACGTTACGTTTTATCTTCTCCAAATGACAGGAGAAGAGTTGTTGAATGTGCAGAGCGATTTGAAGATTGGGTGAATCTCGCGCAAACGCTAGGTATCAAATATAAGACAGCATACAATTGGGTTCGCAGCGGAAATTCAAATTTCATCGGAAAAGGAGGTTTTAAACCAAAAAAGTTGACCGAAGATCAAATCGAAGAAACATTAACATGGATTGAAAATAATTGTCAATTAACATTGGTGGCCATCAAAACAAAGATATTAAGACAATTTAACATAAACGTTAGCACAACAACAATAGCAAATTACCTCGAAGGCAGATTGTTCTCATTGAAAAAAGTGCACAAGGAGCCTTCTACAATGAACAGTTATGAAAACAAACAAAAAAGAGCTGAATATGTTAGAAACATCAACGAACATATCACAAATGGTCGTCAGATAGTTTGGTTGGATGAAACAAATTTTAACCTTTTTTGTAGAAAAACGCAAGGAGCAATTATGAAAGTACCTGCTTCAAAAGGTTTAAACATATACTTGATCGCAGCTATTTCAACTACAAATGTCGTCATGATAGAAACTCGCTGGGGATCATTTAAAGCAGATTGCTGTAACGAGTGGATGTTGGCTATGTTTCACCAGTGGGTTACATTCGGGAATCGTTTGGAGGATTTGGTCGTCGTAACAGATAATGCTCCTTGTCACGCTCGTTTGCAAAGGGTGTTTGATAATTCACCAGCTCAGTTGTTACGTTTGGGACCTAACAGTCCAATGTTGAACCCGGTGGAAACGATCTGGTCCAAAATTAAAAGTAACGTTAAAAATGCAATTCCCATTCCACCTGTATTAGGTGACGGGATTGCGGAACAGTGCATGCAGTACTTAGAACGAATTGTAATTGAGGCGAAAAATACTATAATGGGAGGAGATTGTGCACGTGCGGTACAACACACAACCACGCACTATGCAACTATTTTAAATATGGAAGACGTACAAGTTGGTGCTTAAATGATCAATGAAGTGATTTTTAATTATATAACTTTTAATTATAATTTTTAATTGAATTATAAATTTTTCCCTAAAATGTTTTTAGTGTTTATTATGTTAAATTCATTTGCCCAAAAATTATAAATTTTTCCCTAAATTTTTCCCTAAAAAATTAAATTTACGCTACAAATCTTGCGTCATTTTTAAGTGCGTCATTTTATACGCTCCATTTTTTTACGCACCATTTTTTTTAAGCGCCATTTTACACTTACTCCTTTAAAGCTATATCTAAATTAAAATTTTCGTGTTCTCAATTACATCTTTCTATTTCTTAATTACAACTTACATTTTCTCAATTACATGTTACGATTCTTAATTACAATTTTCGTTTTCTAAATTACATCTTATGTTTCTTAATTACAACTTACGTTTTCTCAATTACATCTTACGATTCTTAATTACAATTTTTGTTTTCTCAATTACATCTTGAAAAGGTGTAGTCATAGTTTGTAGAACACAAAAGAAACTTTCTTTTGAAAATTCTTTTATATTAGGTTCATTTCAAGTGGGTATGTGTTGCCCAACTTGGAACGAACTTAATATAAAAGTTGGGTATAAATTTTCATCATTATTGAACATAAATTTAAGAAATTATTAGCACTGAGAAAAACACTTAAAAAAGAGATTAAGAAAGAGATTAAGGAAGAGATTAAGGAAGAGATTAAGGAAGAGATTAAGGAAGAGATTAAGAAAGAAATCTCTAAAACTATAATGAATTTGAAGCAAAGATTAATTTTTGCTTAATAAAAATCATTAAAATGTCGAAATTTGGTTGTTGTTGTTAACAATAAGTTTTGTTGACAATAAGTTTTGCTGACAATAAATTTCGTTAACAATAAGAAAAAATATTTAAACACACTATAAAAAAATAAACAACAAATTTTTTACTTGTGAAAGATCTTCTACTTTTGAAAACAACGTTTTTACAAGAGCAGAGGATGATTCCATTATTAATTTGTCTTTTGAAGTCAAATAGCTTGATTTAAAATTTGGATGAATATTTTTCAAATCCTTATTTAACGAAGATAGAGATGTAAATTCTGAGGCACCCTCAAACTGTCCATCACTCAACAACGAGAGAGATGATAAAATGTTAGAACCTGTATAACAAAATTATAATGCATTAAAAAATTGCCCAACAAGTAATGTCATGTAACATAACATGTAACAAGTGATGCCACTTAAAAAAATATTTATAACCAACTCTATATTTCTTTGCATAAGGTAGCATATTTTAAGGATCACAAAAGTACCATAATATATAATGTTCATTTTTTAATGATCAACTGGATCTCCATTGCAGAGTGCAAATGAAGAAATATAATAAAGTACAGATGGAAAAAGATCACACAATGTGGATAAAGGAAGATGGTAAATTACAATAGACTTATCTCTTTGAACAACTAGAATAATAATAGAGAGTGAATAAACTAAAGTTATAAAATGTATAATATGTATAAATGTATACTATATATGTATAATATAAATCATGTAAATGCATAGTAAAAATTTATAATAATAAATATATAATAAAACATAAAATGTAGAGCAAAATTGGATTAAAAATTTAAGAAAAACAAATAAAATTCAGGAAAAAGTTTCTTTTCAATAAAACTAGAAAACTTTATACAACTAAATATAACTTCAAACTTTTATGATCATGTGACTTTTATGGTCATGTGACAAAAAATTACCTTTATGATTATGTGACAAATTGATTTCTTTTGCCTTTTTCACTTGCAACTGTTTCTAAGAGTAAAAAAACAAAAAATATTTTGAAAAACCTATGAATCATTTGTTTGTATTTCATAGTTACTTACTTAGATACTTTTTTAGTTTACTTTTAATAGTATTTGAAAACGTTTAAATTATTTTTTTTTTCAAATTAATAAACCAAATCACAATTAAAATTAGTGACTGTGATTGGTTGACGTATTTAAAAAAGAACAATGTGCCTGTCTAAATACAAGACACTACAAAAGAGGCACAAGTGAGTATCACAAAGAAAGAGAGTATCACAAAGAAAATCATGAATGACAGTCTTAAGGTATTTAATGTAGAGTTTTAGTGAGATCATAGCATAGTCATAAGATAGTCATGATCCACTGAAAGAAAAAAAAGAGCACAAAAAATTGGGTCAGAGTGAAAAATAAAGGTAAGTGAAGAATGATTATCTGTCAAAAAATATATAAGTGTATCTGAAAAAGACAAAGATTTTGAGCTCTTGAGTCAGCCGGGTAAGTGAGACTCAGGGCAAACCGTTCAGTCTCATTTCTGTTAATATAATACAAACAGTCATAATCAAGTCATAATCTCATTTTTGTCCTCAACAGGGTAGACCAAGCACACTAACACAAACACATTTCATAAGGATAATGACACTGTTAATATTTTTGAAACTCAACATGTGTTGGTAGAATTACAATTGGTTGAAAGACATTCTAAAATTTCTTTTAGTACAAAAAGTAAGACATTCTAAACTTTCTTTTAATACAAAAAATAAGATTTTCTAAACTTTTAGCCTATAGTCAATAACAATTTAATTAAAAGTTATTAACATTTCATCTTAAGTGAGACTGTTTTTATTTTTGACTGTTCAAATTTTTTGTATTCATTTGACTCTTTTCTTAAGAAAATTAAAATTTCAGAATTTATTTAATTCTTTCATTTAGCTTTTGCCTATAAGATTAAATTGATCGAAGAGAGGTTGATAAAGGCTACAGAAATTGGTCTAACTTCAGATGAATATTGCCTTCAACCAAACAAGTATTGCCATCATTCTTCCATCAGCATATATATTAAAAAAAGCTATTCACATTAGTGCAATTACTATTTCCTAACAAGTAATACCTTCTTGGAAATGTTTGACAATCAGAGCAGAGCATCATTTCATGAACAATTAAAGAGAGAATTGTTGACAAGTACAAGAAGCTGAGAAAAAACAATGTAAAAACTAAAAACAAAATGAAACATTTAATTGAAACTGAAAAAACTAATTAAAGTTTAAAAAAAGTATTAAAGTTCCTCATAAAAACACTAAACAATAACAATTAAAGATAAGCAGCTCCTATTTTCTTAACAAACTGGAACTCAGGGTCTTATATCAGGGTTTTATCTTTTGTTAAAAAGTTGTTTCAAATAAAGTAGAGTACTACTAAAAGAAAGAAAAGAGAGAACACACAAAAAAAAAACAATTTTTTTTTTAACATCTTTGTTTCCAACAAGGCTTCAAGCAACCACAATTAGAGTCAGAAGTTACTGGAAGAGAAAAAATGAAATTTATAAAGCAAGATAATGATTGACAGACAACTTAAAACATTGCAAAAATTAGAGTAGTGCCCGTTATAGTATTTGTAGTGAAAATGAAAGGGAAGCAACATTACGATGATGTAATAATGTTTGGAGGTTGTTTGCAAAAGCAGGTCCAACTATGTTTACAATAAATTTTTGTACCTTATCTAAAAAAAAAAAGGCCATCATTGGAAGATTCGCCCAAGATATGGCAACAGTATTCCATACAAGGACAGATTTGAGATTTATAGAGATTTATAGAGTCCCATGCTGTAGCAGAAGTGAGATCATTTTCAAGCTCTAATGCCCTCATCAAGCAATTGAAGAGTGTTGGCTTCTTATCAAGACAAGAATAAATGCTAGTATCTTCAGCAAACAATGCCACCTTAGGTGTGAGAATATTTAAGGTGGCATTGTTGCTGGAAGATTGTTAATGTAAATCAAAAAAAATATAGGGCCAAGAATAGAACTTTGAGGAACCCTGAAGTTACAGGATATGAAAAAGAGTGCTGTCCATTGAGGACAACTTTTATACTACAATTGGAAAGGTAGGATTCAATAATCTTAAAGATGTTACCTGATACACCGTAAGAAGAAAAAAGCTTATGGAGAAGACCAGCATGCCAAACTTTATCAAAAGCTTTAAAAGTGTTAAGAACGATAGACTTGACTTCTCCATCTCTCCATCTAATGTAAGAAAAAACTTATCGGTTATTACTGTTAGCAAATCGGCTGTAGAATGAGAAGATTAAAATCGATATTGATGATCAGAAAGTAAGTTATTAGATTCAAGATGATAGATTAAGTGTTTTTAAATTAAAGATTTAAAAACCTTGCTTATGATAGGAAGAAGAAATATTGGGATGGTAGTTAGACAAGTCAGGTCGCTCTCTAGAATTTTTAAAAATAGGGATAACAGATGCCGCTTTCCAGCATGCCAGAAAACAAGACTCCGATAAGCACTTGTTCAATAGTTTTGAAAGAATAGGTGAAAGCTCTGGAGAACACTTCTGCAAGACTACAACAGGTATGTTTCTGGACTAGATGATCAGAAAGTAAGTTCTTTCTGATCATCAATATGAATTTCGAACTGCTCATTCTACTGCTGATTTGTGAACGGTAATAACTGATAGGTTTTATCATGCATTAGATAGATGTGGAGAGGTAATCAATCTCAACATCTCTAAAGCCTTTAATAAAGTTTTTATGTCAGTCTTCTCCATAAGCTCTCCTCTTATGGTGTATTAGAGAATATCTTTAAGATTTTTGAATCCTTTTCTTACCAATCGTAGTATAAAAGTCGTCCTTGATGGACAACACTCTTTTTCATATCCTGTAACTTAAGGGGTTCCTCAAGGTTCTATCTTTAGCCCCATACTCTTTTTAATATACATTAACAATCTTCCAGATATTCTCTTATCAAAGATAACATTTTTTGCTGATGATACTACCGTTTATTCTTGTCTTGATAAAAACCCAACACTCTCTGATTGCTTGGAAGGGGCATTTGAGCTTAAAAAGGATCTCACTTCTGCTACAGCATGGGGTTCGCAGTGGCTGGTGAACTTCAGATAAAACCCAATTTTTTCAGCTAATTGTTATTGCAATAATCTAGAGTCATGAGTCATCTACCCTTTATCTTCTAGGATTAACTCTGACTTCTGATCTTTCTTGGAAACCAAATATCAAATTGATTGCAAAATTAGCATCTGCTAAGATTGCATGTCTTTATCATGCTCACCGCTTTCTTACTTTGGATTCTATTCTGTCTTTGTATGGAATACTGTTTCCATATCTGGAATGGATCGTATAACGATGCCCTATCTCTTTCAGACAAGGTGCAAAAACATTTTGTAAACATAGTTGGACCTTTTATTGCAGCCAACTTGCAACCATTATCACATTGCCATAATGTTGCTCCTCTTTCTTTTTTCTATAAATATATTGGGCACTAATCTATATAGATGGCGTCTCTTGTGCCGTCTACTAAAATTCATTCTCATGTAAATTGTCATTCAATTAGATCTCATCCATTCACTGTGACTGTTCCTAAGTGCTCCAAAAGTTCTTATTTATCTAGTTTTTTTCTTCAAACATTATTTCTTTGGAATTCCCTTCCTTCATCTTGTTTTCCTGATTCATATAATTTGCAATATTTTAAGTCATCTGTGAATTTTGCTCAACAACCTTCATCCTTGCTCTATAAACTTCATTTTTTCTTTTCCAGTTATTTTCAACTCTAATAGTGGTAGCTTCCAACCTTGTTGAAAGTAACGATATTAAAAAAAATTATGTAAAATTTCTAATACTTTTTTTATTTGAAAAAGTTAACAAAACATGATTTATTAACCAAAAAAACTAACTGTTTTTTTTTTGTTTTGTTTTTTAATTAAAATGTTTTTTGTAAGCCTACTTTTATAAAATCAAATTGAAAACAATTTTATTCTAGTTTGTCTTGTATTCAAATAAACATTTTTTAACAGCTGTTTTAACATAATTCAAATAGGATTTAATATGCTTATAAAATTTTATATTATGTTGAGAAATAAAACAAATCAAGATTTTCTATAAACTATTGGTTGACAGTTTTAAAGCCAATTACACTAAAAGATTTTCTTTTATTTGTGATTGATGTTTTTTTATTTTTTATTTTTATGGCAGGTTAAAATGATTTAAGTTTTGAGATTTTTTTTGTAGATATTAAAAACTATATTTTAAAAAAAATCAAAAATAAGTAAAATTTAATAATAAGAAGTATATTAAATAATAAGTTAGGGCGAAGAAGAAAGTTTTCTAAATACTAATAAACGTCCCATCCCGTTTATTAAACTTGCAATAGTACTCCTATAATGATGAAATGTCTTTTCTTTTAAGATTTTGCTTAGAAAAGACAGCTGATCTTGAATCCGATCTCTCTTATAAAGCTTGGGCCTTACGATGGGTTGTGAATTTTAACTCAGTTATTTACTGCAAACAACTATTGCAATATTGCTGACATTCCAATATTAATGAACTCCCTCACCCTCTTGCTGAGTTCCCTTTTTTATGTCTTTTTGGATTATCATTCACTACTGAACTCTCATGGAAATTATATATACAATTGATTTGCAAAAGTTACAATCTGCTTAGATTGCTTTTCTTTATCATGCTCACCACTATCAAACTCCTGATTCCATTTTCAACATCTCCAAATGTCCTAATGATCTTATTCTCTAGACATGGTCCCAAAATGCATTGTAATTATAGCTGGACCTGCTTTATCTTCCAAGTTTGAGCCTCTCTCCCATCATTGTAAGGTTTCATTTCTTTCTCTTTTCTACAAATAATATCATGATAGCTCAAAGGATCTCTCCTAGCTTTATTTTTTCCTGACTTATACAACTCAACTTTTCAAGTTTCAGTAAACTATTTCCTTGCTCATTAACCTTAGTCTTTGTTTTCTAGTAATTCCTATATTAACAGTAGTTGCTAGCAGCCTTGTTAGAGTGAATGAGATTTTTTTTAAAAGACATTTTTTTTATATTGAAATTAAGCTATAGAGCATTATATAAAAGCATTATATAAAAGCAGCATATATAAAGCTGCATTATATAAAAGCAGCATAAGCACAATATTTTACTCAAAAATTTTCAAGCAAAATCACAAGACATTGTAATTTTGCTGAAAAACATCAGCATTATAATAAGATTTAATTCTTGGTTATAAATTACCTTCAAATATCTTAGAAAAAGACTATTCTGTGACTGTTTTTTTTAATCTGTATTTCAGAATCAGATTTAGACTAGAGACATATTTATCACTATATAAATTTTGATTGATATATGCGCACATAATAACCATAAACTAAAAAAAAATGCTTCTCTACAATGTCTACCATATATAAATGATTTTATAAAAGCCCATCTAAGCCAGTAAATCTATCAAGTGCCTAATAACTTTCTGTTCAACACACATTCTACGCTGATCATTAGACAATGCTGATCAGTTGTACAATGTTTAAAAGTGAATCCTCAACTGGCAATCCACTATTTACAATAGTACTGATAGTCAATACATGTTTTCATTTACCTAAGCTTTTTATTTTAATTATTGTTGCAATATAATATATTTGGAATTTATTAAACATAACTCATGTATAATACATTCTTAAAACTGCTTTCATGATTTTGTTAATTTTAATGATTTGAGAAGAATTAATAAAAACAAAACAAATGGAATTAATAGTTTTTAACCATGCTATATGAGAGTGAACCATCCATTTAAATATTGCTTTCTTTTATGTAGTCAAAGTAATAACTTTACTGGAAAATATATTGTTGTTGTTATTGAAAAAAAAAAAGTCTAATACCTAAATTCAAAAAAAAAAACTAAACATATACATACTTTAATTGATGCAATATTTTTATCTGTATCTTTGATTACATTATGAAACTCTTTACTCCATTCACTATTATTAGACATTACTAAGTTTTTATTACCTATATCTATTTTATTAAAATAAACTAGAAACACATTTGTTTTTAGTTTATTTCCGGAACCGATTACACGGAAATAAACATTATTTAAAGAATTATATAAAGTTCCGGCATAAGGACGCATGCGTGCAAAGTTTTCGCGTTTGATTATAAGTTTGCATTTTATTTAACCTAATATTCAATGTAATATCATGTTATAAAATTCTTTAAATCTTAAAAAAAAAAAAAAAAAAAAAAAAACTTCCATTTTATCTTGAATCGCGCGTTTTTTCCTTCAAATTATAACGCTTAACATTTGAAAATTATAATTTCAGGTAAAAGTTCAACCATAAGCAATCGCCTGCATTTATTTGCACACATTACATTTTCATACAAATCAATTAAGTGTACCCTAGCAAGCATTTGATTTGACATAGGTTCTTAGACAATTCAATGTCATGGGTAGTGGAATTATTTTTAAGCAATGTTTCACTGGCAATAGACTCAAAATTGCTATGTCTTCAGATTGGATACTTTTATCTGTTTTAATGAGTTTTCATTGGCTGAAATCTCATTCAGCTGTAGCATTGTTTACAGGAAGAGTGAAAAAAAGGCCAACGCAGACTCGTAATTTAGGAAATCTCGGAACATCAAACTCGCAATTTCGAAAATCTCGGAACATCAAAAACTGTCTTAACAAAAACCTCCAAAAATTTAGATTCCTCCACTCGCGCCTCAGCTAGGCCAAAGTACACTGGGGTTTTAAACTTGGAGAACGTTTTAGAAGAGCAGAAAGCTTATAGAAAAAATATCTTATTTTATTGATATTCAAAGCTTACAGATTTGAATATCAATAAAATAAGACTTTAACTAATGTTAATAATGAAGATGTATGTAAGCATTATTAATTATAGAAAAGTTAAAAATATTGTTTGATGTCAAGTTTGACAAGTTAAAAAAAAAAGTTGATGCAGTCATCTGTCTTTAAGTTGTCGAATAGTCAAAAATGACTAAATATTCAGGCTGAGAAAATACATAAACAAACTTAAGCGGACCATGTATAATCGGTAAAGTAAATGGACCGTTTTGTTCGTCGGACAAATACGCTGCAAATGCATCAACAAAATTTGCAACTAATCTGTATTGAAGATACTGTTTTGTGGTTGTGATAATGGAAGATAAAGAACATTAAACATTATTCCTGATAAAAGTCTGGCAAATTGATAAAAATATTTAAAATAAAAAACCTGTTTCCAAAGCTACTTCATTTTAAAAGCTTTTAAAATTACTCTACTCCCTCAATTTTAAATTACCATTCAATTAAGGTGGAGGGACGATCTAGTTCATTGAATGATTTTATTTACTCAAGTATCTCACTGTCGAGAACCGATGACCTTCATCAATAGTTTAAAACGCATCAGGTTCTAACATAAATCAAGTAACATTTTAATAATTAAAACTATTAATAATTATCTCAAATTTAAAAACTCAAATTTAATATCGTAAAGAATAAAATAGGAAAATTAATTTATCAACATATACACTTCCTGTTAGTGCAATGGGCAAAGTAATTGTACACCCCTCATACTAAATCTTCTAGTTCCTTTGAGAGCTTCAAGCAGGCCTTGGAAGAACTCCGGTGAATACTGTGACAGTACATGTCACAGATAACAAGTGAGGGAAAACTGCTTTCAAATGGGCGGAGACAGAGTTGTCTTCAATACAATAAGCATATCCAAGCTGATTTCGTGATCTCGTAACAAAGTCAACCTGTCACTAATTTTGCTGTTCAATCGTAAACCTCAACCAAGTCCAATAGCTCGACTACGAGACAATCAAGACTGAGGTTATAATAATGGATCATGACAGCCAGTTTCTTTTTTTATTGAGATTTTTTTTGTCTCCTTAATGACAATGGAAAAATAAGTATTTTTTTAGTTCTTTGATGAATATAAATAGTTAATTAAGAAATAATTAACTAGTTTAAGATTGCACAATGTTTTATATATTTTGAAAAAACATTTTGTAAAAAATCAATAATACCTAGTCATATAAGGCAACTAAATTTTTGTCTTTGGCATGAGAACTTGAAAACATTTGTATGATCTGCTGATAACACTTTCACCAGGGGAACCAGTTTATCGGCCAAGGATAAAACTAAATTTTTTTCAGAAATGAAAATGGCCACTCTAGATTCTAACTTCGGCACATCCTTATCACGGATGTATCTTGATAGCCATTGATGTTTGTAACTAGTCATTTTCTTGTAATTTCATGTTAATTTTAAAACGTTTTGACTTTTTAGAATTGTTGTCTTCATTACTTAAATCATAATCTTTCTTTTTTTCATATTAAAAAATCCTAAAAATTATAAAAAAACTAATTGAACTTGCTAGAATAAACTTATTGAGATACTTTATATATTTTTAATTTATAAATTAAGAAGAACGTAAACTAAGTTTTCCTTTTGAGTCTACAAATCGTAACTACTACGGATGACTAATCAAAAATAAAAACAGATAATTTCATATCTGATTTTTTTCTTTTTTTTAATGCTGGCTCATCAAAGTTTTCACATATATTATTAGCCATATCGAAATCAGAATTAGACTGTGTCATTAATTATTTTTTTTTTTTTTTTTTTTATTTGCATTCACTACCAACAAGGCTGCAAGCAACCACTATTAAGTTGGGAGTTACTAGGAAAAAAAAAGAACAGAGTTATAGAGCAAGGAAACGGTTGACAGAAGACTTGAAAAGTTGAAGGTTGTATGAGTCAGGAAAACATGAAGATGGGAGAGAGTTCCAAAGGATTGAAGTGCGGGGGAAAAAACTAGATGAATAAAAGTTTTTAGAGCATGCAGGGACAAATACAGTAAACGAATGAGACTTAGCTGAATGACGAGTAAAACGAGAATGAATTTTAGTTGATGGAACTAGAGATGATAACTCCTTTGAGCAGTGACCATGATAGTATTTGTAGAAAAGAGAAAGAGATGCAACTTTACGACGATGGGAAAGAGGTTCAAGCTTAGCAGATAGTCCAGGTCCAACAACATTTACAATGCGTTTTTGGACCTTGTCAAGAAGAGAAAGTGAATCGTTAGAAGAACCAGCCCAAATATGACAACAGTATTCCATACAGGGGCGAATAAGAGATTTGTAGAGGTAGAGAATGGAATCAGAAGTAAGGAAATGGCGAGCACGATAAAGAGAAGCAGCCTTAGCAGAAGCTAATTTAGCAATCGATTGTATATATGGTTTCCATGAAAGGTCAGTAGGAAGCGATAATCCAAGAAGACGTAAAGAGGACGACTTAGTAAGAGGATTGCCATTCATTAATATAGGAATGTTGACCATATTACGGTAGTTGTTTGCAGTAAGCAATTGGGTTTTTTTAGAGTTGAAATTCACAAGCCACTGTGAACCCCAATCTATTACTAAAGTGAGATCGGATTCAAGATCAGCTGCTTGTTCTAGGCGATCGAAAAGAGAAGACTTTTTGTCAAGACAGGAGTATAAAGTTGAGTCATCAGCAAAAAGAGCTACTTTAGATGAAAGGTTGTCAGGAAGATCGTTTATGTAGATAAGAAACAAAACAGGGCCCAGGATGGAACCTTAGGGAACCCCAGAAGTTACTGGAAATAAAAAAGAGTGTTGGCCTTCAAGGATGACTTTAATAAACCGGTTAGAAAGAAATGATTTGATAATCTCAAAAACTTTCCCAGAAACACCATATGAAGCAAGCTTATGGAGAAGACCAGCATGCCAAACTTTGTCGAAAGCTTTAGATATGTCGAGAGCAATAGCCCTAGCCTCACCGCCTCCATCTAATGCACGATAAAATCTTTCAGTTACAGCAGTTAGCAAGTCGGCCGTAGAGTGAGAGGATCAAAAACCGTATTGATTGTCTGACAGCAGTTTATTTGACTCAAGATGAGATGTGAGGAATTTGTTGATCAAAGACTCAAAGACCTTGCTAATAACAAAAAGAAGACTGATCGGACAATAATTGGAGGGGTCAGAATTTTCTCCAGAGTTTTTGAATATTGGAACCCCAGATGCCATTTTCCAACAAGCAGGAAAACAAGACTCAGTCAAACACTTGTTAAATAGTTTAGAGAGAATTAAAGAAAGTTCTGGAGAACAATTCTGCAAGACTGTGACAGGAATGTTGTCTGGACCACAAGCTGTAGACGAGTTTAATTGAGATATGACTTTAGCAACAGAAGCCAGAGTGATTTAAATGTCTAACAATGGGTCCACCTGTTTGACTGGAATGGAAGGAAGAGAATGTCCATAAGATTCTAGAGTGGAATTAGAAGAAAAGTTCTTTGCAAATAGTTCTGCCTTATCTTTGGGAGAGGTAATAAGATCAGTCCCATGAATGAGAGATGGAATGTTAGATCTAACCTTGTTAACAATGCTGTTGAAGATTTTTCAAAAGTCTTTAGAGCCTAACTTCTGCGATAAGATGCGAGATTTGGTGAACTGAGAATAATTGAGTTTAGCATCAGAAAGCACCTTTTTACATCAGTTTCTTGCAATAATAAATAGCCGTTTGTTCTCAAGAGAGTTGTTCTTTTGAAAAAGATGAAAAAAATGGTTACGATTGGATATAGCAGCCGCACAAGAAGGAGAAAACCATGGAGTAGAATGAGGCTTGACTTGAAACCGACGAGAAGGAATAAAAGCTTCCATTCCAGCCTGAATCCAGGAGGTTACGTTGGAGGTGCATTTGTCAGCTGAGAGAGAAAAAACATCAACCCAAGGACCATCACGAAGAAAATCACGAAAGGAATCCCAGTCAGCTTTAGGGTAGTAGTAGGTGGTGCGATGATAAGGTGAGCCCAAAAAAGAAGTACGAGAAGAATGATTTATAGAGATCATTGCATGGTCAGAACCACCTAAGGGAGAAAATGGAGAAACTGAACATAAGCTAGGGTCAGAGACAAGACATAAGTCAAGGAGTGAAGGTAAATGGTTAGGGTTGTCAGGAAAACGAGTCACAAAGTTAACTATCTGAGTAAGAGATTGAGAAACGCAGAAGTTAAAGGCTTTAGTGCCAGCAGAATCAGTGGTTTTAGAGTTAAGCCATTCAGTGTGATGGGCATTAAAATCACCAACAACAACAATATTGGCAGAGGGGTAAAGAGAGAGGGCATGGTCAATTTGATCAGAGATAACTTCTAAAAGAGTGCAATCATGGGAAGAAAGAGAACGATAAAGAACAAAGAGAAAAGTGATAGAGTGAAGAGGTGCTAGGCGAAAGCACATAAAAGAATGGTCAAAGGATTCGAACCTGATTTCACGACAAATAGGGGAATTAATGCGTATGTATACCCCTAAACCTAGCATGTGACTATTGGAGTCTTTACGAATCAAAGGATAGTACCCATCAACACTGACATCTGAACAAGGAATTGCAGAATTTAAATTTGTTTCACTAAGTGCAAGCAAGTCTGGTGAATTTTGCAGGAGGTAAGACTCAACTGATGGAAAGTTGCTTCGTAGACCGCGAATATTTGTAAAAGATATATTAAAATATTTAGGTGGTGGGGATGGTTTTTTAGGTATAAAATTTTTGGTTACTTTGGTCACGATTTGGGTTTAATGAGAACTTGACTCATTCATAGATAGAGCACAGCCTCCTAATCAATGAGCTATGCAGTTGTCTCAGTCCTGTTAATTAATCCTAAGCCGTGACATAGGGCTCCTTATGTGGCCTTGACAATGCACACCAAAAACATTAGCAGGGACACCATCCATGCGCAACATGGCGCTGTTAATACTCTGATATTTTGCAGCTGTTGATGGAATCAGCCACACAAATTCTATGAGTAGAGTCAAGGAGATCCAGCATTCATCATCCTAGGCAGGAAACAATGTAACACAGGTTACATCTACGCCAGCCTAATAGATGAAGAAGGGGTTCGAGGCTGGTTAGCAAAATTTTTCTGCTTACCCTTGAAGTCTTTGTCTAGGAGGCCTTCTACAAGACAGTAGCAGGATGCAGTTAACATCTGCCCAAGATGAGTATTTTTATCAAGACACCATCTCTAGCCTTTACTCAACCAAGAGCCCCAAAGCAGGGGAATTGCCATCTAGATGTTGCATTATTGTGTTCATATTGTGTTAATTAATAAAAAGAGATTTTGAATTGATCTATTTTTTCACACAACCTATTATATATACAACGTTTAACTCTCTTGAAAATAATTAAAATCATCATTAAAACGTATAAAGGTATTTTGGGGTCGTCTATAAATTATGTCACGCAGTTTTCAACACTTTTTTAGTTAGTGTACAAAGATTGTTTTTTTTTTATGAGCACCAACTTAAAAAAGTTTTGCACTTGCGTCACAAAATCGAGACCTTTTCCACTTGTAACAAATTGTCAAAAAATCGCCAATCCCTCTCCCCTTCCATCCTAAGCGTGACGTAATTTATGGACGAACCCTTAATATAGAAAGTTTCTCTCTTGATAATTCTTAATAATTACAATAGTCATTAAAACGTACAAAAAAATTACTACGAAATAAATAACTATAATAAAGGTGACAATTATAATTGACATGACAACTATCTCTCACAAAGTTATTAGACTAAATTCATGGTAGTAAAATAGATTTATACAGTTAATTCATAACTTCGTGAAAAATATTTTTATTCCAAGTAAAAACAGAAAAATCTTACAAAAATCATGAAATCTTTCATAAACTCAAAAATCATAATTCTCAAAAAAAGGAGGTCAAAAAATTTTATAAAACGTGATAAATCATGCAAAATGGAAACAGGGGTTTTCCGCCAGCATTTTTACAGTAGACTTATAGTATCCATAGACAATTTCAACCTTTCTGCCGCCAAGGCCATATCTTTGCATTACATGCATGTAAAGAATCGTGATTCTTTTAGGGAAAATGAAGAGTAACGCATTCTGATCGTCTATTCATCGAGTTTTATAATTTAAATAGCACCTTAAAGCAGCATCTACTGTAACAATACCAACTCCTACCAATACCATACTCACTCATACTTTGCTTTTCATTATTATTTTTACGTCCTAATCATTCAGTTTTTATTTTTTGCTCTATCTTCTTCTTTATGGCTATGGATGACTTTTTTATTGAATCTTACTTCTTGAGTTTATGCTTAAATTTCAAAAACTTTGTCGTCATCATCCTTTGTTGCGTTTCTGTCTCTTTATTAATCAAAATAGAATGCAACATAGCAATCTTTTTTTTACAATTTAAAAATCTGGATTTCCTTAATGGCATCAAATGGTCCGATGTCAAACAGACAGACCAACTTGGTCAAAAAGTTATCAATTTTTTCACCATAATCGTGTCGAAAAAAAAAGAAAAATTTCAAAACTTGTCTGTAGTTGGGTAGTTTGCAATTTGCAATTGAATATAACTGCAATTGGATAGTGTGAAACTAACTGAATATTTACACGTAGAATTTACACGTTAAACAGGTCCTGGTGTTGACTATGATGAACTACTGCATTTGAATTAGTTTAAAACCCTCCTCAATTTTGGTAAATGAATAGATTTAGTTGGTAACCAACTAATGAACTACTGCATTTGGTATTCATACATACATACATACATATATACATATATATAAAATTTGATAATATTGACATTAGGTGAGACAGTTTGTAACAAATAGTTGCTAAGGTGTTTTTTATATTATGATTAATTATTTCAATTGCAGGTTTCATTGTCAACCTTAGAAAATCAAAATTCATTTTCAGCCTTTTTATCTAGATCACTCCAACATAAACTGTAATTTTTCCTCTTTTTTAGAATGTTTTTTCTTCAAAAAAAAAAAAAAAAAGTTGTTTTATATACTACGACGCAAAAATCTCTAAATATGGACCCCTTCCCCCCTGTTTAATCTCAAAATTTTTTACACCCCCTCCTACCATGCGTACGTACGCTTGATGGTCTTACCCCTCCTCCCTCACGGTTGTCTTACCTCCACACTCCTCCTTCATATAAGTTTGGTAGTCTAACGCCCCTCCTCATAATTCCATTTTAGGATTAGGTTTTAAAGCTATTGTTCCTATGCCCGTAAGTTCCGTAAGTTTCAAAGTCTATTCTTCCGTAAGTCATTATGTCAGTTTAAAAATTTTTTAACTACTAAGATTGTGGTCAATTATAGTCCATTGCTTTCTTTATTTACAAAATTCTCTGAAGAATATTTCATCATTTTTAAAAATGCGTAACTTTTTTTGCTGACGGTTTTTTTTGCTGACGGTAACATTTTATTTTTGTTTCGATTGTGTAACAGTTTAATAGTTCTCGGAGATTCGTTTTCCTTTTATTTTTATAATCCAATGAGCTTTTTTAATTATTGTTCACCAAGGTTCCCAGCTTGTTTTTAAAAATATTTTTAGCAGATTCGAATTCCAGTTTGTCAAGTCGATCTGTTGTTACTTTGTGTGTAAATCACATGATATCGGTAAATACCTTTTCCTGACTTTTTAAAAGTATAACGGTTCCATTTGGAATGCTTTTTGTTTGCTCTTTTAGTTCTGTTGTTGTGAGTTTTTTTTAAAGTGGTTGAAAGGGAAAGCCTGCACCTCAGCATTTGTTAAGAAACTTTCATTTTTTACGTAGACTTACCTATAGTTCTTTATCGTCCTTTAGAACAATAGTTTTTAATTAAATTTACACAGTGTGTGTCTTAACAAAAGGTAAAAAAAAAAAATATTCCGGCATTCCGGCCTGAAATATTGTAATTGCGGCTGGAACCGGAATGACCTAAAAATCACAATCCGGCCTAAACTGAATTCCGGTATATTCTTAAATTAAACACTCAATTACTTTCAAAAGACTAAAAAAAAGTAATCTTGAAGGAAACTGTTTCACTATCATGAATAAAAAAATTACAAATTTAAGGAAAATTGCACTTTTTATCAGTTTAAACTTTTATATTAATAATCATATACAACAGTTACAGTATGAAAAAACAATAAAATGATATGTAACAGTCTAGCTACATTGTCATATATAAATTATGCTAAATCACAATCGTATATAATGGTAAACGATCTATATAAGAGTTGTTACAATTCAATGTTACCAATGGTAACAACATTTATATTTCATCTTTCAAGCTAAATGAATTTCCTTAATTTATATCAAAATGAAAACCAATTTCATTTTGATATAAATTAAGGAAATTTTTTTTTATTTATCTATAGTGGTTTCAGATTATGGAAGTCAGAGTATGAACCCAAACAAATAGCAAGAGAATTAAATAAATATTTCGTATCTGTTGGCCAAAATTTAGCTAAAAGTATTCCAAATATGATTAATTCAATAAATGATTACGTGTTTCCATTAAACTCTAGTTTAAATAAATTTGAAGTATCTTCATCAATTTGAAAGTGCTTTTAAAAATGCTTAAAGCTAATAAAGCAGTTGGTCTTGATGATATAAATTGTAATATAGTCATAGATTCATACAATACCATAAAACATATTTTTTTTTAAAGTTTTTAAATGTTTTATAAATAAAGGAATTTTCCCCGATTAATTGAAAATAGCCAAAATAACACCTATATTTAAAGGAGGTGAACCTTCAAATGTAAGTAATTATCGATCAAAATCTATCCTCTCTGTTTTTTTAAAAATTTTAGAAATAATTATGTTCAACCAAATATCTAATCATCTTGCTGTTAATAATATACTTCACATAAATCAATACTGTTTTAAAAGAAATAACTCTACTGAACATGCAATAATTCATCTTACTCGCAGTATAACTGATTCATTCGAAAAGTCAGAGTTTATTTTAGGCGTCTTTATGGACTTATCTAAGGCTTTTGACACAATTGACCATGAAATACTAATTAAAAAACTTGAACATTATGGTATCACCGGTAATGTTTTAAAAATACTAAAAAGCTATTTAAAACATCGCAAACAATTTTTTTATGTCGATGGATCTTCTTCACAAGATTCTCTAAATATAACTTGTGGAATTCCATAGGGATCTATACTAGGGCCTTTATTATTTCCAATTTATGTTAACGATCTCCATGAAGACTTAAAATCAACAACTATAATGTTTGCTGATGATACAAACCTATTCCTATTTAATAATAACATCAATAAACTTTTTTTATGATATGAACATTGAACTAACAAAAATATCTGACTGGTTTAAGTCAAATAAACTTTTACTCAACATTGATAAAACTAAATGGATTTTCTTTCATCCATGATTTAAAAAACATTTACTTCCAAGTAATCTCTTCTTCATATTGATAATATTCAAATAAAAAAAGTAATTTTCACAAATTTTCTAGGTATTATTGTAGATGAAAATAAATATCATGGAAGAATCACATCAGACATTTATGCAACAAAACTGCAAAAAGGATTGGAGTTTTATATAAAGCAAGAAGCGTTTTAAACAAACATTTATTAAGACAACTATATTACTCTTTTATACACTGTCATATTAATTATGCTAATATTGCATGGGGTAGTACCCATAAAAATAAATTAAAGCCACTTTATTGTCAGCAGAAACATATTGCACGTCTTATAAATTTCAGAAATTGTTTTACTTACTCAAGGCCACACTTATTTAACTTGAATGTTTTTAATATATATCAATTAAATGTTTATAATGTTCTTTGTTTTATGTTTAAATGTAAAACCAACTCATTTCCAGCTTCCTTTTTTGATTTATATTCTTTTAAAGAAAAAATAAATATTCTTTAAGAAATAATAATTTTATTAAACAACCAAAATTTCAAACAAACATTGGTAAATTTCTTTTCGTGGAGCTTTTTTATGGAATCAAATAATTGTAAAAAAAATTTGATTTTTCTCATGAATGGAATTATTGTTGTTCAAAAGCAAATTTAAAAAAATAATTTTTGCAATTGAAAATATATTTATATACTTTTAATTATACCCAGTTTTGTCATCACTTATTTATATTTTACTTTTATACAATATTGATTTAAAGTTTATCTGAGAAACTATAATTAAACACCATTATTTGTTAAAAGTTGCACTGTCATTTTTTTTACAGTAGTCTATTATTATTTACATGTTTACTTTAATTTTTATTCTAAATCGTAATATTTGTAAATAATTTGTCTTACAAACGGTATATACTTTTAATATTGAATTTAATTTTGTAATAAAAAAAAAAACTTAAAAAATATATATATTTTATAAAATAAAAAAAAATTGATGTATGTGAATGGATGTATCTGCAAATATGTATGTATGATACTTCTGGAAGTTAACCATCCTTGACAGTGGTTTAGCACTTTTGTTGGTGGAAGCGAAAAATGTAAATGCACCAACATTTAATAGTTTTGGCTTCACATACAGAGACACCATCATTTGGCTTTCTAAATACTTCTACACAATCTTTTGAAAAACCTAGAAATGCATTTGGATGTACCTAGTGCAGTCATATTCTTATTATTTTCGCTTATTTATTAATTAATTAACAATTAAGATTAGTGAAATTGTAAGATACATTTGAGTAACAAGATTCAGTGATCGTATAGATGCGAGTAAGATGCGAGACGTATTTGTTTATCAAGAACACGATGATATTATTGTTTTCGCTGAGTCATGCGATTCAGAAGAATTAGTATTTTAATTCAAGCCATAAAGACCATAACTAAAGAAAAGTTTAAAATTTGTATTTATTTATTTTTGTTTTTTCTAAAATCTAAATTAAGTTCAAAGTTCTTCAACAGCGGTTCTCGGTGACAAGACCTGTATGGTCTTCTTTGAGTATCCGCGTTCTTTATCTTAATTCCTTATTTTTTAACGGTTTCTTTGCATGTAATTTTTCTTATTGATATATTTGTAAATATTGTATTAAATATTGTAATAAAGAACATAAAAAAAAAAAAAAGTAGCTTTAGATGATTGACATTAGTACAAATATATTTTAATGTAAAAAATTGTAGAGAAGTCCTTTTTTCAGGATTACAAAATTATAATTATATCAATGATAGCACCAACAACTTTTTTTTTAGTCACTATTAGTACCTAGTTTCCTTAAAGGTTGTCTATCCACGATAGTTTAAATGGACATCAGCATTAATTGGATATAAATAACGCTAACTTGTTGATAAGCACACGTTTTTTAATAATTTTTTTCTTTAATTATCATAATTGCAAAAAATACATAATATAGTTTGGAATATTATTGTTCGTTTTTTTAAAACATTACAAAACATTTTGTTAAAATATGTATATATTTGTATTTCTCTATATAAATATAAATATATTTATACTGAAAATTTCAAATATACTATTTGTAAAAATAAAATCCATAAAATCCAAAAAAATTCCATCCATTAAAGGACAAAATGTTTATAAGAAAAGAAAGATAAAAAATGGAAAATCTTCCGTTTGTTGACGCATCATAGATACGTCATCTCAAATGTCATCTCTAATTATACCATTTAGTGTTTTATACAAACCATGCAAAATACATACAATTTAATCATAAAAACTTTAGTGTTTTAGTTAACTATAATATCGGATTTATTTAGAAATACAAAAAAAATATTAAAAACATAACAAAAGTAACTGTAAGTCCTAAAATCAGCTGTGAATAGGAAGGATTAGACAACGTTCATCGTGAGGAGCATTTTCATCATGATGACATCGTTTACCATGATGTCTATAGAACACATAATGTTGCAACAAAAAAAGGATATCAAATAAAACAGAAAACAAACCAAGAGCAAATTTTGTAAAATCTCCAAATATCGAATTCCATTCATCTAAAAATAAATATTTGAATTAAAAAAAAATTAGCTTTAAAGCAGTTCATTTAAATTTTAATTTGAAAATTTTTATAAGAACAAAAATAATGCCATCATACTGTTATTATATGCAAGCAGAATCATTTGAATAATACTCAAAGAACCACCAGTAAAATCTAACTTTATATTTTCGATACTCCAACCAACAGTTGACTTTCTTTTGTAGTTCATGTAGGCCTAAAGATAAAACAAAAAACAAATAAAACTAATATTGTATTGAAAAAAGCTGTGAAAATTTATCCTATTCAAAAATATAAACGAACCTGAGGAATATATTTAATAAGGGTGACTCCAAGTTTGATATATGAAAAGTAATAAAGATATGTTAACCAATTTAACTTAGACAAACAAGTTGGTATAAATGCACAGAATGCAAACAAGTAAGTTATAAAAAGCAATCCTTTGCATACTTTAGAAACTTTTTGTCCCCCTCTCTGAAAAACAATATCAAAATTAATAAAAAGGTTTATTATATTAAATTGTGTTAACATAAAACAAATAACTAAAAATAAAAACCTCGTATATAATGCACTGTATAATTGTAACGCCAGTCAAAGTTACAGCATGTAAACTAAAAAACACATCGTTAGCTTGAACAGGTATCTCTGTACCTCCATACTTTTTGAAATAATCATTCTAAAAATTTTTTAAATAAAGTTTTAGTTTAAACAAAAATATAGGAGTATTATTGATAAGCAAGTTACAAAAAAACAACAAGAAACAAACAAAATGAGAATTTATTTTGTTTATTTAACGGTTTTTTGTTGTTGTTTTTTTTTTCTTTTCTAACGAGAAATAAACAAAAACCTGCAAAAATAGGGTTATTATTTTTTGGCAAGTTTTATCTATTTATAAAAAAAATTGATGAAACTTGATTTTGAAAGTATCTAAAATGATTTTTGGTTAAACTTTTTTAAAAAAGTCACGCAGTATAACCCTTGCTTACACACTGGGTTCCAAATATTAGTAAAAAATATTTCCTCCAAAATTATATTAACCTGGTCTCAAAAAACCCAGAATTTTATACATTAAAAAAAAAAAAACATTTTAACAAAAATTGATAAGGTCATAATATTTATAGCAATATAAGATTATATAAGATTGTAAACTTTAAAAGTTCTATTTCTGATTATTTTGACACCCAGATTGGTATACTTTTGTACAATTGTTTTTACTGATATATGAGACCCAGCATATAATCAAGGGTCATACTAGGCAATTTTTTCAAAAGGTTTTATCTAAACCAATGACTTGATAGTGACTTACAAACCAAGGTTGATCTACTATTCATAGGGCCAATCTATGAAGCCAAAAAGTACCAAAAAACTATAACCTTACTGCACAGATAGTACCCCAAATAACCCATAATTAAAAATAGCAATACCTGTATAGATGGAACCCAAAACAATCCAACATTAAAAAAGCTATATGCTAGGAAACCAGTCATGTTGTAGCAGACAAAATCAAAGTTTAAACCCACAACGCTAGTAAACAAGAGTTTATTAAAAATTTATTTGGCGGTCAAGATTAAAAACAATTTCACTTTTTCATAAAAGTATAATGAATAATGTTCAAAATATTGAAAAAGATAAATTGCAAAAATACATTGATATAAAGAATAAATATAAGAATAAATACAAAGAAAAAAAAGTCACTTTTTATTTATGTTATTTTACACTGTATTTATTAAAATTTCAACATTTCTTTTTTTTATCTTTTTATTAAAATTTATTTACACTAACTCGAGATTTTGTAGATTTTGATATATGAATTGATGACCTATTAATTTATGGTATATAAATTAAAGATCCATCAACTTATGATAAATGAATAGAAGATTCATCAATTTATGATGTATCCAAATTTATGATGTATAAATTGTAAATCAAATAATCAAGCTTTATAATAACATATTATCATAATAAAAGTAAATAATAAATGAAGTTGATAACACTTAAAACTAAAAATGACAAAACGCAAGGTTTTTACTGTTAACAATTATGTTGACAGCAGTTATAATAAGTTAATCACCACAAACAATGGGCAAAAAATTGTCAGAACTTATAAAATTTGAAAATTTTGAAGAGTTACAAATCTTGTAACCGCTGAAACTATTAAAAAACTTTAAAAAATTTGCATGTGACTAAGAATGAATTAGACTCCAGAAATAAAGAATAAATGAATAATTAAAATCTTTCTTTTGAACAAAAAATTTCTTTTTTAATTTATTCAAAAGTGAATATTGTTGCTGTTGTCATGCATTGAATGAATGAACTGTGATTGAATGAATGGATTGTGATTGAAAGAATCAATTGCGATTAAACAATTTGATTGTGATTGATTGAAAATGAATGTATATTGTGATAGTGTAAAAATGAACGCATATTGTGATCAAATGATTGTGATTGAATGAATCAATTGTGATTGAATAAACTGATCTTTATCAAATGAATACATTGTAATCAAATAAAATGATTGTGATAAAATGAATTGATTATGATCAAATAAATTGATTGTTATTAAATGAATTGATTGTGATTGAGTGAATTGATTGTGATTGAACAATTTGACTGTGATTGAATGAATATACAAATGTATACTTGCAAAACTCTAGCTATAACCTGATTCTGAAAAAATATATATATATATACTTTTAAAACATCTTCACTTCCAACAAGGCTGTAAGCAACCACTATTATAGTCGGAAGTTACTGGAAGAGAAAAGATGAAGTTTATAGAGCAAGATAATGATTGACAGACAACTTAATGACTGACACACACAAAGTTGAAGTTAAGCAAGGTAAAAAAACTTAATTAACTGATAATAATTATAAAAAAAATTCTTATGAATTTAATTCTCCAAGTTATACATTATAAATATATTTATTAAACAAAAAACTACTTAATCTTTTAAAAAACATTTATTTTACTTAACATTGCGAATATTATTTTTTTCCCTTCAGACTGAAAGTTTTAGTAGCACCAATTTACAATTTACTTATTTGTAGGCACACACGAACAAACATTATTCTAATAAAATAAAATAAGACATTTTTTAGAACTAGCATAAAATTTTTGTCTCTTTTATACCTATACTAAGATATTGTCAAAATGTTTACAACGTTTTATCACAGTATGTAGATTATACAACGTTTTATCACAGTATGTAGATTATACAATGTTTTATCACAGTATGTAGATTATACAACGTTTTATCACAGTATGTAGATTATACAACGTTTTATCACAGTATGTAGATTATACAACGTTTTATCACAGTATGTAGATTATACAATGTTTTATCACAGTATGTAGATTATACAACGTTTTATCACAGTATGTAGATTATACAACGTTTTATCACAGTATGTAGATTATACAATGTTTTATCACAGTATGTAGTTCTGCAAAATGGCATTACAGATTAATTAGTTGACAACATTCTAACAGAGTATTTACTGAAAAGATAAGTAAATAAAACAACAAGTAAATAAATACTGCAAAGATAAGTAAATAAAACAACGAGTAAATAAATACTGCAAGGAGAAATAAATAAAACAACAAGTAAATAAATACTGCAAAGATAAGTAAATAAAACAAGTAAATAAATAATGCAAGGAGAAATAAATAAAAAAACAAGTAAATAAATACTGCAAAGAGAAGTAAATAAAACAACAAGTAAATAAATACTGCAAGGAGAAATAAATAAAACAACAAGTAAATAAATACTGCAAAGAGAAATAAATAAAACAATAAGTAAATAAATACTGCGAGAAGTTGTTATAAAACTTTTTATCAAACTTTAACAAATAAAAATTTAATTATAGAAGACTTTTATTTTGTAAAAAATTTTTAAAGATTTTTTAAAATTTGTGATGAATATAGTGTGATGAATGTCTCTATAAATTATAGTATAAATTATGCTATAATTTATAGGGACATGTACACTACATTTATCACAAAATTTAAAAAAACTTTAAAAAAACACAAATTTTAACAAAAATAGGTAGCTCCTACGTAAGGTAACTTTTCTTGCTTAAGTCTAGCTGAGCATTTTCTTAAGATGTTTTGTGAATACCATAATTTAAGAATCAAACTTACAAAAAATATATTGCAAGTTTTGCAAATACAAAAATTATTAATTTCAGAACTTACACAAAACTTAAGGCAAATTTACGCTTAAGTTTTGTGAACAGTATTCCATACAAGGACAGATTTATAGTATTCCATACAAGGATAAAATAAAGATAAAGAATAGAATCTGGAGAAAGAAAGTGGGGAGCACATTAAAGAGATGAAACATTAGCAGATAATTTTGCAATGAATTTGATATATGGATTCCAAGAAAAATTGGAAGTAAGAGTTAATCTTAGAAAATGAAGGGTAGACAACTTATCTAATACATTACCGTTTATAAATATAGGAAGATCTAGATTATTACGATAACAATTAGCTGACAAAAATTGAGTTTTATCTGAATTAAATGTAGCATGTAAAGAAAAAAAACAATAAATTATGTAGGAAAATAACAAAACTTCTTTTAAATTTAAAACAATCTATCATTAACTCAAATTATAAATTTATTTTTTGTTCACTTTTTTCACTTCATTTATTCATTCACTTATGTCTTTTCACTTCATTCGTTCATTCAATTATGTCGTTTCACTTCATTCATTCATTCACTTATGTCTTTTCAATTCATTCATTCACTTATGTTTTTTCAATTCATTCATTCATTCAATTATGTCTTTTTAATTCATTCATATATTTACTTATGTCTTTTCACTACATTCGTTCATTCACTTATGTCTTTTCACTTCATTCTTTCATTCACTTATGTCTTTTCACTTCATTCTTTCATTCACTTACATCAGCAAATCTTAAACTACAAAGATAAAAGTAATAAGAAAAAAAAAAAGTTTAAAAAATAAATAAAATACCTTTTTCTCTTGAAGTTTTTGTAAGTCTAAAAAAAAAAATATTTATATCACCATCACCGGTTACAATTTTATATATTAAACTCAATAAAAATTAAAAATATAAAAAAAAAATTACTAAAACTTACTTGAGGGTAAAATGAGACAGACCATGCCAGAAAATAAACCCAACCAATCAAAATGTTTATAAATTTGATAGCTAATGAGTTAACTACAACAATACGCACACGGTCATGCTTTTCACTATTTAAAAAAATTTTAATTTTTCAAAAAATTTATTCAATTTATAATATATATTTTAGTTATTTTGACAAATATCATTCTTCTGTACACTTCTTTATTCATATTGTAATAGGAATAAATTATTTATTTTTGTTTATTATTATTATTGCTTATTTTTTATATATACATATATAAATCACACTTATTTTTCTTTTGTTTATTAAGTTGAACTTATTCATAACAAATCTATTTTATTTTTATCTGAACGCAAACAGTAAAATATATAATTACATATAACGATTATACATTCCATTACTTTCAACCTGTCAATGCTTTACCTGCTACCCAGGTTGCCTATTAGCCCGGTTTCAGCCATAACTTTGTATTTTCTTCAATAAACATTTTTAGTTTTAGTTTTTATTATAGTTAAATTTGTAATATTAATAACAAAATTTTTTAAATGTATTATAAATTAATTGAACCATCAATAGGAAACAGGGAATTCGTAAAGTAGGTGTAAATTGAGTTCGAAGAAAGAAAATTGTTCAAAGGACTATTTAAATACTATTTTCAAAAAAAAAATCCTATATATTAGACTCTATATCTAAAAAATGTAAAAATTTAGAAAAGTGAATATGTCAAAAAAAAGTCCCTTCTTCCAATTGATGAGTTAATTGTTTATGTTTTTCTAAGCCTTATTATTATATCTTATTATTTACTTATTATTATATCTATTTTTATAGATTTTCCTCAGTTGTTTTCTACATTGATAACTTTTACTGAAAAAAAAAAATTAAAAAAAAAAAAAAATCAATTAAAATTAATACATTATTTTAATATATTGTTAATATGACTTCCATTTCTAGGTGGATGTTGAGCAAATATTCTATCTATCAAAATATTAAAACAAAAAAATATTTGAAGAATTGCTGCAAAAAAGTTTATTATTATTTATTATAACTATTTATATTTATATTATGTTTATTATATTGTTTATTTTATTCTTTGAAAATAGAAATAATCAAACAACAAAAAACTAACTAATGTAAAATTATGTAATAAAGGAATCTTGGTATAATGTGAAATGTTCTTGTTTATGATTGTTTCCTGTTCCAGTCATAATTTATCAGTTGTAATAAGTCAGTAAATTGAGTACTTTAAATTGTCCAAAAATAAAACCAAAAATAGTTAAAAAAGACTTCTTAATATTCTATGAAATAACCTTAATGAAAAGTTTGGTTTTAAAATATTTTTTTAACAAATTCCAAACTAATAATGGTAGCAATCTTTAACAATCTTGATCTATCTAAATGGTCCTTAATGTATTGATCATCAAAGTAAATATAAATTTTGATATTTGATACTTTAATACTGATATTTGATTACTATCTAATTTATCATCATCATTTAATGATCTCTTTAATGATTCTTGTTGGATTTTACACTTTTTATTAGTCAGTTAAATATTTAAATTAAAAAAAATACTAAACATAAAATAAATGCTAAATTGTCAACTGATAGTAGTAAAAAAAATCAACAAAAATTAATGTCAAATAGTAGCAGTAATTAACAGTGTCTATTAGTAGCAGAAATGTTTACAGTACAATGTAATATTTTACTGTACAATGTAAAATTTTATTTTAATTTTTTTTTTTTTTTTTTTTTTATTTGCATTCACTCCCAACAAGGCTGCAAGCAACCACTATCAAGTTGGGAGTTACTAGGAAAAAAAAGAACAGAGTTATAGAGCAAGGAAACGGTTGACAGAAGACTTGAAAAGTTGAAGGTTGTAGGAGTCAGGAAAACATGAAGATGGGAGAGAGTTCCAAAGGATTGAAGTGCGGGGGAAAAAACTAGATGAATAAAAGTTTTTAGAGCATGCTGGGACAGATACAGTAAACGAATGAGACTTAGCTGAATGACGAGTAAAACGAGAATGAATTTTAGTTGATGGAACTAGAGATGATAACTCCTTTGAGCAGTGACCATGATAGTATCTGTAGAAAAGAGAAAGAGATGCAACTTTACGACGATGGGAAAGAGGTTCAAGCTTAGCAGATAGTCCAGGTCCAACAACATTTACAATGCGTTTTTGGACCTTGTCAAGAAGAGAAAGTGAATCGTTAGAAGAACCAGCCCAAATATGACAACAGTATTCCATACAGGGACGAATAAGAGATTTGTAGAGGTAGAGAATGGAATCAGAAGTAAAGAAATGGCGAGCACGATAAAGAGAAGCAACCTTAGCAGAAGCTAATTTAGCAATCAATTGTATATATGGTTTCCATGAAAGGTCAGTAGTAAGCGATAATCCAAGAAGACGTAAAGAGGACGACTCAGTAAGAGGATTGCCATTCATTAATATAGGAATGTTGACCATACTACGGTAGTTGTTTGCAGTAAGCAATTGGGTTTTTTTAGAGTTGAAATTCACAAGCCACTGTGAACCCCAATCTATTACTGAAGTGAGATCAGATTCAAGATCAGCTGCTTGTTCTAGGCGATCGAAAAGAGAAGACTTTTTGTCAAGACAGGAGTATAAAGTTGAGTCATCAGCAAAAAGAGCTACTTTAGATGAAAGGTTGTCAGGAATTTCGTTTATGTAGATAAGAAACAAAACAGGGCCCAGGATGGAACCTTGGGGAACCCCAGAAGTTACTGGAAATAAAGAAGAGTGTTGGCCTTCAAGGATGACTTTAATAAACCGGTCAGAAAGAAATGATTTGATAATCTCAAAAACTTTCCCAGAAACACCATATGAAGCAAGCTTATGGAGAAGACCAGCATGCCAAACTTTGTCGAAAGCTTTAGATATATCGAGAGCAATAGCCCTAGCCTCACCGCCTCCATCTAATGCACGATTTTTTCATAAAAGTTATTTTGATTAAATATAACAAACTTATTAATTTTTTATTTTAGTAAAAATCAATAGTTTTGTATTAGTTCTATTAAAGAATGCTTTAAACATTATTTAAGAATATGCTAAAAGAAATGACATCTGGAATGAATGTTTAAACTAAATTATTTAAAAAAATTACTACTTTATGGAGACATTGAAAACAACTAGGTTATTTCCTTATTAGTAATCATCAGACTGTAAAACTAAACATTTTTACAACAAAAAATGTTTAAAAAACATTGAATTGACTTCAGTTTTGAATCTGAATAAAACACATTGGTTTCTAGAAACCTGTGTTTAGATACTGACTGCCATAGAAAGTTATCTCCATTAGTTCATGTGGGTTAGTTTGTTGATTATCTTCAAAGATTCAATAGTTTTTCTTTCTAATTTTCTAGAGGTCAACACTAAAACTTTGGCATCAGTCAATTATTTTCCTAATAAAATTTTTAATGATTTGAAACACTAAAAATACTTCATTTCTTGTCAAATCGATTTTTGGTGTTATAAGAAACTAGTTGACATTTTTAAACATTATGATAACTACAAATTTATTTATCTGGTTTGCTGAAAGGAAATAACAATATAAGCAATATTAACAAGTAAAAAAAATCTTTATTCATGAAGATTTTTTTTACTTGTTAATATTGTAACGAAACTATAATTAGATTAAAAAACAGCTGACCAACCAGAATTTTGATGTATTTTTTTGAGTTTACACAAGGTATCCACAGTAGCAAAACAATTTTCAGATTATTAAAGTAGGTTTTTATAGAGAAACCAGTAAAAAGAACTTCAAAAATTTTTAGATCATGTCCTAAACTTGGTTCAATTTGGATAGTGGTAATAACTTCATTGCAGTGAATCTTGAACTAATACAGCCATTTTTGTTATTGATAATATTGATGTCTACAAAATTTAGTGATATTTTCACTAAATTTCTAACTCTTTAAGCCTCATTTTATATTTTTGACATTTATTGACTTTCACTGCCTACGTTTACATTATTATTATTAAACTATCAAACTAATAAAGTATTTTTTTTATTATTAACTAGTTAACTATAATAGGTCTATTAAAATCCAACACAGGACAAACTAAAGTCTAATGTAAACAAGAAGAAATAAGTTATAATTATATATTATTCAACATATTAGTATATCATCGATAAAAGCAATTTAAAGCAATTAACAATGGATAAAAATTTTAAAACAGGTCCTTACTCTTTTTCAATCTCTGTGGAGTTAAAAGTGATATCAATATATGTGTTTCCAATATTTGCGCCATAAACAAACACTAGTTGTGGTGTAGTGTCATCTGATGGAAGAATTGTAATCTATAAAAAAAAAAAGTTTAAACTTATGAGTACACCTTTTTAATTTTAAGTTTATTTTTTATTTTGCCATTTTAACTTTTAATATTTAATATTTTTCTTTTGTTTTTTATATTAATAATTTTTATATAAACTTTTATGATTTTTACTGTTTCTTGTTTATATCGTATTGTGTTTATTATTTTTAATGTTATTAACTTTTATATTTTGTTCATGTTTATTGTTTTTTATATTATTGATTTTTATATAAACTTTTAATAAACTTTAAACAAACAAAAAGTAATTTAAATAAATAAATTAAAAAATATATTTCAAAATCTTTATTAGAATCACTGCTCTAAGGCTCCAGAGAGACACTACAATAGGAGACTACTTATTTATTTTTTTTAAAGTTTTATTTGAAACTCTCTCTCAACTCAAAATATTAAATGCGTTTAAAATAAAACAAAGCAAATAAATAAAATTGTTTTAATTAATAAATTAAAACATTATTGTCATAAAACTTGATATTTGCGCAAAAACATGCCTATCTATAGACCAAAGACCAAATCTATAGACCAAACAAGTATGATCTAAGCAAAAAAAACATTAGATACCACGTTTTTATAATTTATTGTTTCTTGATCTATTGAAAATTTAAGTATAATTAAGTTTTGCATTCAAATGGTTTTTAAATTGATGTTTTCATTCAATTTTTTATTCAAATTGTTTTCCAATAAAAAGTGAAACAGAAAAATTTGGTTTAATAAACCGAATTATATTGAGTATATGAATATGCTTAAAAAATTTTTTGAACAGAAGTAAATTAATTTATTAATTTTAATTTTTTATAATTTAATTTTTATTTTAACTTTTGTAATCACTGATTTAATGTTTGCAATAGAATGTTTCTACTTTGAAAACTATTTTCAAAAAACAAAATATAATTAACTATTTAAAACGTTTAAGATATTTACAATTTACGAAAAAAAAACTTTCTTCCTCATTCTCCTTTGTTTCTTCAAATTCTTTTAAAATTATCCAATTTTTTTCCATTTTAAGTTTCAATTGCAATTTATTTTCAACAATTTTTGTTAAAATAATTTTTGTGTTTAACAACATATAAGATATAAATAGAAACATTTGTATGGCTAAATTTTACAAGTCTTCGAATATATTGAATATATTAATATAATTGATAAGTTAATATTTGAGTAACTCTAAGTTACTGTAGTAACTTAACTGGTTGTTTTGATTTAGTTTATAAGTAAATTTACTGAGAAGTACTTTATCCATTCTGTAAATCAAACTAAATATAACTTTAAAAGCTTCAAGGTCATTAAAGCGAAAAATGTTAAAGCAAAAAAGTTTCTATTAGCATTGATTAACTGATTGAAAATTTTTTTAATAAAATACTATAAGTAAATTAAAATTAATTAATTTTAATTTACTTAAAGTAACAAAAGTATTAATATA
Organism: Hydra vulgaris; assembly: GCF_022113875.1. Taxonomy (NCBI): domain Eukaryota; kingdom Metazoa; phylum Cnidaria; class Hydrozoa; order Anthoathecata; family Hydridae; genus Hydra; species Hydra vulgaris. The sequence goes on from NC_061169.1 coordinate 38,042,248, forward strand.
AAATTGAGGATAAGATAATAATAAATTATATGGTGCAATGTTTTAAAAGATAAAAACCAGGCTTTTTGTTAAAAAAAAAAAGAAAGAAAAAATTCTCTTTAACGTCTTTTCCTTTTTCAACTTTTTGCTTTAATGACCTTTTAAAATATAACAGGCTTCAACGCAGAGATTTAAAGTAATTTAAATTCAAAAGTGTTTTACGTTAAATGAAATCTCGGCACAAAAGAGCAAATGATCATGCTTCTATTCAAAAGATATATTAGCTGTTATGACAAAAATATTACTTTTAAGAATTGCCAAAAAAAATATGCTAAATTAGAACAAAATGTAAACAAACAACCAAAAAAAAAAATTTCAAAAATATTTTTTTTAAGAAAAAACTAATCGCTAAGTTGTGAAAAGCAATCGTGATTCGCAATCACGATACACTAATCTCGAGCCCTTATATAACAGACAACTGAACTTGAATGTGATATTAAACTTGAATATCTTTTCTGTGGTAGCTTGGGATTTACAGTACCTGGCAATTTTTAACCCAAACAAAACTTATTTACTAATATTTCAATATTGTTGATTTTCTTGATTCATTTTTCTTGATTTGTGAATGGCAACACTTTTTCTAAACCATTATTTTACACTTTTTCTGATGATTATTCAATACTGGCCTCTCATGGAAACCATATATACAATCCATTGTAATGTTAGCATCTACTAAAGACACCTCTTTGTGCTTGCCATTTTCTTACTTCTGATTCCATTCTTTATGTCTAATCTCCTACTTTGTTAATGGTTGACTGCATCCTTGTTGAACTAACAAAAGTAACATTTGATGCAACTTTTTTTAAACTAAAATTTCTATTTCTACCATTCAAAACATTCTAAATTTTTAAATAATCTACTAATAAATAACTTTATTAAAAAGGAGTAATACAAATTAAGTCCCAGATATCCCAGCAGCTAATTTTAAATTTCTTGCATAGCTTTCTTGCAACTTAAAAACAAGCTATGTAACTAAAATTTTGAATATAAAATTTCTATATATATATATATATATATATATATATATATATATATATATATATATATATATATATATATATATATATATATATATATATATATATATATATATATATATATATATATATATATATATATATATATATATATATATATATATATATATATATAAATATATATATGTATATATATATATATATATATATATATATATATATATATATATATATATATATATATATATATATATATATATTATTTTGCTATATTTTTTTAACATATGCAAGCAAATTAAGTTAAAACATTAAAATTAATTTTTAATCGAAATTAAAAAAATTTAATTTGACTTACACTGTTTTTCAAAGGGTATGCAATATTTTGGTTTTCTGCAGTGAGATTTAATGTTACTGGTTCAGAGACTGGCTTACTAAATGCAAACATTTTTTAATTCATAAATCACATTTTATAAAAATATTATTAAGAATATTAATAATAAGTATATATGTATATATATATATATATATATATATATATATATATATATATATATATATATATATATATATATATATATATATATATATATATATATATATATATATATATAATTTAATTAAATATAACAAGAATAAATATATAAATTTTTCTCTTTTAAAGTCAATATATTTTGTAATTATTTTAAAAAAATAAACATTTTAAATAATTGATTATATAAAAAGTTTCTAAACTATTGAAAATTTTGTGGCTCAAGCTAAAAATTATTAGATAGACCCAAAAAAATTAATCTAAAGATGAGAAATCTGGAACTCACTGTCAAATCAAAAATAAAGCTTTCCCTAGATCAGGACCATTCTTTTGGATTGACTCATCTTTTTTCATGATTGTAAAATAAAGGATCGTTTGCAAAAAGTATCCATTAGTATCAACATAACTTTATTACCACAAACTTTTTTTAAACCTGATGTTTGATTTAGTTTAACTTGACAGAAATGATATCCTTTTTTTGGGTACCATGATTTCTTGTTTTTATCCTATTTTAAATCAAGTATGGATATTTGGTCCCAAGTCAGTATGATTCTAAACCACTTTTGTATGAAATTATTAACCTATATAGCCAGACATTTACAGTACAATGACTATTTACTTTAGTTTAATTACCAACATTGTTATCTGAGTTCAACAATAAAATTAGTTACTTGAGTTCAATCGTAGGAATAGCTACCTGAGTTGAATTGTGAACATAGTTACATGATATTCTAACTCTACTGCTTGACCATCAGTGACTGTCATCTTTATTTCTAAAAAATTTTATGAAAAAAAATCAAAAGATTCAATTTTAAAAAAATTTTAATTTATTATACTTTATTTTTTATTATTTGTTGAGCTAAAACTAAACTGCATTTTTTTTTTTTAGCTAAACAAATAATAACAAATTGGGGTGGGATCAAACATCAGGGATCAAACTTCGGAACTTGTTTACTAAGGAAGTACTTGCTTTGTAAGCAAGAAGTTCCAAGTTTCATCCGTACCACATCCCAGGTAGAACCACGCTAGACTAGTTACTTTGTGTGGTGATCTTTCTTTTCAAGGTTCATGCTTTGGAGTTAAAGTTGAGAGTTGAGAGTAAGTTGTAACCACAGCAACAACAACAAAAACAGTCTCCTCAACTATAGTGGCCCCTTCAGCTTTGGGGAGGTAAAAAATATTAGTTGAAACTAATTACAACTACTGTTTTTCACTATTATGTCAGTCATTTATTCACTTACACATTAGGTACATTAAAAAGTTGAACAAATAGCTAATGAGAAAACATAATCTAAGAAATAAAAACATGTAGTGTTCAAAGTCACCCCAAATAGGCTGTTCCATATCACCCCATTTAAGTAGGAAAAAAAAAATTAATTAAAGAATTATCAGAATGACCCATAAAAGTTAATCTAGTGGGAAAGTAAGATATTTATAAGACCACCAAAAGATGTTTAAAAATTTCAGGAAGTTCTATTGCCCAAGCGATTGAAAGAAAAATGTGAATGATTCCCTAAAAATGTGATAGAGATAGTGCAAAGTTAGCCTTTAACCACTATTCTGAAAAATTCAGCTATTTAAGACATATATTTTTAAAACTTTTGTTTCCCTTTATTTTATTTGATAATTATGTTTAATAAATTTCTTCAACTCAGTTCCTGACCTGATAAACTAAAAAAAAAGCTTTTCTTCAAAAATTAAGCTTTTTAGAAATTTCAATTTTTCAATATCAAAAGCCTACACTTCTGATTATAATATGTTTTTTACTATGATGTAACAAACAACATTGTAATGATATAACGTAACAAAAAACGTTATAATAATGTAATGTAACAAACATTATAATGATGTAATGTAACAAATAAGTAAAAAATACTTGGATCATGGAAACAAAAAAGTATATTGTTTAAACCAGTAAAACTTGTTTTTGCTTCATACTTAATTTGATAATTTTGTGATTTTAGATTTTAGATTTTGTGTGACAGTTGTATAACTGGTTTTATTTTGATTATAAATTTTGATATAAATTCTTGATTGATAAAAGTCAATTTTTTAGTCAATTTTTTTTTAACTGTGCTTCTAATACTCTTAGATTTTTTTACAGACAAAGTTTCATAAAACCAAACTTACGTGAGTAAACAAACGCTTTTGTGAGTAAACAACCTTACAGATAAAGTTTCATAAAACCAGCTTTTGTGAGTAAACAACCTTCAGACAAAGTTTCATAAAACCAGCTTTTGTGAGTAAACAACCTTACAGACAAAGTTTCATAAAACCAGCTTTTGTGAGTAAACAACCTTACAAAGTTTCATAAAACCAGCTTTTGTGAGTAAACAACCTTCAAAGTTTCATAAAACCAGCTTTTGCGAGTAAACAACCTTACAAAGTTTCATAAAACCAGCTTTTGTGAGTAAACAACCTTACATACACAGTTTCATAAAACCAGCTTTTGTGAGTAAACAGCCTTACAGACAAAGTTTCATAAAACTAGCTTTTGTGAGTAAACAACCTTACAGACAAAGTTTCATAAAACAAGCTTTTGTGAGTAAACAACCATAATGATGATGATGATTTATTCTTGAAAGTAAATCTTTTTATATTTAAAGACAGAAGTTTGTCATTCAAATAATGGATTATCAAAATACTAAGAACTGTTTCTTTTTCTTTTTTTTACCACAATTTCGTTTATTTTTTAAAATACAGTTTTTTTAAATACATTATTGCTATAAAAGTTAATTTTTTTAATGTACCTAAAACATTAAAAAAACTAAATTTTTATAGCAATAATGAGATTTTCTAAAATAAAAACATGAAACTCCCAGGATGATGGGTTAATACTAGTTCCTTGCAATAAATTACTAACAGACATAACTACTATTAAAAGTCTTAATTTCAAGTTTCTTGGAAAATGCTTAATTAATTATTGGTCTAAAATAACAAGTCAGTTATTCACCATCCTACCCTTCAGTTATTAACAACTTTGAATTATTGAAAAAAAAAAATTTTGAATTTTTTTGTTAAGGTGAAACCCAATTAAAAAAATAGCAGCAGAAAGATTTGTTAGGGTAAAACTTTAAAAACCAATCAGAAATAATAGCAAAAGATAAGTGTCAATAAAAATAAGAATAGTGAGTAATATGTTTTATACTTTTTGATTTTTGAAAGCTGACCTCTAACTATAACCCAATACAGAAATTTTTTTAATCAAAATAAAAGAGGTTTAATTTTAATATACCAAAAAAAAACTTTTTTTTTAAAGCATAAATTAGAAAGTATAGACAAAATATTATAAAAGATTAACAACATTACCAACAAGTTTGTTAACATTTTAAAGTTAAAAAGTTTGTTAACATTTGTCAAACTTAGTCAACTGTTTAAATGAAAAAGGTTTACAAGAATGACTTTTTTTTACTATTTAAAAATTTAAAAAAATATTACTTACTTTTTAACTCGATACTATGAATACATAAGATAAGTAAAAAAAATTTCATCATTTTTCTATTGTTGCAAAAAATATACAATGTTTTTTAATTTCGCCAACAATGTAACATGTAAATTTTGTTTATTTGTAAAAAAAACTAATTCCTAAAAAAATAAAATTAAATTTCAAAAACAAAAAAATATTTAATGTAAAAAGTACTAATTTAATGCTCTGTTCTTTAAAAACATTGAGCATTTTTTTCTTGAATAAAATAACATAATTTATATGGCAAAACAAGTTGAATGAAAAAACTTATTAAATCAACATTTAAATGACAAAAACTTATTGAGCAATCAGTTAAATTTTATAAAACACAAAGTAATGCGGATTGAAAAGCAGTTGAGGCTGCAATGAATTGCATTTGTGACATAAAACAATTCTAAAATATTCAACTAGTGGATGAAAACTTATGCTAGTCTTAACATAACTTTTGAAATATAAAACTATACTATAGCCTATGTGAACATTACGATGAAACTTTATTAAAACCATGTGTTTGAAACATTTATGTATTATATAACTATACATAAAATATTATACATTATAGTCATTTTTATGTCAAAGATAAAAAATAATTGAAAAATACAAAGTACTGTTATTAAAATAACAACAGCTGCAAAATATTTATCATTTACAGACAGCACACTACAACTAAGTCTTTGGACACTTCAAAAATATGGAACAAAACTGATCTAATAAAAGCCTAACAAATGTTACATGTTTTGTCGAGAATATTGTATAAAATATGATTTGACTTAGCCATATAGGAAAGAACTAAAGTCCACATACTTACACAAGTAAAACATAGATTTATAAGTAAGACAACATTTTTTCTAGTAATGCAAGGTCAACAGCTAAAATTCCTTTGATAATGATACTGTCTAAGTCATTTATCCTAAACTGCTTGAAAACAAAACTCAAAAATTTAGGTTCAACAAAGATGGACTTAGGGAATAAACCTGAAAAGCCCTTTTTAGATTTTAATCTTAAAATCCATCTTTCATGCTAATGTTATAGTTATATGGGTATATATATAGAAAAAATTGCATATTTTTTATTATATTTTAATGTAGATTACTCAACTTTTCATAGATTACTAGTTCTGCTTAATTTAAACATCGTTAAAAAAATTTCTTACGGTTTTATTTACTTGATCTTAGTTGTTGTTAATTAAGTCACGCAGTTTTACGTTGGAACTGCGTGACTTAAAAACAACAACACTACTTGTTAAGCAGGGGCCGTATTCTCATTTGTCCGTTCAGCTTAACGGAACGGGTAATCGGTAAAATGCGAACTGCGAACCGCGAACTGCGAACCGGTAAAATGCGAACCTTTTTGCGAACCAAAACATTACATTTTAATGACCGCAATATAATATATTAAAGTTATATAAAACGTTTGCTATTCAATTCTTTCTTTTATTAAATAATATAATGGAATTAGATTTATTTAAATCTTTACCCGCTGAATTCGCTGTTTGGTACAAACCAAAAGCTGGTGCTAATTACATTTTCTCGTGGACTAATGACAAGGATAAAGGTAAGATATGTGAATATATATATATATATATATATATATATATATATATATATATATATATATATATATATATATATATATATATAATTTATACAATTTATTCACATTTTAAAAGAATTAAGGATCGTTTGAAGATTAAATTGTTTTTAAATTAAAAACCAAGGAAAATTATTCACAATAACATAAAATATTATTTAGAAAATTGGCGTGCAGATGGTTACAGGTGGAGGCAAGGGGGTTTAAAGACAATTAATGGAATTAAAAGGAAGTATTTTAGAATTCTTGTTGCACAAGACACAGTAAGTGATGTGTTTGTACGTAGAGCACACTATCATGCTGATTATGCTAATTCAGTTCTGATATCATACATAGGTGATGAAGCTAAGGCTGTGCAGTTTCCTCATGGAAATGCTACTAGATGTAATAGAGATTTTATCAGGACACAGCCAGGTGTTATAAACCAAATTAAGGAAAGTACAGGTTCTGTCCAAAAAGTATACAAAGACATAATATTATCAAATACAGCTGATATAAATATAACAGCAGTTCCACGTAACATGGAACAAGTCAGTAATACTTTAAAATCAACACGCAATCAGCAGCGTTTATCTAGAGATAGTTTATACAATCTTCATGAATTAGCGTATGATACAAATTTTATTCATAATATAATAACATTTCCTGATTTGGTGGTAGTTATGTACTCAGATGAAACACTGCAAATTTTTCAGCAAGTACTGAAATTGTCTCAACTACCTCAGCAACTATCATATGATACAACTTTTTCTTTAGGCGACTTCTATCTTTCTGTTTTGCTATTTAGAGAAACTGAGTTTGACCCAAGTCCAATCATTCCACTAGCTTTTATGATACATGAGCGAAAAACACTAATGCCCCATTCCATATTTTGGCAACATATGAAATTAGTATGCCCAGAACTTGCTTTAAAGAATGTTTTTATTGTCACAGATCAAGAACGAGCTATAACAGAGGCCATCAAAGAAAGTTTTCCATCAGTTTCACATTTTCTTTGTTGGAACCATGTTTTGCAGGACAGTAAGCGATGGTTACAATTGCATGGAGTGAAGACAAAAGATGAATTAGCATATTACACTGAATGTATTCAATCTCTTCTTCGTTCTGATTCTGAATCTTCATATAAAGATAAACTAATAACAATGTTATCAGCATGGAGTCAGCCTTTTTCTGAGTACTATATCAAAACAATTCATAGTGTAGTAGACAAACTTGGATCTTGGAGAATTAAACAGTTTAACGTTCATGAAATTACAACAAATCAATCAGAAGCATTTAATACTGTAATTAAGCGACTACAGGACTGGAAAGAGGCTACTGTAGATTCAATGGCTTTAAGCTTATATAGACTTATACAATATAGTATGGTGGAAATTTATCGTGCTCGAAAAGGAACTGGCCAATATGAATTAAGAGCTGAATTGAAAGGTACTTATGAAGAATGTGATCTTCGTATTCCAGATACAACAGCACCAGAACAAATTGTTCAACGTATTAAAGAAACCATCAACAATCAATTTATGCATAATACATCTAAAAGTTTAGAGTTAGTACAAGATACAACTATGATAACTTCTGTTGAAAGGGCCAATGAAATCATTAGAAATTCTCATATTGCTCTTGACCCCAAACTTGCGACCTTTATTGTAAAAGGATCTATAGAACCACGTGTAGTAAAACTGTTTCCAAAAGAGACATGTTCATGTCCAGCTGAAAGTAGATGTTATCATATATTGGCAGCACGCCAGGCTATTGGTCTATCTGTTACAAACAACAACAAAAAAACAGGTTAATCTAACACAACTTCGTCGAAGTACAAGAAAAAAATCTGACAAAACAGGAGGAAGAAAAAGACCAAGAACACTTGATATTGAAGTTATTCCAGCAGGAGATGCTAATCCAGACGAAATAAAAGATTTGATAGCTAAAGTTAATGCCTTAAAAAAAACATGATATATATATATATATATAATATATATATATATATATATATATATATATATATATATATATATATATATATATATATATATATATATATATATATATATATATATATACACACATATATAGATAGATCATGTTGATAACAACTTTAAACAAAAGAAAAGTAAACAAAAACTATAAATAAAGTTTTTACATAGTTTATATAAATACATATATATAATATAATTAATAAAGTACGTATAATATATAAAATATATTTTTAACTAATTATATTTACTTATCAAAACAGAGTGTAGAATATATATTTATAGTAACAAAAGGTGTACCTTGAATGTTGTTTTTTTTAATATCATATCCCTTTTTTATGAATCTTCGTTATAATATATGAATCTGTAGAAGAAGTATAAACAAAGAACTATTTCTTCATTATACATTTTTTACAGATTTTTCTTACTATTCACTTTTTCATCTTAAGTATCTGTTTTTTTCGCAGTTTTCTTTTTTCATACTAGTTTTACTCAATTTGTTTTTTTAAATAAATGCTTTTGCGTGTAGTCCTTAAAATATTTTGGAAAATAAACAATTTAACGGCAAACGGAAAATAAAGTATTACATCATTAACAACCAATAGAACCATGGTTCGCAAAAAAGTTCGCATTTTACCAGTTCGCAGTTCGCGGTTCGCAGTTCGCATTTTACCGACTACCAACGGAACGTTAGTAAAAAATTTCTTTTTAACTTCATCAATAAAAAAGTTCTTTAAAAATAAAATTTTTTAAAAATAAATGTTTTATTTTAGTATTAGTTTTATTTTAAAAAATCTAAATAAGGTTTTCGCTATTTCTTTACTTAGATATATTGTAATGAAACTTCAAATAAAAGCTCCGTTAAGCTTAACAGAGAGATGAGAATACTGCCGTCCTAAGAAAAAACGCAGTAATCGCAAAAATTGAAAAATCGAGATTATTGCACCAAACGTTTTAACATCGTTTTCTGTGTAATAACGCTCTATATAAAAATATTGTGGTATATTCCGAAGTCATCAAACCCATAGTTCATTTTGCCGTAAGTTAAAAAAATATATACACACAAAATTTAAAAGTGGCTTTTTCTCAGAATGTCATTTTTATTGTTTACTGCGTTTTTACTTAGGGCGGCAGAATACTGCCCCTGCTTAATAAGTAGTGTTGTCACGCAGTTCCAACGTAAAACTGCGTGACTTAATTAACAACAACTAAGATCAAGTAAATAATGTCGTAAAAATAATTAAGAAATTTTTTTAACGATGTTTAAATTAAGCAGAACTAGTAATCTATGAAAAATTGAGTAATCTGCATTAAAATATAATAAAAAATATGCAATATTTTCTATATATATAATACGGCTGCAGAGTGTTGTTGTTTATAAGCAGTAGGATATTAAAATGACATCATTAGCTGTGCTTATGATGTCATTTTAATATCCTAACCTTTAAAGCACTGTTTTATAAAGTAATCGAGACAATCAAAACGCAATTTTAAAGTACTTAATTTTTTTTTTTTTTATTGTATGCGTATTTTGTAGAAGAAAAACCTTGTTTTGTCTAGGTATTTTGAACGATTAAAAGTGTTTGTTTATACAAAACGCGTTATACATCATGAAAACTTTATTAAATATTTTGTCAGAAAAGTTAATCACAGCCAAGGAGACACCATTATCATATTCTTATCAACTTGTCATCCTAAGTTAAAAAAAATTGCAATTTTGCCTAAAAGTCGAATTTCGTTGAATTAAAATTTCATTTTACCCGTTGAACCAACAATATCATTTTCAAAAAAAGAGAATATTTAATCTAAGTGTTCTCTTTTATTATGAAAAAATCCGTTCTTCACTTGATTGTATAACATGTTGAGCTTCGATGTATCATCCAGTATTTTTTTAATCCTATTTTTTTTTTCTTTATTGTTATTTAGATCTTAAGAAGACCTAACGGTCTTGTCACAGAGCACCGTGAAAGTGCATTTAACCAGGAAGTTCACGCCTCCTTCCTTACCGTAACGCGAAAATATGTCCAAGGCTCGTTTCGAACCTGAATCTCTTGTTTATAAAGCATGCGCTCTAACCGCTGTCCCACGGCCGCACAATATTCTGTTCTTCCTTAAATAAAATAACTGCTGTGGCTTTGTCTGGATGGAAGAAATTGATATGATTCCTAATAGAATTGAAAAGTGGTAAATATGTGGCTGACATATGCTTTCCACACGCGAAACTTTCACGTACAAATAAAGTGCGGCGTTCTTTTGCATTTGTACGGTTTTCTGTGGCAGAAGCATTATAGCCACACGTGGACCACATCAATGCTATCCAATAAAGATAAGTGATTAGCATATGGTTGGCATATTCTTTCTACATGTGGCCTTAATGAAACTACCTAATACATACGCTTTAGCTAGTTTCATAGTGTGACGTTATACTTAGTGTGGTTTTAATACTATAAATATTATTAGCCACACATGGACGCACCAATACCATTCAATAAACGAGAGTAATACATATATGGTTAATGTTCTTTTGCATTATGAAAATTATTATTGAAATATTATAAAAAATTAATAAAAAACATTAAAATTTTTGGTTGCGTACATTTCTCTTTTCTTGCAATTGTATTTTCATTTAATTTGATATTATTTTAGTTTAAAAATTGTTGTTGTATTTTTAATATTCTTTTTAATTATTAGTCATTGTGTTCTTAACAGGTGTAATTAAACGCGTTTAAAATTTTTTACTTTTTATTACTGTATAGCTACTGTGTACTGTAGAGTTGACAATGTAAACGCGATTGGTGAACAGTCCAGATTATTTATATTAATTCGGATTAAAACTTTTTATATATGTATTTTATGTATATATATATATATATATATATATATATATATATATATATATATATATATATATATATATATATATAAATTTTTTTTTTTTTTTCCTTTTTTTTTCTGTTTACATAACATAAGAATTTTACAAATTCAACTACATAATATAAAACTTAACAAAATAAGTAAAACAGATAGGGGCTCAAAGAAGATGAGGATGACAGAACGTCATCGCAATCTTTTCATAGAACCCCTATAACAAGATTTAATTAAAATATCATAATATGACATACAAAATAAAAAATTTCAATAAAATATCATAACAAAATGCGTAATCCACTTATAAAATTTGTCAAGCAACAAACAAAAGTAGAAACAAAACAAAAACATATTTATGAGAATTTATCCAAAGTATTATTAACAAAAAATGTTTCACAGCTTTTAAAAATTTATTTTTTTGTTAAAAACTTGAATGAACTTAACAAACTCACCGTACCTTTGAACCCTTTTTGAAAAATATTCCATTCTTTTGGATCTCGATATAAAATGCTGTATTCTGAATATTTATTTATTATCCTAGGCAGTTTATATGTGTTCAACATATTCACTCTAAGATTATAGTTATCATTTTTATTTAACTCATACTTATTATTAAAGCTTATAGGAGAGATATTGTGATTGTAACGATACATGAAAATTAAATGCTGGTAGATATTTATTTCAAATACATTCATCATTTTCATATCTTTCATCGAGGAATTAGCGTGTTCCCGCCTATTTTTAAAGTAAATGATTCTACAGGCATGTTTTTGAAAACTATATAGTTTCTTAAGCTTTGCTGTTTGAGTACTTGCCCATGAAATGTTTGCATAGCTGATGAGGCTGTGAATTAGATTAATTTAGATTAATTTAAAACTATTTGTATTGATGTACGAGCGAACTCGATACATTAAACCTATGATTTTAATAATTTTTGACTGGATATATATTATATGAGGAAGCCAGGATAATTTTTCATCAACAACGATTCCCAAGAATCTTATATTGGATTGCTTTTTAATTAATTTGTCATTTATAAATAGGTTCGGCAACTTGAGAGAAAGATTTTCTTCTTGTGTTTTTTTATGAAAAAGTATTTAGTTTGTTTTCTCTGCATTAAGTGAGTTTGTTAGCCTTAAACTAGTTATTTACTTTATTTAGTTCAATATTCATGTCCGCATATAATTTCTTGATATTGTTGTTGGTAAGAATTAAATTCGTGTCATCTGCAAACATGACTGAATTAAGTTTTAAGGATGCATTACAGAAGTCATTTATATATATTAAAAAAAGAAGTGAACCAAAAATCGATCCTTGCGGAACACCACATATGACATTTAACACTCCAGATTGGGCATTATTTACACATTGTTTTCTGTTTGTAAGATAGCTTTTAATCCAATAATAAGTTTTATAAATTATTTTGAAATGTCTTAATTTATCTAAGAGAATACAGTGGTCCACTGTATCAAATGCTTTTGATAAATCAAAAAATACTCCTAAAGTAAATTTATTATTTACAAAACCATTAGTTATTTGATTTACTATTTCAATGATTGCATGCTCAGTAGAGAGATTTTTTTGAAAACCAAACTGATTTGGGTAAAAAAAATTGTTTTTAATGAAGTAATCATAGATTCTATTATTAACTACACGTTCGAATAGTTTTGAAAATAAAGAAAGTACTGATATAGGCCTGTAGTTTGTAATGTCAGAATGATCACTACATTTGTACAACGGAGTTACTTTTGCTAATTTAAGTACATCCGGAAATATCCCAGAATTTAACGAAAGCTTTAGTATATGTATTAGAGGTCTTTTAAGACTTTGTCTGTTTGCAATAACTATATTACTAGATATCTCATCAAATCCTGAAGCCTTATTTTTTTTAACGAGTAAAAAGCTGCCTCATATTCCTCATAGGTTAATTCATAATCAAGCATGATAACATTAATCGTTGGTTTAAGGAAGGTTTTAAATGATACAGATGTTGGTACTATTTTTTTTACAAGATTTGGACCAATACTTGTAAAATATTTATTGAATTTTTCTAAAATTTGTTTTTGACTAAATATATCGTTGTTTTCAATAACAATTCGTTTAGGTAGAGAAGGTGAATTTAGTTTTTCTCTTCCCATTATGACATTGATGTATATATATATATATATATATATATATATATATATATATATATATATATATATATATATATATATATATATATATATATATATATATATAATTATATAAATTGTAATCTAATTTAGAGAAAATGGTAATTTTTTTTTGAAAAAACAAATCACATTTCAGCGAGTAACATCTAATTTTTAAATTACTTTGTTCTCAGGTTCTAATCAGGGCAAAAAATTATTTAAAGATATAAGTACGGACTTTTAAGTACGGACAGAAGTTTGTAGTTTAGACCTTAAAAGTTACTTAACTTAAATATCAAAAATCATGGGTCCCCTCTAACATCTGGAAGTTTTTCTATTTAAGATAACGAAAAACACCTATGTTTACAAATAATAAAAAGATATGAAAACAACATTTGTATAGTATATATCCTTAGTATCCTTAAATAAATACTTACCATCTCCTATCACAAAATTGTTCACAGAAAGAAGACTATTTCATTCCTACTCTACTAGAAATATACATAATGGAAAACTAAATGTACCTTTTTTTAAAACCCAGAAGTATGTTAAAAATTCCATAGCTTATCAGTACGTCTGTGAATGGAACAGAAGCTTTGCAAGCATTTTGAATGAGTTCAAAAAACTATATCTTAAAATACCTCTACTCCATCTTAAGCAATATCAATTTAAAAAAATCCTGAAAAAATTTTATTCTAACTTTTAGACGTTATATCCTTACGATTAAAATAATCTTTTAATTTTTGTTTCGTCATTACTACAATTATCATAAGTACTTTTTGTTTATTTTTTTCTTATTATAACCTGCTAATTATGATTTCATCATGTTTGATTTAATGTTTGTTCTATGTGCTTGAATCTATGTGTTTACGGTCCATATGTTTGTTCTATGTGCTTGAATCTATGTGTTTACGGTCCATATGTTTGTTCTATGTGCTTGAATCTATGTGTTTACGGTCCATATGTTTGTTCTATGTGCTTGAATCTATGTGTTTACGGTCCATATGTTTGTTCAATGTGCTTGAATCTGTGTGTTTACGGTCCATATGTGCTTGAATCTATGTGTTTACGGTCCATATCTTTCAATGCATGTTTTTGCTCATCATCCTTCATATCATGTTTAAAAATTGGCGTTACTCCTTTGATCAGATTTCTGTATGAGTGACACCATCCTAAATAAGTCATTAACTTATTATTATAAATAATTTTATGCTCATAAATACTTTTATTATATTAGTTATTATTATTTTTTCATTGTAATTATTGTAAACATACTTATTATTATTATTACTACTATAATTTGTATTAACTTTTTTTTATCTTATATTATTATAATATATTATTATATTAGTTATTATTATTTTTTCATTGTAATTATTGTAAACATACTTATTATTATTATTACAAAAATTTGTATTAACTTATTTTTTATCTTATATTATTATAATATATTATTATTACTATTATTCTTATTATCATTATTACTATTATTAAATCTATTGTAAAAACGATTAACGGAAAATAAATAGCTTGTTTGTTAGTTTTGTTTGTTATATATACTTTAATTTTTTTTAATTTTTTATTTTCTTAGAGAAATTACGACGATATTAACGAATAAAAAAGCCTAACAATTATATATTTTTATTGTAAACATTTTTTTTTTAATTTCATCATGTTTAGCCCTGTATCTAAATGTTTTTTCAACTCACACAGTTTTTCAAAAGAATGCTTGGGAACATCTTTTTTATAGTATGTGTGTTTTATAACCAGTTATCAACAAAAATTTTCTCAAGATAACGTGTTTTTTTGACGTTTGTATATAATTAAACAAGGGTTGCAGCATTTTCTTTCTGTAACATTTTTTAGAAACGCGTTGATTTTGAACAGCAGCATTTAAAGCTATCCCATCATAACCAATGACATCATTATTATCATAAGTAAATACTTCAGGATACTTTAATGGTTTTTTTTTTACAAAATTTTTTTTTCAGTAGATTCCTATGAAACTTATTCTTTATTTTCAATTTTTGTTGCGAGTAATTGAGGATTAAAATTGGTAATAAGATCATTGAGCTTTTTTTCTTCTTGTTTTCCAAAAATGTTTTTTAACAGCATTAAATGAATCATTAAAAAGATTTAAAGTAAAGATTAAAAGCATATTTTAGTAAAAAATAGTAGTAACATTGAAAACCGGCAGCTAATTTTTATTGCCATTTATATAATGAATAATATTATAACTCGCAGCTATCTACTATCTACTACCGATGAAAAGATCTAACACCGATGAAAAGATCTAACACGATGAAAAGATCTAATACCAATAAAAAGAATCAATACTAATTAAAAGATCTAATGCTGATAATAATAATAATAATTTTGCAGCCTAAATGCGAAAATATGACCAATTTTCATGACAACTTTAGTAAATAAAAATCACAACTTATTTTAAAATGAAAGGTAAGCTCAAAATGGGAGTTGAGTGTCAATGTATTTAGTTTAACCGTGTACTTTATAAATTGAGTTTATATACTTTGCTAAAGTATATACATAAAATTTACACCATTATACTAATGTTTCAATAACTGTTTATTTTTTATATGGGATGACTTCTTTTTTTTTTTAACTTTAATTATGTCAATATCTTTAATTCCCATAGAGTTATCCGAAGAAATTTTAGAGTTATCCGAAGAAACAGTTATCCGAAGAAATTTAAGAGTTATCCGAAGAAATTTGCAGAAAGGGAACAAAAAAATGGTTCGACTTAGGTGGAGAACTTTAATAGTAATTGGTTTCAAGGCATCAAATAAAACAGTTCCAGATAAAAGTTTAAGTTAACCGGTGTTTGATTAACCGGGAATTTTTTTTTTTTTTTTTTTTAATATTTTAGTTTACATTTGTTAGTTCGTTTTTACAATATAATGAGTAATTAAAAAATTAATACAAATTATAAACAACAACAACAACAACAACAACAACAACAACAACAACAACAACAACAACAACAACAACAACAACAACAACAACAAGATATTTATTTTCCTATAATAATATCTGTAATAATACAAACAATATAGTTATAATAAAATATAACTAATAAGAATAAATATAAATAATTATTAGAAAAGGAAGGTGTCACTCAAACAGAAGCCTGATCAAAGGAGTGACACCAAATAACTATAACAATAATAATTAAAAATAATAATATTATCTATAATAATACAAATAATATGATGACATGAGTGTCACTCATGATCAAAATAAGTGACACAAATTAATTATAACAAGTAGTATAATAACAAAATGATAATAAAAATAACAAATATGAACAGAAAATCGCTAAGAAAATAAATAAAATAATAATAACAACGATAAAGCTAAAATAAGTTAAATAATAAGACAAAAAATATGAAAACACTCAATAACAACAGTATACAAAAATAAAAATAATTAGCAAAACAGAACAAATAAAAAACAAACTATACACAAACGAAAAGGCAAAATACAAAAACTACAAGATGAAACCAAAATGAAAAGGGAATCACAAATACTTCTACAAAATAAAATTAAATTCGTTACAAATTTAAATATTACAAATTAAATCGTTAAAAAATAAGTATAAAACAATCTTCTTATTCTCAATCTTCTTATTCTCAATCTTCTTATTCTCAATCTTCTTATTCTTCGTTTGTAAATTTCTTTACTTTTCCTTTTTTTGTTTCTTTTTATTTGTTAACTTTTTTCTTTCTTTTTATTTATTTATTTTTTTTTTTTATGTTATTTTATTGTTTTACGTAAACGTTCTTTTTTTTTTAGTTCGAAATTCTGTTTATCTTTTTGTAAGTTTTTTCTCTTGATTTAAACTTGTTTGTTTAATTTTTAAATTTAAGTTTGTTTTAAATTAATTCATAAGAGCTTTATTATGATTTATTGGTCACTTTTTTAAAAACAAAATTTATCTTTTGATTTGAGTTTAACTTTATTTTTTATCTTTACTGTAGCTTTTTTAACGGTTAAAAAAACGCGACCGCCATTTGCGAAGACCTTGCGAAGAATGTCGTATAATAAACTAAGAAAATAAACTAAGAAAATAAACTAAGAAAATAAACTAAGAAAATAAAATAAGAAAATACTACTAAAATACTACTACTAAATAGTACTAAAATAAACTAAATAAACTAATAAAATAAATACTACTAAAATAAACTAAGAAAATACTACTAACATTTGAAAAACTAGGTATCTGAAAGAAGATCAGTAAGATCGTCACAACCTTATACTAGTTTAAACAACATATTAGGTTATAAAGTAACTATAACAACAACAAAATAAAAATAAAATATACATACATATATCACTTTGTAGTATAGATAATAAAGTTTAAAAAATATTTCCATAATATAAATATTATTGTCAAATTCTGATAACACGGGAGAGAAAAAGATTTTTCAGCTTATCTTTAAAAAAATGCAAAGAAGGAGATAGATCAAAATTAAAATTAGACAAAACAATTTTGTTCCAGAGATGGGGTGCACGATAATCAATGCAAATTTGGTTAAAACTTGTTCGACAAAAAGGCTCACATAGAAGGTTGCTTTTTCTTAGAGAGTATTTATTTATAGGTTTCAAAGTAATTAAATCATTAAAAACGGCACGAGAAAGATTGTTTTTACATAATATATACAAAGCATAAAATACTAAAAATATTAAGTTCGTAAATATTAAGTATTCTCATTTCATAAAAAAGATGTTTAGAGTGAGAAAAACAATCAGCAAAATTAATTACACGTATTGCATGTTTCTAACGGCGATAGACAGACTGTAACTTACTTTTTTCAGTGCTTGCTTAAGCAATATTTGCATAATTCATATAGCTATGAATGAATGCATAATAAAGTTGGGATAAAGTTTTTTTGTTTATATAGATTCTGGCCTTATAAAGAATTCCAATATTTTTTGAAACATTTGTACCAACATAATCAATATGTTGCTTCCATGTGATGTTTTCATCAAGGAATACGCCTAAAAATTTTGTAATACAATCTCTTTTTATTTCAATTTGGTCAATAAAAATATCAGGTAGAGTTGGGGGTAAATAACGTTTTTTAGTTATCGAATGAAAAAGAATCCATTTTGTTTTTTTAATATTTAGGGTAAGTTTATTGCATTTGAACCAGCTAGAAATTATTTTGAGTTATTCATTCATAGTAGTAAAGAGTTTATTAATATTGTTATCAGATAAAAATAAATTAGTATCATCCGCAAACATAATACTTAAAAGATTAGAAGCTTTATGCAAATCATTAATGTATATTAAAAAAAGAAGTGGCCTCAAAATTGATTCTTGCGGAACACCACATAAAATATCTAAAATATTTTTTGATAAAGATAGTTACAAGAAACAAATTGTTTTCAGTGTGTTAAATAACTTTTAAACCATTTCAAAATTACACCATCCACTCCATAATATTCAAGTTTATGAGTAGTAAGAGATTGCCGGTTAATAGAATATTTTTATTTTCAACCTTATTTTCAACCATAAATTAATATTAATATAGGGTTCAATGTTAACCATATTGTATATAATTTATTTAGATAAGAAATAATTTTTTATTTTAAAAAAAATTGATTTTTTAAAATAAGTGTTAATTTTTATTTCTTGTTATGAAATATTACGAAAAATTCTTGCATGACGTCACAGGTCACGTGACTTTTTCTAATAATAAATATTATCTGGTGTTTTTAACTTTTCTTCTTCTAATCTTTCCTTTTCTAACTTTTCATATTGTAATTTAATTTTATTTTGCAAATAACGAGCTAATCTTAATCTTCTTTTATAACTTCCTAATTTAATATCTTTACTTGTACAATCCATTTTTTTAATTTATGTAAAGAAATATATTTTCAATTTTTTTTCTTGCTTCTTATTTATACCCTAATTCATGTAAATAATTAATAATTTCAAAATTTCCACTTTTAGCAGCAAAATCAATTGCAACATGAAAGCAATCATACCCTAATTCATATAAATATTTTACAACTTCAAGGTGACCATTTTCTGCAGCATAATAAATTGCCCATTCAGTACCTTTATACCCTAATTCATGTAAATATTTTACTACTTCAAGGTGACCATTCATTGCAGCGCAATTAATTGCAGATTCATCACATTTATACCCTAATTCATGTAAATATTTAACTATTTCAAGGTGACCCTTTATTGCAGCGTATTCAATTGCTTTTTCT
This sequence comes from Hydra vulgaris, assembly GCF_022113875.1. NCBI lineage: Eukaryota > Metazoa > Cnidaria > Hydrozoa > Anthoathecata > Hydridae > Hydra > Hydra vulgaris. Next base: position 38,062,086 of record NC_061169.1, read on the forward strand.
GTTCCTTTATATCCTATAGAATGTAAATATTTTACTACTTCAAGGTCATCATTTCCTGCAGCATAATTAATTGTCCATTCAGAACCTTTATACCCTAATTCATGTAAATATTTTATTACTTCAAGGTGACCATTTCCTGCAGCATAATTAATTGCCCATTCTGTACCTTTATATCCTTTAGAATGTAAATATTTTATTACTTCAAGGCGACCATTTTGAGCAGCATAATCAAGTTTTGTACGTTTATTTTCTTGATTCATTCTTTTTATATACACAAGAAAATTATTTAACTCATTTTCAATTTTTTTATTTTTTTTAATGCGCATGCGTTATTTTTTATGCATAGTAGAAGCATTGTCCTATCAGTGCAGCATAGCTCCCAGATTGTCCAACTTGTGCATCACCAGAGTTGAGTGTCACTACCATTCTTCTACCTATACCAACGCTAGGCATACTTTCAGATGAATTAAAGTTTCTATAAAATGAAATTGTAGTTGATGGACCAATTGTACTAGTTGATTGATTCAACAATCCTGATACTTCATTATTAAATGAGCTTACATTAGATCCATTCCATGAAGAGAGATAAAAATCTTCTAAACCTGATGAAGCGTAGATACATCGACTGTTAACATCATATCCAGAAAATGTAGTATATCCATTATTATTATAAGGTGTCCAAGGTTGAATGACAGAGTTAGTATTGGTAGGAGCACCATATCCATCATAGATGCGAACTCTAGATTCCCACCAGTCTCCAGATCCTCCAACAACATGCATTCTTATGTATTTCAAATACACTCCGTTTCCATTATCCATAACATTCATTAGCATATATTCACTACCATAAGTTGTATTTACATATCTAAATGTTGATGAGTACAACTTAATGGATGAGATAGATCGAGGTATTAGAGGATTAATACTAGTTAATGCTTGTTGAAACGATGAAGTTCTTGTGATAAAAGGTTGTAACCAAAAGGTCACTGAATTTCCTGTTTTATTGTATAATTGTATATTCAAACTTGATGTAAAAGGAAGATCAAATGTAAAATATCCTCCTAATGCACTTGTACTAAATACATTACATCCTTGTAAAGAGTTTGCATAATAGGATCCACCAAGTGGTGCAATTAATAAATCACAAGCTAAAGCTGTATTATTAACACCTACACCATCTGTTACAATAGAATCATTACCTATGCAAAGTACATTGTCAGCATATATTTTTAAAAACAAGCTACCTGGTACAGTATTAGATGCAATAGTAGATCCTGTAAATGCAATCCACAGTTTTTTTAGAATTCCTGAACTACCACTATAGCTAAAAATGGTATATGATCCTGGAGTTGCATAGAATGCTTGAGATTTTTGTCCAAAGCATATTAAACTTGTATTGGGAATGATATCTAAACTTTGATTTTGCATATCATCAACGTAGCTCTTTGTAACTGCATCTTGTGCATCAGTAGGATTAGCTACATTGATAAGTTTATTTGTATTTAAATTTATATTAGCAGTTGCAGGATTATAACCATCAGTTCTTAGATATAAATTACTAGAAGTTTGATTATTATCTACATAATGCTTTGTAGCTGCATCTTGTGCATTAGTAGGATTAGCTACGTTGATCAATTTATGTGAATTCAAATTTATATTAGCACTCATACTATTAGTTCCATCTATTTTTAGATAGGAACTGCTAGAAATCTGATTATTATCTACATAATACTTTGTAGCTGCATCTTGTGCATCTGTAGGATCAGCTACATTGATTAATTTATGTGAATTTAAATCAACATCAGTAGTGGCTGTATTGCCAACATTAATGTTGATATTTAATCCATCTGTTGTGTAACCATATAATGAATTACTACCTGCTATATTCATACTCATTTTAAATATGCTATATTTTTTTAATTCAGTATAATGAGTTTTCAATACTTTGAAAATCAACACCTTCATCAAGCTTTTTTAATACATAAAGGCACAAGTGTCCGCAAAAAGAAGTGTCTCCAAACTGAATTCTTTTACTATTATAATAAACAGGACTGTGTAAATATTGAACAAGTTCAACTGGAGGTGGTAGTGCATAAGAATCAAAACTTAATTTCTCATCTCCATCTTTATACCAACAAATCCAATGAAATCCATTCGTACTTGAATCTCCAGTATTTAATATTCCACATTCTTTGTTTTGTGTATTTTTAGGTAATTCATCTCTTACAAATACACCTCTAAAGTTTTTAATTTTTAATTTTTTTGCTGCTTTTATTAATTGAAAGTTTGTTAAGGGTACATTTGGCAATATAATTTCTTCAACATTGATATGTTTGTCCATTTTTATTACTTCGTTAGATTTTTTTAGATCTTTTTAAGATATAAAAAATAACTTACCTGTGTGTTTGCCTGCCTGCTTGCCTGTTTATTTCCAATCAATTTGAAATGAAAAGTTAAGCTTGTCAATTCTATCACTTTCATTCCAATCAATCTGAAATGAAAAGTTGGGTTTGGGTTCTGAAGGAACCAATGTTTTATTCTCTTTTAATTTATAATGTCCATATGCTAATGTGTGAATACCATCTTCTTGAATTACTCTTTTATCATCTTCTGCACTCAATGCTATTTTGTTTATTTCTTCAGTATAAACATCATGTAAATGAGATCTTATGACATTCATTTTTCTCATTTGATTTCTCCTGCTAAGAAGGCAGTCTTTATAATCTTCATGTGTAATATAATTTTTTACTACATTTCTCTTTACTCCTTTACATCTCTTTTTATCTTCTTCATCTATTTTGTAAGAATACAACTTTGATCTGAGTCCAATAAATTCCGTAATTTGTTTTCCTGCTGACTCATCTTTAAACATTCCTATTACTTTCTTATTTACACCAACTTTAAATCCATTTTGAACAGCTGGATGATCTTTATTAAATTCACTTGTATCAAATTTACTTTCAATATCATTAGAAATTTCTTTATAAAAATCTTCTGTTTTTATTTCATAGATTAATGAATCTGTATCTGTATATAATAGTTTAGCTTTATCTCCATATTTATTTTTTATGTAATCATAATGAAATTCGTACATTAGTGTTTTGCTCAAATCTAAAATACACATACCCAAGTAAACAGGCTTATTATATTTTAGTTTTGTTCTTTTCATATGTATTGCAATTAAATTATCATCAAATATTGTTCTACTTTCATAATTTGGTTTTGATGATAATTTAATAGCTTCTTCTCTTTTTGTAACTAATCTTACATCAACTCTGTTTTCAATGTTCTCCATTGTCTTTCCAAATACTGAATTGTTCATAAGTTTGAAAAAGTCTTTTTCAAAGTCATTTGTTGCTTTTGTTCTTAGATCTGTATTGAGTTCGATGTATTTACTTAACCATGCACTTTCTTCAAACTTTATTCCTCTATGAATTTTAGTAATCTTTAATCCTAACCTTTCATAAAGTTTAAGATTTTCATAGTGTATGATATAATTTTTCTTATGATTTAAATTAGGTATTAATTTATCAACTTTGTCTATTTTTAATCTTTCAGGAGCAAGTGGATAATCATTATGCAAATATAAATGTAAATATTCAGGATATTCTAAATCTACTTCTAATATGCAAGAAGTAGATTTCCAATTTTTTAATTCTTCATCATTCATCCATTTAAATCCATGTGTTGGAAGGGGTTTGCTCATAGCCCATCCATATAAATTATTTGCATCTAGATACTGTATGTAAGTAGATTCTTTACTTTCATCATAATTTTCCATATATTTATTGTTAGCAGTTCCTAACCTGTTAGAAACCATACTAATTCCACCTCTTATTCCTTCCTTTATCATTAAGATCATATCATAATCACTTAATAATTCTAATTTTACTTCTGTTATTTTCAACGCAGCATCCCAAGCTAATCCTGGTGCTGTATAGTACCAAGCGGGATCTAATTTGTAATTGTTAAAACAGACATCTCTAAAATTTTCAAAGACATCAGCTAGTAGTAATACATCAGATTCGTTATATAAATTGTGGTAATCTCTAAATGTTTCACAATTAAACTCTTTCCATACATTTTGAGCATGTAAATAATCTTCATCACTTATTCCTTCATCATTTAATTTTGAATAAAATGATTCTTTTAGTGGTAATTGTGTTTCATTTAATTTATCAATAGAGTCAACCCATTCATAAGGATAAACACCTTTTCTTAACAATAAATTGAGTTCATTTCCAGAATAGTATCTACTAATATTTTTACATTGATCTTTTGACAAATTTTTAGTTAAACTATCTAAACTAGCAGCCATAAATTTAAAACTATCTAGAAAACGTAGATACAGTTTAACTTCAACTTTTTTACCTTCTCTATTAGTAAATTCATTTACTTTAAGTTCTTTAGAAAAGCTAATATATTTTTCTTCATTGTTGGGTATACAATTTATTTTTCCTCCTTCTGACAATTTCTTTATGAACAAGTGAGAGTCATAACCAGATAAATTGTGAAATAGTACTGGAATGAATTTTGGATTTTTAAATTGTAAATTACACTCATTATGTGCAGCACCTCTATATTTTCCAGTAATATGACAATGATCTTTTACTTTATCTTCATTAAGATCTTTTTCACAAATGTGACATATTTTTGCATTGTTAAATTCTTCTTTGTCTTTACAAGTAAATATTATATCTTTTGGAAACTTTAAGTACTTGTTATATATCTTTTTTACATCTTCTTCTAGCATATTAACAAATTTTTGTGCTACATCTTCATCTTCATTACTTGCAGTGAATGTAACTAGTTTACTTTGATATACACTTTCATCAAAGCATTTAATATAGTAACAAAATGAACTAGGTGTATGCTTTTGGTACTGCTTTGTATAAGATTCATTTGGATTAGGTGTACAAGTGTTGATTGGTTTAATAAAACTTTCAAAGTCTGCATAGACTACAAATGGCACTCTCATAGATTTTTTAAAATGATTAAGTTTAATCATTGTATTTGGTTTTGGAAGTTCAATTCGTACTGAATCATGAGTATCACAATACAATTTATGATTTGACAAAGATTCTTCAGTACAAAATCCTAACAAGCAATTTCTACAAAAAAACATTTTATGTTCATTTTTAGATATTTGTGATGAAAGTAATCTACTTAAACTTTTTATTAAACAATAGTGATTGGTTTCATCATTTGAAATGAGTAATAAATCTATTTGATGTTGTCTTTTTTTGTTTTCAGATATTCTTAAAGGATAAACAGAATTTTCATAACCAAATACATTAACACTGATGTTTTGATTATTTTTCTCAAATTGAGTAATTTGATGGAGTGACACTGGGAATTTTATTTTTTCCCAATTTAATTTTTTAGCTTGTTCTTTTAAATCTTTATCTACTTTTTCAGGATGAACATCTTTAGGATTTAAAAATCTAGCAACACACCACTTAAAGCATTCGTTGTCTTTATTCTTCATATTAATAATTGCTTTTTTAGCTGCCAACTCTTTAGGAAGAGGAATGTAAGATTTACCTTTAAGTGGTTTATATTCAATGATATTTATATCCATTTTTTTAACTGAAACAAATCTCCAACTTGATCCTAGTTGTTGAAATGCTGACAAGGATTCTAAAATTTTCTGTTCAGCTCTTTCATAAAGTTCGTTTAAATCTGTTGACTCTAATACAACTTCTGCTTTTGTTGAAAATGACGCAATAGTTGTTATAGTTTCTCCTGTTTTAAGATCAGTACGCTCCATTTCACATGAAAGAACAATATAGATCTTTGATCCTTTATTGCTGTTTAGTATTTTAATGACATTATTTTCAGCTGATTTCATAAAGGACAAAGCATCATATCCTTCAACACCTTCAGCTGAAAATTGTTTAGTTACATTTTTAAGAGCTGATTGTGATAATTTAAATTCTATGGGTTTCTTTTCTCTCTTTTCTATCTTTTTTTCTTTTTTAGATTCTATAGGTTCACTTTTAAATCTAAAGAAATTAGAAACAGTTGATTTTATTGATGTAAGTTTTTCATTTGCAGCCTTTTTAATGTGTTCAGGAACATAGGTCATAATCCAATCAGCAAATGAATTCACCTTATTATTAACAATATTAATATAATTACTTGGAACATACTGAGTAGATGTTAGAGCATTTTGTGTAGTGTGTTCTGGAATAGGTCTATCTAATGTAGGAGTTGCTTGCTCAACTGCTCTAATGAGATCTGCTTTTTTCATTCTATAATAGTACTTTATTTTTCGCTCTCTTGCGATTTGTTTTAATTCTGTTAATTTCATATTTTCCATTTTTATATATACAAGAAAATTATTTATATCATTTTCAATTTTTTATTTTTTTATGTAAAGAAAATTAAATAATACAAAAAAACGATTTCTTTTTATATTTTTATAGAAAAAGTCTATAAAAATAATTATTTTTCATTATCTATTTTATTTTTGTGATAATGCATCTTTTTCTTTACTTGCTCTAATTATTTCAATTTTTACTCCATCTACAATCTTCCCATTTCTACTAAAAATATAAGTTTTAGAGCGCTTTTCTTTTTTATTATAGTCATAAAATGATTTGTAATTTTTAACTTCACCAGTTTCTATATTAGTAAGTTTAATTCCCCATGGATCTGTTCTAATTGTTGTGAGATAATCATATTTAGGATCTCTTTCTTTTTTTTCTTTTGTTGGAAGAAATTTTGGTCTTCCAGCAGATTTTTTTTCTTTTATTACTTTTTCTTTTTTAACTCTTTTAACTCTTTCAATCTTTGGTTTTTTTTGTTTCTTAGTAATGATATTTGTTTTTACAGAATCTTTATCAATTAAATTATTATCCATAGCAATCATAACTAATGCCATAGGATCTTTAGATGTTTGTTGTATATTATTATCTTTTAATAAATTTAATAAATACTTTTTCGTATATTTTATTTTATCACTCATTCTTTTTTATATATAAAGAAAATTTATTTAAATTATTTTCAAATAATTTAAATAATAGTATTTTTTTTTATTGCATATATATTTTTTTAAAATAATTATTTTTCTTTCAGAACCTAACGAAGTCTGAGTTCCAAAGTAACCTAATATTCAAACATAAATTTATTTCCATTAGAAATAAGTTTTCCTATTCTATCTGAAATGATGAGAGCAAATATTACAGTACCTGCTGGAACAGGTGTATTAAATTCTGCTTTAATATTAATATTTGCAATATTATTTTTCATTTTTTCTGATTGTTTACTTACATTAAAATACATAATAGGATATAAATCTTTATAATCTGAAGGAGTGATACCGCATAGACTAATAAGATCAGTCATATTATAATAATCTTCAGCAAAATTGGATGCATTTTTATATGCTCTACTAATTTTCATATTTGGGAATGATAAATTATAATTAGTTGCAGGATATCTTTCTTCATTAAATTCAATCCACATATTTCTCAAATCACAATGATCAAATATTGAAGAATTTTGTTCTTGATTTCCACTCCTATTTGTTTGAAAACCAACAAGTACATATCTAGGTTTTTCAGTAGTTTTTGTTCCTAAGTTCCAATCAAGTGACGTAGTTTGTGAAACATTAGTTTTATTTAAGTACCTTGATCTAAAACCCATATCAAGTGTTTCTTGTGATTTAATTATTTTAGTAAGTTCTAAATCTGCTACAGTAGATGGAGTTGCACGTTTCATCATTAATGATATTCTTGTAATATCTACTTTTCCTGCAGCTACATTAGCAGCTCTAAAAATTGCATTATCATCACTTTGTCTTAACAAAAAAAGTTCATGTTTTAATCCATAAAAAACTTTATCATAATCTTCACAAAATCCGAAAATATGCCTTAATGGAATACTAATTTCAAATTTACCTTTTGTAGTAGGTTTTTTAATGATATATTGTTGTCTTGTTGAAAATCCTATATTATTAGCTAAATCTGCTGTTGCTGTACTATCTTTATACCAGAATTGATTCATTGCTTTTGATTGTTGAAAGTCATTCGGGTATTTTAATAATCCAAGCATTGTAGTTGCTATACCTGGAAAACTAACTGCTTCAACAATTGAATCAAAGAATCTATATTCAATTCTTTCAAATAAATGCATAATTCCATTGTGTGCTAGTGTTATTGCATCTGTATCTATATAAGCTGATCCATCTGCTTTTACAAGTCTTCCTTCAATTTCTAAATATGATTCATGTGGATGAAAAAAAGAATCACTGCTTTCAATAAAAATTCTTATTTCTCCTGAATTTAAATTAGAATTAACAGAGGGTGTAAATTCATATTCTTCATATCTTTTAATTTCCTCGTCAAATCTCAATTTATCAGTAATATTAAATATATCAGATTTTACCATTTTTATATATGCAATATATTTTTTTTAAATCACTTTTAGTAATTCTAAAAATTATATTATTTTAAGCCCATCGCCTTTATGTTTTTTAACTAAATCTTGTATTCTAACAGGTTTACTTTTTATTGATGATCCAAACATGATATTATTAATATCTGGCACTGCTTCATTTAATTTACTATCTAAAGTATTTATTAAATTTTTAAGTTCTTGTTTATTTTGAGGTGTTAACTTAGATGATTTATTTACATTTTCTATTAATTTTTTACCTTTATTTATTACAATTTCTTTAGCAGTAGATATTGCAGAATTTGCAAGTTCTTTCCCTGCTGACTTTGCTGCATCTACAGCAGTTTTTCCCAAGTCTGTAGCAGCTGCTCTACTTGCAAAATTACGAGATGCATTAAATGCATTACTTAGTACTTGCTTATTGAACATACTTAAAAAAGGTGTAATTATTCCACTTCCACCTACTACATACTTGTGTGTATATTCTTTATTATTTACAACTAACATTTTATTTACACTATATATTTTTTAATTCATTTTAAATGAATCTTGGCTTTGCTATTTAATTATTGGTCCATTTTTATTAAAATGATTAGTTAACATTGTTTTCATACCAGATAATGCTCTAAAAAAATCAGAAGATTTTGCCTGATTATACATATTATTTATATCTGTAAATACTCCACTTCCACCTACTACATACTTGTGTGTATATGCTTTTTTATTTATATCTAACATTTTATTTACAATATATATTTTTTAATTCACTTTGGTATTATCTTAATTGTTTTTTTAAAAGTCCATTTTGTTCTTCTAAAAGATATACTTGTCTTTCTAAAAGATGTTCTGATTTACATTTTGATACAATTTCTTTTATTTCATATTCAATACTTATTGGTTCCCCTTGTAAAGTAAGTATATGCCCATCTTGATCCATTATTGTTGTTTTCATATCCCAAATTTTTTTTGATAATAATTTATAATAAGTTGGATTATTCGGTACTTCTACAATTTTATAACCCACTGGCGTAGATGGATAAAATGAATATATAACATTTGAATATGCACCATCTATAATTGATCCTGTTACAAGGCTATTTGTTACATTAATAGTATTAACATGATTTATATCTATTACTTAATCTGAAATATATACTTTTGATGAGTCAAATGTTATAAAATTATCATCACGATCTCTATTATTAAAACCTAAAAGGTCTTTTATAGAGTCGTTATCAAGTTGTATTCTAATATTGCTATTTTTATTAATAATAATCTGTGATCTTTCAGTATTAAAATTTGCTTCAAATATAATAGATGTAGGATCAAGTCTTATACTATCATACTTTTGTTTTTTTTTATAATTTTCAATATCTGTGCTTGGTACATTTTTAAAAGACTCTTTATATTTAGCAAGTTGATCTTTAAGAGTAGTCATTACATATCTAGTTACAATTGTATTTATATTTCTAAGTTCATAGGATCCTGTTGGGATCTTAATTTGTTGAAAACCAGGATTATCACTAGCTTCTATAGTAATATTTATAGTATTGTTCAATCCTTCAATAATATTTGGAAAATTATTATAAGTCATTAATTTTTTAAGAGCTATTCCATACTCTTTATCTGCATCTAGTTCAATAGGTACTGCCATATTAGTATTTATAACAGTATCGTTTGAAGATATATGTATTGTTATTGACATTTTATATATGTCATAATTTTTTATATTGTTTTCAATATAAAAAAAATTATATATGGATCTACTTTTTTCTCTCTCTTATATGAAATTCTATGGTATAACTTTCATTATTAAAATCTATAGGCTTATTAAAGTTATCAATGATATCAATTTCCATTTCTGAAATGGATTTTGTTTTTAAAGGAAAATATTTCTTAGATATCGGTTGTTCATTAATAACTGAATTTTTAGAAACAATAATAGGTATAAATGAATACATTACAGTCGTTTTCTTAGCATTGCCATTATTAGATACAATTTTTCCATCTACAAGATTATTTAATATATATACTTTTTTGTTTTTAGTTGAATCGCTATAGAGAATAGTTTGAAATCTATCAAGTGCCATTTCATACTCTTTATTTTCATCAAGTTTAATAATATCATCAAATTTAATTATAACTGGATTTTGTTTATTTTTTTCTATTTCAATATACACTTTTATATTTATAATAATTATTTAGATCAAAGAGACCTAGATTGTTTTGCAATCTCATTTTATATATTATTTGCTAATTTATAAAATTAATATTTACTCTTCATCTTCGCTTTCTAAGTCTACATCTTTAATATAAAATCTTTCTATCTTATACTCATTTTTAGATACAACTGCATCTAATAATTTTACTTGAATAGATTGAATCATTGATCCTATATATATACCTTCAATTGCTAAGCATCCAACAACATCACATCTTTTTTTAATAAGACTTTCTCCTAAAATATCGTCATTTTTATTTCTGAATACTTGATCCATCTTTTTACTTTTATAATCTGTTGGTATTTTTGCATATATAACTGGAGATGCCTTAAAATCATCATTTCTATACTTTAAAATATTCAAGTTGTTAATATTTAAGCTTTTCATACCCCCTTTTTTTAACGTTGCTTCATTTTCAATAACTTTATTTCTACAAAATTTTTCAATAGCTTCAATAATTGCGATAAATATATCATTTTCACATACAAAAGGAATTGAGTATCCTGTAAGTTCTTTTGTTTTCATGTCTCTATTTTCACAAACTCCATATGATAACGATTTTGGAGTTTTTACTCTTAAAGGTTCTGAAAAGTTAGAGTATTTGTATTCAATTACTATTTTTTGATATTGAACAGGTTTATTAAATTTTTTTATTTCTTTTACATATAAATTTGCTTCATCAAAATTTTCAATATCTACATATGTCATTCTTTTTATATATAAAATAAAATTATTTATATCATTTTCAATTTTTTTAATTTTCTTGTAAAATATATAAATTTTATCTTACATCATTTGCTAGAGTTGTAATTTGAAGTTGTTGTTGTTACAGTAGTATTTGTATTAGCATTACCAGAAGTAGCTGTTACACATATATTCACATTTACATTTGAGTTGTTCATTTTTTTAATAGTAAAAAAAATTTAAATCACTATGTGAACCGGGCTTTGTCAAATATTTTTCAATTCTGTATTATTAACCCATGAGTTAAAAGTATCAGGATACCCATACCACTTTACAAATGATTTATTACCTTGTTTTTTAATAACTTTTTCAATTCTAAATATCTCTTGACTTGTTTTTTGAAGTTCTTGTTCATAAAAAGTACCTTGTATTTCTTCATTATTGTAATCAGTTATTTTATAAGTGGGCGGATCTGTGTATTGAATTTGTGATATAGTAAATACTTCTTCTGTCCATCTTGGTGTGTATCCTTTTTCAAATGCTCCTTTCTTTTTAATTATTCTTACTTTATCACCTATTGTAAACTTGGGATGAGGAGACTCTGATATCACTTTACCATTTAAATTTAACCAAACTTTATTTTCATTCTTTTTATTGCTTGCTTCAGCTGGAGTCATTTTAATTGAAGAATGCTTTGTGTTGTTGTATTGATTTACCATTTCATCTAAAACATCAATGTATTTTCTAGTAGAATTAGCAGAAAAGTATTTAAACATTTTTTCTTTCATTGTTCTATTCCATCGTTCAACAACGCAACTTTTTTCTTCATTTTCAGTTGAATAGAGATGAACTCCTAATGCTTTAACATGTTTGTTATAAAATTCCAAACCTTTATCAACCCATAATTTATCGCATTTCCTAATTTTAAAGATTTTATTGAATGCATTAGCAACTTCAACTCCAGTTTTACTTTTCAGTGGAATTATCCATCCATACTTTGAAAATATATCAATTACCATTAATAAGTATTTTATACCATTATTAAATTTAGAATAAGCTTGCATGTCAACTAAATCAGCAGCCCATATTTCATCAATACCATTTGCAAACACTTTTCTTTTTCTAAAATGTTTTATAACAGGTTTATGAAGTTCATTTGCAAGTTCATCAGTCCATTTCAGGTTTTTGCTTTTTTTCCTCTGCGTTGGTAGTTTTTTTGACATAATTCTTTAATACTTATTGGTTCTTTATTTCCCATACCAAACCTTACTTTAGCAGATATGATAGGTTTTATAATCTTTCTTTCTAATTTTTCACGAGGTGTAGGATTAGGTATAGCATCCATTTGTTCAAGCATTATTTTATCAGCTAAATTTCTATTCTCTTTATCTGTAAAATGTTTATAAGCAAGATCATGAATATAAGCTGTTTTATCAACTCTATCTACAGGCATACTCCATTCTTTAGGCATCTCAGTAGAAGTTAATCTTTCATCTAAATTAGTACCAGGTCCTGCAAAGTTCATACCTGGTATATGCATTTCACCTGGAAACTTTTGCAAAGGTAATTTTCTATTACTTGTAAATTTATTAATAGATTCTACCAAATCACCTCCTTTTTGAGCTCCTTTTATAAATTGACATTTTCTTGTTCCGCAGATTGCACAATTTCCACATTGCATATTTCTTTTGTTTTTACTCACAGCATGTTGTAAGTTGAGTGTATCTGTTTTGTTTTTACATTTAACGCAATACATTTTTTATATATGTATTTTAATTTATTTAATTTAAAAAATACTTTTCGTAAATAAAAAAATGGAAATTATAGATTTATCATGGAATGTAAATAAAAGTAAACGTCAAAATAATGAGTTATTACCTAAAAGTATAAGAGGGATTATTGTTGGAAAATCAGGTTGTGGAAAAACAACATTATTATTAAACTTGCTATTAAGACCTGGTTGGTTAGACTATAATAATTTACAAGTTTTTGGAAAATCTCTTTTTCAACCTGAATACAAAATATTAAAAAATTCTTTTGAAAATAAATTACCAAAAGAAGTTATTCTTAAACTATTTGAGTTGCAAGATCAAATAAATAAAAACAATGTAAATCCAGAGTTTGTTATTAAAGACATTTCAAGAAATTTAAAAGATAAAACAGATATAGAGTGTAAATTTTTTGAAACAGCAGAGGATGTACCAGAACCTGAAAGTCTCAACTCTATTAAAAATAATTTAATGATATTTGATGATTTACAATTAACAAAACAAAACAAGTGTGAAAAGTACTATATAAGAGGAAGACATAGCAATGTAGATTGTTTCTACTTGGCACAAAATTATTTTGAGTTGCCTAGGAGAACGATAAGAGAAAATGCAAATTTTATATGCTTGTTTAAACAAGATTCTAAAAATGTAAACCATATTTATAATGATCATGTTTCAAATGATATGAAATTAGATGAGTTTAAAAAGTTTTGTAATGAAGCTTGGTCAAAAAAGCATGGATTTGTTGCTATAGATTTGTCTTCTGATTTATTAAATGGAAAGTATAGAAGTGGATTAGATTTATTTTATTATCCAACTTCTTTGTGGAAACAATAAATATATATTTTTTAAAAAATATATATTTTTATGAAGCATTGGTTCTTTCAGAACTTAGTGAAGCCTGGATCACGATGTGATCTAAAGAAGAAGACCTAATAAGGGTATATTCTTAAATGGAGAATTTTCTCCTAATAACAATCCTCTACCTACTGATGAATAATCATTTCCATTTTTAGAATAATATCCGTCTAAATAATTATAACCACTATTCCATGGGTTTAAAAATACACCTTTTCCTACTTTTCTAATTTTAAATCCATAACCATTCTTTTTTCCATAAATAATACCATTTCCATAAATAATACCATTTCCAGCAATTTTATTAACTATAGCATTTCCAGCAGCTGCAGCTGTTCCAGTCAATAATCCTGTTGCAACAGCTGGAGCTGCTGCTGCAGCAGCTTTTGCAAGAGTTGCTCCAATTAATGCTAGAAAAGGTAAAAATCCACCACTTTTTTTAATATTATGTTTAAGTTGTGCTCTACTCAGTGAAAGTGTTATACCCTTATTTTTTGAATAGGCTGCTCTCATTCTGTTTATTTGTGACTCTGTTAAAGCTAATTTGTGTTCACCACTTAAATCTTCATATGTTAGTTTTATACTAGCATTAGTACCAGATTCAATTGCGTTTTTAATTTTTTCTTTCTGACTATCTGACAGATTGATAAGAGTATCATAGTATTTTGTCATTTTTTATATATAAAATAATTTTTTAAATCACTTTGTGATTATTGCTTTCTGTAATGCTTTATACTCATCATCATCTATTTGCCCCTGTCGTAACAACTCATCACAAATAGCAACAATCTCATTTCTTGTTCCAGTATTTCCTGCTTGTAAACCAGCTAAGCGTAATTTAAGCATATCAAATAGTGCATTTGGATCACTAGGAAGAATAACAACTCCTTTTCCAGACTTTCCAATCATCTCTTCCCAAATAGGTTTTATTACATTAGTGTACTTATAACCTCTAGATGATTTTGGTTTAGCTAAATTTAAATCAGAGCGAATTGCATCTGTTTGATTTAAAATTTCTTTATACTTATTATGGTCATCGTTAGTATATCTAACAGGATGAGATTTTACTATAATCTCCCAAAGGCCTGGTGTACCAATGTATTTTTTACCTTCAATGGTTATATCATCACCTTCAATAGTTATTGGTTTTTTACCAATGTAAAATTTTTTATCACTTTCATTGTAATGTATACCAAATATATCATCTGATACTTTTTTACTATTTTTAGCAGTATATAACTTTAGATATTCTGCTGCGATAGGTCCTAATCTCATGTTATCTACAACTTCAGGTGTCATGATTGCTTTAGTTTCAGAATCTAGTAAAGCAGGATAATTTGAAAAAGTATTTGCTATTTGATTAGCTTTATTTTCTAATTTAGATATGCCTTCTTTTATTCCAGATTGACTATCTATTATTGGTTTGTACATTTTTTCCAAGTTAGTCTGTAAAGCATCATAGCCTAACTTTTCATTAATAGAATCTTGATATACACTTTTCTTTAAACCATCAAGTTCTTTTGCTATTTTTAATCTTGCATCAATATCTGTAGCTTTTGCATACATTTTTATATAAGCAATAATTTTTTTAAATCACAATGTGATCTCTAGATCCCTAAAAGGATTAAAATCAACATATATTATGTTTTTAATACATAATATATGTTCAAGTAAATACATAATATATGTTTTTTTATTTAATTCTTAAGAGTATTATTCATCACTCCTATATTCTGATTTTTGTTAAATCTCATATTTAACACTTCAATGACATCACTTTTGCCTTTTTCTATTCCTTTATTAAATATTGACTCTTTAGTCTGTTCATCTATATTATTTTTAGATTTTGTTCTAATTTGTTCAGTCATAGCTTGAAACTTTTCAAGTTCTGAAAGTATCATATTAAATTCTGCATCATCAATATATTGATCTGATGTAGCTTTAGAAATAAGACTACTTATTGTATTTAGTTTTGCATCAGCTAGTACTTTAATCTTTTCATGCTTTTCTGCTTTTATTGTTAATTTTTTAATAGCTTGTGATCCTATTAGTGATAATACACCCATACCTAATGCTGCACCTTCACATGCAATAGCTACTGGTGTACCAACTATTGTTGTTAAAAAACCAATACCAACAGCTCCAAGTGTCATAGTGCTTGCTAGTAATGTATTATCAACTGCTGAAATGATTCTTACAGCTCTATGATATTTTTTACTTAAAATCTCTCTTCTTTTCCTTTCACATTCTATTTTATCTTGAATTTCACTAATCTTTTGTAATCTAAAGTTATGATCTATAGATTGTGGTGGTGCAGATGGATTTTCTGAAAACTGGTTAAGATCTGGATAAAGCTGCTTACATTCATTATTATATCCATTATTACATAGCATTTCTTTTTTCTATAAAGAAAAATTTGTTTTAAATCACTTTTGTGATCAATGCTTC
Organism: Hydra vulgaris; assembly: GCF_022113875.1. NCBI lineage: Eukaryota > Metazoa > Cnidaria > Hydrozoa > Anthoathecata > Hydridae > Hydra > Hydra vulgaris. The sequence continues at coordinate 38,078,467 of NC_061169.1, forward strand.
GCTAAATCACTTTTTACCAAAATTAAATATATCTTCATCAGATTTATCTATACTAGGTTTATCTTTAATTACTTCTTCTATACTTGATAATAAAGATTTTACAGATTCTTTATCACTTTTCTGTTTAGTTCCTGAGTCATTTTGTTGTCTAATTTGTTCTTCTTTAACATGTTCTAAAGCATCTCTATGTGATATATAATTTGCATTTAAAACACCATTATAAGTTGATATACAACATAACAAATCTCCTTTTTTAATGTTTATATCTTTTTTATCGTTATTATATACAGTTATTTTAATATCGTCAGTAGACTCTGTTACAATAGAATTTAGTAAATTTAGTTCTGGTTTATAATTTTCTGCAATTGAAATCACTATATGTCCTTTATCTATTTCAACACCACACATTAAAGAAATGTTATTATATGAATTTGATTTTACTGTAAAATCTTCTTGTGCGAATACTTTAATATGTCTATCATTTGTTGCTCTATGTTCTAAATCTGAATTAATATTAAAAGTTATTCTATATTGTTCATGCTTTTCATAATATAAAAACATTCTACTATTATACATTTTATAAATGTAAAGATTTTTTTAAATCACTCTGTAATCCTCATATCTATTTTGTTTTTAAAGTTCTAGCAATATAATTTAAAATGCTTTCACCTTGATGTAAAAAATTACACTTTTTATTATCATTAACATTTTTATATATTAATATTTTTTCTCCTTTTTTATTTTTCTTTAATTTACTCTCTACTAATTTACATGGAGTATAATGACAAATTTCTACATTTTCTTCAATTTCTTTTATAGAATGAGCATATTTGCAATTTATTTTTTTACATTCTTTTTTATCAAGAATATATTTACATAATTTAGTTTTAGCTTTTCTTAATTTTAATAATTCTGACTTTTTAGGATGAAACAATCTACACTTTTTATTCTTACATTTAGGGTATTCAGAACATAGAGATAAATGTCTATATTGACATGAAGATTTAGTGCATATTAGTCTTTCCTTTACAGTATTACAATAAGGAATATCATGATTGTATTTACATTTTCTTCCAAAAGGGCAGAAATTATCATTTAAAATATTTTTACAGAAAATGGGTAGTTTCTCTACAAAATGAATTGTTGAAGGTTTTCCATCTTCAGTAAAATTAATATCTACATTAAATGGTTTTTCAAAACTAAATTTTCTTTTTTTGTAATGTTTTTTAAAAGAAGTATTATCTATAGCAGGATAATCATCATTAATAACATTATAAGTTGGAATATAATTAATCCATTTCAGCTTATCTTTATGCAGCTCCATGATTTGAACTGTTTTTAAAGGAATTGGAACTATAGGTTTTTCTTTAACTTCATCTTCATCATCAGATGTATAATAAGTAGCTTCATCAGATGTATAATAAGTGTTATCTTCAGAATCTGATTCTTCAAATTCAAATTTTAATATTTCTTCAAAAAGTTTAAATTCTTTTTGAAATTCAGATATTTCATTAATCTCATCATCATTCATTTTTATTTTTATTAATTGTAAAAAATATTTTAAATCAAAAAAAAATGAAAATGATATAAATAATTTTCTTTTATATATAAAAAGAATGGAAAACGAAATGCAAAATTCATTTTTAAAATCAATAGATGAAAGATTAAGATTAATAGAAGAAAAATTAAATATTATTGATATACATGATATTGAAATGACTGAAGAAGAGAATGAAGAAGTTACTACAGTTACTACTACTGAAGTTACTGAAATTACAGAAATTACTGAATATGATAATGATATTGAAATGACTGAAGAAGATGATGAAGATTCTGAAGTTACTACAGTTACTACTACTGAAGTTACTGAAATTACAGAAATTACTGAATATGATAATGAAGATGAAGTTGTTGTATTTGATTCTGAGACTACACAGAATTAAATTTTTTTTATTTTTTTTTAAAAAATAAAAAAATTGAAAATGATTTAAATAATTTTCTTTTATTTATAAAAATAATGGAAAATAATTTTGAGATTAATGAAATATTAAAAGAATATGGGTATAATAATTGTTATGAAAAAATTGATTTTGCTGCAAAAATAGGTAGACTTGATCTAATTAAAATATTAATTCAAAAAGGAGAACAAGGGACAAGTTGGACAATTAATTATGCAGCAAGAGAAGGAAATTTAGATATGGTAAAATATTTACATGAATTAGGATATAGAGGAACAGAAGATGCAATTAATTATGCTGCAAGAAATGGAAACTTTGAAATATTAAAATACTTGCATGAATTAAGGTATAAAGGTACAGATCTTACAATTAATTATGCTGCAAGAAATGGAAATCTTGAAGTACTAAAATATTTACATGAATTAGGGTATAAAGGTACAAAAGATGCAATTGATAATGCTGCTAAAAGTGGAAATCTTGAAGTACTAAAATATTTAATTAAATTAGGGTATAAAGGTACAAAAGATGCAATTGATAATGCTGCTAAAAGTGGAAATTTAGATATGGTAAAATATTTACATGAATTAGGGTATAAAGGGACAGGATGGGCAATTAATAATGCAGCAAGAAAAGGAAATTTAGATATGGTAAAATATTTACATAAATTAAGGTATAAAGGAACAGAAGATGTACTTGATTTTGTTAAAAATTTAGATATGGTAAAATATTTACATGAATTAGGATATATAGGAACAGATCAGACAATTGATTTTGCTGCTTCAAGTGGAAATCTTGAAGTACTAAAATATTTACATGAATTAGGATATAGAGGAACAGAAGATGCAATTAATTATGCTGCTGAAAGTGGAAATCTTGAAGTACTAAAATATTTACATGAATTAGGATATAGAGGAACAGAAGATGCAATAGATAAGCTGTTGAAAGTGGAAATCTTGAAGTACTAAAATATTTACATGAATTAGGGTATAAAGGTACAAAAGATGTAATAGATAAAACTGTTGAAAGTGGAAATTTAGATATGGTAAAATATTTACATGAATTAGGGTATAAAGGTACGGTACGGGTATTTGATAAAGCTGCTGAAAGTGGAAATCTTGAAGTACTAAAATATTTACATGAATTAGGGTATAAAGGTACGGTATGGGTAATTGATAAAGCTGATGAAAGTGGAAATCTTGAAGTACTAAAATATTTACATTCTATTGGATATAAAAATACATATTAATACTTTTTGATACACGTAGTGACTATAAATTCTAGTAGTGATAAAGTTAAGCAATGTTTCACTACTACGCATAAGCGCTACTATGCTTAAGTAAATCCCAGCGCATGCGTATTAAAAATAAAAAAATTTTGAAAATGAATTAAATAATTTCCTTGTGTATATAAAAAAGAATGGAATTAGAAAAAAAAAATAAAAATAAAAATAATGTTATTAAAATATTAAAAGCAATTAATCGCGCTATAGAAAATGGTAACCTTGAACAAGTAAAATATTTGCATAAATTAAAGTATTATTATGAAGAATTAGCAATTAATTATGCTACTGAAAATTATGACTTTGAATTTGAGCAACAATTATATAAATTTAAGTATAAATATGAAAAATGTGCAATTAGTTCTGCTGCTATAAACGGTCACTTTGAAGTAGTAAAATATTTACTTGAAATAGGATATAAAGGTGATAAATTAGCAATTAGTTATGCTGCTATAAATAACCACTTTGAAATATTAAAATATTTACATGAATTAGGGTATGAATGTTACGATTGGACAATTGATTGTGTTGCTAAAAATGGTCATCTTGAAATATTAAAATATTTACATGAATTAGGATATAAAGGTACAGAAGATGCAATAGATAAAGCTGCTAGAAATGGTCACCTTGAAGTAGTAAAATATTTACATGAATTAGGGTATAAAGGAACAAAAGATGCAATAGATAAAGCTGCACAAAATGGTCACCTTGAAATATTAAAATATTTATATGAATTAGGGTATAAATGTGACAAATTGGCATTTTATTCTGCTGCAGAAAATGGTCACCTTGAAATATTAAAATATTTATATGAATTAGGATATAAAGAAAAATAAGAAGCAAGAAAAAAAATTGAAAACAATTTTCTTTACATAAATTAAAAAAATGGATTGTACAAGTAAAGATATTAAATTAGGAAGTTATAAAAGAAGATTAAGTTTAGCCCGTTATTTACAAAATAAATTTAAATTACAATATGAAAAGTTAGAAAATGAAAGATTAGAAGAAGAAAAGTTAAAAACACCAGATAATATTTATTATTAGAAAAGTCACGTGACCTATGACGTCATGCAAGAATTTTTCGTAATATTTCATAACAAGAAATAAAAATTAACACTTATTTTAAAAAATCAATTTTTTTTAAAATAAAAAATTATTTCTTATCTAAATAAATTATATACAATATGGTTAACATTGAACCCTATATTAATATTAATTTATGGTTGAAAATAAGGTTGAAAATAAAAATATTCTATTAACCGGCAATCTCTTACTACTTTTATGAATCATAATGCTATGATTTACTGTATCAAATGCTTTTGATTAATCCAAAAAAATACCTAAAGTTAATTGTGAATTTTTGAAAGAGTTAGAGATTTCACGGACAAATTGAATGATTGCATGCCCTATAGAACTATTTTTTTAATTTCAAACTGATTTTTATCAAAAAACTTCTTCTCCTTAAAATAAGTATATAATCTATTATAAATATTTTTTTCTAAGATTTTTTAAAATGTTGATAAAATAGAAATAGGTTGGTAGTTACATACATTAGTTCTATCTCCTTCTTTGTATATTGGGATTATTTTAGCTATTTTTAGCTTATCAGGAAAAACTCCTTGTTATATTAATGCTCTGAAAACTTTAAAGAGAATATCTTTTAATTGTTCAAAGCATTTTAAGACTATGTTTCCGTTTATTTCATCAGCTCCAGGGGCTTTGTTTTTTTTAATAGATTTAAACGATTTTAACCGAATTAACTATATTAGATTTTATTTAGATTAATATTTTATAAAATACTCAAGATATTTTTTATATTTTCAAAATATTTCTGAAATAGTTGTTACATTCACAGAAATTTACAAATCGTAAATGTAAATCTTATGTAAAA
>NC_061169.1:38086094-38133594 GCF_022113875.1 Hydra vulgaris
ATTCAGTAGGATTGCAATTTTTTTTATATATATATTTTTAAATGATCTGAATAATTTTGTTGCTTTTATTTAGTTGAATGATGAAATTGTTTGTACAAAAGATTGGCTCTTCAACTTTTATGTTAAATATGTCATTTCCTTGTTAACTGTTGTCTGTCATTTATAAAGCAATTATCAAAATACACATAATGACAACAGATTTATCTTCAGAAATGTTCGCAAAATTTTTGGTTCGGATACAAAAAACCAAGTGAAAATGATACTGGAAAGGTACACTTTCTTATATTTAAACATCATTGCAGCTTTCTAGTCTTCGTTTTTGTTTATGTGTAAATCATCTGTGTTGCTAATGATATCGCCAGTTTTTATGATTTTATGTTGTTAAGTAAAGCATCTTTATGTTTCAGGCTAAAATAGAGCTTTGACTAATACTTTTTTCTAGTTTAAATGAATAACAACTCTCAAGGTGTATTAGCTGAATTATCTTTTTGTTTTGATAGTATTTTGTCAATAACGGATTTTTAAATTGTTATGAGTCTACAACACTTAATTTCAGCGAAACTCAATTAAAGAATCATGTTATAGAAGACAGAAAAGTACCAATATCTGTTTTCAATAACTTGGTTTTCATAGCAAATCTGAGAGGTAAAAATGTTTAACTTGATTTAAGTACTACATAATAAAATACATCGTTGTACAGTCATTTTGATGGATATAAATTTATTTAGCACACTCATTTTTATATATTTTTAGACTGTTTACCGTTTAAGTCCTGTCCCAATCTAACCTAGTGGGTTTAAAAAGAAGGGGCCGCGCTGGAAACAGTGGATTAAAAGGTTCAGCCCTTTTTGAATTAATAGTCGGTAAGTATAATGTGCTCCACTCAACTAATCAAGTTTTGTTTGCTTTTTTTGTATTGCATTTAAGCCACAGACTGTTTTTTATGTTCGCTCGTTTTTTAGAAGTGTTAACCAGCTAGAAGTCGTAACCTGCTCGTATAAAAGGATTTCTCGACGTGAAATTGTTAATTTTATTCAACAACGCCAAGAAACAGAGCTCGCTCAAGAAACAGAAAAGAAAGAGAAAGATTCTGTTGAACAATACTACTGTTTTATTTATAAATTATTCTCCTATATTTAAATATATAAAAGATGTAGAAAATGCTTCCTCTTTTATATTGGCATCTAAAAGAGGTTTTTTTCTAGGCATCGGAAAAAGCTTTTTGTCATACTTTGTATGAAGAGCTATTATCATTTTTATTTGAAAAAAAAACAGCTTTTTATATAAGAAAAGTAGGAATACTATAGTGTATAGGATAATACTAATAAGTATGGTAAAAAGTCGTTTCGACACTGAGAAAAAACACTTTTTTAGATTTGCATGTTCGACTAAAAAAAGGCGTTTTAAAGGCGCATTTTTTATGTATTTTCATAACAAGATTAAGATAAAAAAAGACGTCTTTTCGATAATCAAATTAAAACTTCTATTATGGATGTAACTCTTTATTTGAAATTAATTTTCATACAATATTTCAAGGGATTATTGATACCCTCGTTATCAAGTATATAAATATTTATATATATAAATTAAAACTTCTATTATGGATGTAACTCTTTATTTGAAATTAATTTTCATACAATATTTCAAGGGATTATTGATACCCTTGTTATCAAGTATACTTGACAACGAGGGTATCAATAATCCCTTGAAATATTGTATGAAAATTTATTTCAAATAAAGAGTTACATCCATAATAGAAGTTGGAATTAGATCTAATTCCAACTAATTCCAGTTTGAAATATAATCTAGATTATATTTCAAACTCTTTAATGACGTCTTTTCGATGTCGAAAAAAGATGTCTTTTAGATTTGCATATTCGACTAAAAAAAGGCGTTTTAAAGACGCATTTTTTATGTCTTTTTATTACAAGATTAAGATAAAAAAAGACGTCTTTTCGATGTCGAAAAAAGATGTCTTTTAGATTTGCATAATCGATTAAAAAAAGACGTCTTAAAGACATTGTAAATAAGACTTTTAAAGACGTCTTTTCGACGTCTAATTTCCCACTGGGTTTCTTCCTTACCGTAACGCGAAAATATGTCTAAAGGCGAGTTTCCACTCATCCATTTTTTCACGGGAACGGGAAAGTTAAAGAAAAAAAATTATCACGTGAGCATGCGTAATAAAAGTTTTTATTTGTCCGTAAGGAAACTGCGCATGCTCACGTGATTATTTTTCCCTTTCCTATCCCGATCCCGTGAAAAAAAGGATGAGTGGAAACTCACCTTAAGGCTTGCCTTGATCCCCTGCTTATTAACCAAGTGCTTTAACCACTGCGCCACGGTCGCACTAAGGTGCTGAAGCAAAAGCAAAAAAACTTTTAAAAGTGTGGGGACTTTTGGTATTATAGCCCCCTCCCCCCCTCCCCCCCCCCCCCCCCACACACACACTTTTTAAATTTGTCAAATTATTGTTTTAAAAGTTTTTATCTTGCTTTAAATCACAACTTCAAGCCGCTAAAGGTCAATTAGTATTTTGTATTTGAAATACTAACTTGACGTATTTGCTTCGAACCACGTTTTACAAGCTTTTAGGGAGCAAATAGCGTTTTGTATTTGAATTAATTGGGGAAAGGCGCCTATGATGGCAAAGGAATTTTTACTTCAGTAAAAAATTTTTGGTTTAAAAAACACATAAAACGTAATATCTCTTATGCGCATGCACGAAATCCTACACTGCTGCTGTGTAGCACGAAAGGGTTAATTAGGATAATTACGCGTAATTTTTAGCATTTCTGAGGAAAGAATCGAAGGTCAAATGGAATCATTGAGTTACACATAATGTTAATCAACCCCATCCTCCCTTATGCCATCATAGGAGCAGTAGTTGCCGATGATGGCATACTTGTGCTTTTTTTAAAAATATAATAAAAAAAAAATTAAACTGATGAAAACTCCTGGGATTATTATTGTTCTACATGTAACAAAATATGTATCCATATCAAAACTTTTGTTATTGGTCTTCAGAATACTGAATAATAAAACTTCAAAGTTAAGTATGCCATCATAGACACCTTTCCCCTAATTTTATGAGTTTGCTTTGAACAATGTTTTACAATTCACAACGGAGAGATTAATAGTTGTGAATATTATATAAATTTATGCATAAGTACATATTACATAATTCACAATTACTAATCTTGCGACAAGTATTTTCACACAACTACGAAAAGTCATAACGGAACCGTCTCATAAAAACAATGAACACTGATTTCTTACTTTGTACGTGACAAGCATTCTTCAAGTCCAACTTTAACAACGGTACAAATTATTCAAGAAGGAAAAGACATTGGAAAATATTTTCCTGCTTGTTCTTGCTGTGAGTAGAACGCCGAAAAAACAGAAATAAATCCTGCCGATATTAAAGCAACCAAAAAAATGTATGGCAAACAGCTTAGATTTTTCAATGAAAAATGGATTATAGATTACCCTTGGATTCATCTATGTCGATCGAAAAAGGAAGTATTTTGCTATATTTGGATTGGTGCTGTCAAGAAAAATCTAGTATCTCTTTCAAAATGCAGTGAACAACATTTTTTGACAATTAGTTATGACAATTGGAAAAAAGGTGTAGAAAGACTGAGAAAACACGACCTATCATCATTTTATAAGGAGGCACAGGAAAAATTATTTACACTACGTGCAGCAGGTTTAAAAAAAATACATTAAATGATAAGTGAAATGCATGATAAGCAATGCAATGAGCATTACGAGTGCATAATTCGTGTAACCTCTACATTAAAATGTGTTACTCTACCAGGCTTAGTTATTCGACGGAATGATGATATTGAAGGCAATCTTAATTAGTTACTTTTATTGAGGAGTGAAGATTATCCACCCCTATCGAGCTGGCTGTCAAACAGTAAGTACATGTCTCATAATATTGTTAACTAGATGATAGAACTAATGACAAATAATGTGCTAAGAAATTTACTTAGTGCTATTAAATCGAGACTTTTTTATCCTGTAATATGCGATGAAACTTGAGACATTTTTGGTATTGAGCTTATGTCTATATGTGTTCGATCAGTTTCTGAAAATTTTACAATATGTGAAGATTTTCTTGGTCTCTATAAAGTTGATGCTACCGACAATAAGTCGCTTTTTTATGCAATATGTGATGTTTTATTAAGATGTGGACAAGACAAGAAAATGGTGCGGGGGCAATGTTACGATGATGCCGCTTCAATGTCAGGACATCTAAGTGGTGTTGCTAATTTATTTCAAGATGATGTCAATGAAGCAATTTTTATACATTATTACGCACATCGGCTCAACCTTGTTCTTCAAGATGCTTGTAAACAAGATTCAAAAAATGATTTAAAACGTATTTCTGATCTCATAGATGATATATGAATTTTTAATAACATTATTGATGAAGCAATTGTTTGAGTTTCTACTTCAGCAAATTGCATATGTTGAGAGACTTGCTCTACAGTTACAAACACATCATAAGCCAGGCAAAGCCCAAAATATAATTAAAATGATAAAAATTTATCAAGTAAACCTTCTGCTTCAGCTCTGTTTCATTTGATTCAGAAACTTCTTGAAGCTCTAAAACAATTGCTTGAAAATTTGTCAGAATTAAACCATATGATTTGGTCCTCGCGGTTAAACGAGTTGAACAAGGAGCACTTAAATTGAACTTCTCGACATTCTCGTTAAGTATATTGCATTGTAATTTTTTAAACCTTACCGGTCTCTTCGGAGCTATTATATAACAGCTGGCACAACTCCTGTCCCTCGTTCATACAACTGACTTGTGTTAATCAAGGAGTTAAGAAATTTTTTTGCAATTCACCTCATACTTCTTTGCCCCGCCAATGTTTAACTCCTTCTCGTTTTGATAATAATACTTTGAACAATCACAAATGGAACACAATGGAAAATTACCGAGCTCAGTACTACGAGGTACTTGATGTTATAGACAGTCAATTAAATTAGCGGTTTCCAGAAAATACAATGATTAAAATCAATAATTGCTTTAGAAAGGTTATTGTTGTCCACTGCAAATGGTGATACGGAAATGATACTTTAGATAATTTAAAGGTTTTCTTTAAAAATTATATAGTTTATAGAAAATTAAAAGCTGAACTCTTTCTATTTAATTCCATTGAGGAAACTTATAACATTACATATAAAATGAACACTAAACAGGTCACATCAATCACAACTATAATTGATATGTTAAACGACTGTAAAGGAGTCTCAATAATGTTTTCTGAAATATAAAAATTTCTAAAATTTTGTTTGGCGATACCATTGACAACCTGCACAGCCGAGAGATCTTTCTCCCATCTAAGAATGATAAAGTCATATAGTCGGTCGACCTCGACTCAGAAGCGATTGAATCATCTTCTACTTCTTCAACTTTACAAATTGAACACCGCGGAAATAGATGTAAAAGATATAGCAAAAGATTTTATAAATGGAAAAAGTAAAGACAACAGAATTTCTTACTTTGAAAAACGTTAAATCATTTTTAGATTGTAACATTTTATAATTTTTAGATTGTAATATTTTTTTAATTTTAAATTTTAGTGAAATATGTTTATAGTTGATATTATGCTTTATTGAAAATGGATGAATGTGGTTTCCTTTTAAGAATAAGTGAAAACTAATATTAATTTTATAAAATTTGCAAAAAATTTTTAGCACCCCCTCCCCCACACTTTTTATTTCCTTTCGCCACCCCTGAATACACACATACACTTATATACACACTCATGCATACATATACATACATATATACACACACTTATTTAAATACACTTATCACAAATACTTATATACAGATACAGATATCATTGAGTTTATTAACTGTATTTGATAAGGAAGGAGTGGAATAGATTACTCGTAAAAACATATATTGAATGGGTAGCTTTTAGGTCATAGGGAAAGTTATTCCAAGATTTTGTACTTTGGTTTTTTATGTAATTTAATCCATAAGTAACAAAACGATGTTTTAGGACTACTAGGTTTAGAATATCAATTGTCCCCATATTTGACAAGAACACCGTATATGTGAGCCAAAAATGGCATGGTATATAGTAAATAGTGTTTCCAGATTGATATAATGGCGAGCTTTAGCCAGCATTTCATTTGATCTGCTTAATTTTATTACTAAGTATTTAAGGGATACAAACGATAGATTGGAATCAATTAAAATTTCAAGATATTTGATTGAGTTTACAGGAATGATTTTCTTGCAACTTAATCAAAAGTTAAAGTTTTTATTGGTTTTTGTTTATAAAGATTTGAATATGATCAGTTCCGTTTTGCTATAGTTGAGAGAAAGCTTATTTTAGCAAAGCCACTGAACTAGATTAGCAAGACCATGATCAATTTATTTGTTATATTTTTTTTAAGATTTGTTGTTAATGAGCAAGTTACTATTATCAGCAAATTGGTATGGAGTTTGTATTATTACTTTTTACAAAAATTGTATTATTTCACAGAAATTATATTATTAAACAGAAATTGTATTTTTTTAAAAATCTTTTTTCTATTAAGATATTTTCTATTAAGTAAAAATGTTTAAAAAAAGTAGTAAAAAATTTCTATAAAATATTTTTGCTTTTACTATTTTGCAACAAAAACTTTACATCTTTTACATACAGCAGCGGTCAAAAGTATTTTTACTTTTTTTGAAAATACAAGGAGTATAGTGAAGATCTTTGTAATTCAGTTAATTGTTGTGGAATAACAAAAATTTACAATTTGGAGTATCCTAAAAGCTTGTATGTGGATCAAGAAAAAAGTACGCAGGAGAACTTTAGAAACAAAACCCAGATCGGTCGACCAAGAAAAACTACTAAAAGAGACGGTCGTCAACTTTATCAAATTTCAAAAGGTAATGGTCACCTTACTTGACGGCAGATAAATATAAGTATTCTCAAATAAAAAGTTAACTGTCAATCAAAAGAAAAAAATTAAAAGAGTAACAACAATTATTTGGAAAAAGTCTTAGTCGAAAACCATCGATTTCAAAAAAGAACCGGGTGACACGAGTAAAATTCGCCTAAGTGCATTTAAACTGGACTAAACAAGATTGGGGTAAAGATTTGTGGAGTGATGAAAGTATATATAATTTGTTTTCATCAGATGAAATTATGTACGTTAAAAATCTAAAAAATAAAGGAAAGGAGCTCGGTATACTGTGCCGCGAGGATGTTTTCTCCGTGATTGCGTAGGGTTATTTGCTCAAATTGAGGGCATCACGAACGCTACTATACCGATTTGATGAAAACTCATATGCCACATATTAAAGCAAAAATGCAACAACGTTAACGTTTCCAATAGGATAATGACCCTAAAAACACATCAAAGGCTGCGAAAAATTTGTCCATTTAAGTCCGTGCTACGGACCGGCGTAATTTAAGTCCTGATCTAAATCTCATTGAAAACTTAAGGGAGGAGGTTGATCGTCAAGTAAGAGGAAATTTTACGAACAAAAAGAAAATTGTTTGTACCAAACATGAAAAAATATCTTTATAGACAAGATGCTATAATTGCTATAAAAAGGCTGTGCTATCAAATATTGATTAATATAATTATGTCACGAACTTTAGTTATCTTCATTTTATCACTTTTTTTTCAAATATAATCGACAGTAAAAATATTTTTGATTCGAGCGAAAGTGAAAAATAATTATTTCAAAACTAATGCTAAGTTCAATAAAAATTTTATAGTGCGGTAGGATGACACGAATGCACTTTAAACAAAAAATAAATGATTCCCACTTACTCTCAACATTTTTTTTAAGCAAAAAAACTTTTGTAAAATATTTTTGAACGCGACTGTAGTTTTTTTTTAAGCTTTTTTAATAATTTTTATTCCAAAAAAATCTAAATTCCTTATGTTTAAAATAATATTGTATAAAAAAACAAATATTTTGCCGGCACACGTAAACTTGAAAATATTTTGAAATAAAAAAATTCTTCAACTTAATTTATTAAGGCTCTTCGGGTTTAAATGAAGCTCTTGAGTCAAAAAAGTTTGGCCAGCGCTGGTCAATAAGGCAGAAAGTTTTGATACGAAAAACATTTTTACAAATTATTTACTTTCCTAAACATTACAAGCCTTTTACTTGTTTCTAATAAAAATGTGAATTGACTATTTCTTATATTTAGAATTTTGAAGAAATATTTTTAAAAAGCATTTCAATAAAATTTCTAACGGAATCCCATTTGTTTCATCTCAGCGAGAGTTTTTTTTGCTATATCAGGATGCTTTTCCACGTATTCTTCAGGCTAAAAAATAATAATAATATATTTCAAACTATACATACATTTCATACATAATATAATATTACATACGTAATATAATATTACATACGTGACGCATCGAATGTTTCGTAAAGTTAATAAAAGATTGATAAAACAAACCTAAATTATAAAAACCATTTAAAATATAACATTATCCTACCGTCATTTCTTCAAAAGGCTTTGAATTTTCAATCTGTTCGATCTAGAATTGTATGTATATATATATATATATATATATATATATATATATATATATATATATATATATATATATATATATATATATATATATGTATGTATGTATGTATGTATGTATGTATGTATGTATGTATGTATGTATGTATGTATGTATGTATGTATGTATGTATGTATGTATATATATACATATACATTTATATATACATATATACGTACAAAAACACTAATTGAGATTTTACTGTCAGTTTCTCATTCAGCAGGATCATCAGGTGTTTCTGTCATTCCTGACAGTAGAAACTCAAGTTAGATAAAAAGCTGCGCTTTAGCATCTGTTTTACGTCTTAAACCCAAGTGTACCTCAAGTTAAGTGCTGGAGCTAAACTAGAGCGTACTTAATATTGCAAAGCATCAGCGAATCCTACTAAGACACATCAATTCAATATTTACTTTTATCCATATCGTTATTGTTATTATATTTTGAGGGGTTATGATTTATATGCTAATTTTAAGCAAATACAAAAGCTGTTTTTTAATGTTTTAAAACTGGACTAGAACATTAATGATATAAAAAGATTTAATTATAGCAAAAATAATTATAGCAAAACATTAATGATATAAAAAGATAGCATTGACGATATAAAAATAAAATCAGAATAAAGTTTAAATAGTACTAACTTCAGCTTGTAGTTGTGCAATAGCAGCTGTAGTTTCTTCATTTGCTTTCATTGCCTCAATGTCCTAAAAAAAATTAAAAAAATTAAATTAATTTTCAGTGTATACTAATACAACTTTTACTTATTTAAATAACTAAAAATTCAGAAAATAAAATAAATAATAAAATATACATTCAAAATCATTAACAAAAACTTATAAGTCAATAGTTAAAAGTTGAAAAAGTAAATAAACAACATACAAATTCTTTTTTTTTGTTTTCAATGTTTTTAGATTCGGTATCAACTGGTCGAGGAACAACAACTTTTGAATACTATGATTGACATAAATATTAAATATAAAAGACATAATATTATAAATATAAATATCTGACTGATACAATAATAATACTTTAATAATAATAATTAATGTAAAAAAAAAAAAAAAAATAATAAATAAAACAAAAACTATAAAAAAAAAATTATACTCCGGATATTAAAAACAAAATACTAAATTGAATCATTATAATAACAACTCATACCATTTTAAGGTTCATAAATGTCTTCTCTTTTATAAGAGACTAGTAACAAAGTTACCTGCTAATATCTCAAATGGGGAACTACAGTTTTTAAGGGTATTTAACTTGCCCATACTTATATATATATAACTTGCCCATACAATAGAATAGAAGAAAAGGGTATCAAAGCAATCAAATGAAAAATTACTGATTAGCCATAAAATTTTTAATAAAAATACAAACTAATTTTAGAATTTTAATAATGCAATAAATGAAAACTTCATTTATTGCATTATTGCAACATTTATCTTTAAAGCAGTTATTTTTTTTATATAGAAAAGTCACTGAAATCATAAAGAAAAGTCACTGGTAGAAAAAAGAAAAATTAGCTTACAGCGTCATGAAACTTTTTTAGAAGGGCCTGGTTTTTAACATTTTTCTGATAGTAACTCCAATCAATTGGTGTTGGTTTTTCAGGTAACGAAAGTAATCTAAATATAAAAAAAGGTCTTGAACTTTTCTAAAAAATATTTTATTTAAAAATCGATTTTCTAAAAAAAAAAAAAGATAATTAATGCAAATATTTTTAAAAAACATAAAAAAAAAAATTATTTTTAATTTTAAAAAATCTTTTGAAATATAATATTAATTATTAATAATTAACATAATATTAGTAAAATTATATAAGACTCTGAATACAGATAAAAATATGAGTATCTATTGAGAAATTATTATTATTGTTATTTCTTTTGTTAATTGTATTGATTATATAATAATATACTAAATTTAATAAGTTAATTTTTTCTTACAATTTTACAGTTTTAACTTAATTAAATAATTTTTAAAAGGAAAAAAACTTTCGAAAAATAAAAGTTGTACTACTAATCCAGGGCTTGAAATAAGCGCCGGACATCGCCCCGCACTTGTCCAGTAAAAAACAACATCTATCAGTCATTTTGCCTGACTTATATTTTATGCGCATTTATTTTCTAATAATTTTAGTTGTTCTAAAACAATTAATAAATTCAGTATTGTATATAAACTTTATTTTTTTATCCAAAACAAAATTGAAGTTGAACACACGATTACGTTAATAAAATACGTCATTTTTTTGAGTATAAAAGTGGTAGTCCGGGAGAACGTGCCCCTTCCTCCGCAACTTTTTTTCTAAAGAACCATTTTTTTTAAAGAAAATTTTAGATATAGAGGATTTTTTTAAAAAATTTATGATTAAGCTCCCCCACTTCGAAATCCATGTCATCAGCCATGCATTGATGTATTTAATAATTTTGTATTTTTATTATACATTTTCATTACATATTTAATTATGTACTTAATAATCACATAATTTATGTATTTACGTAATAGTATATATGTATTTAGTAATTAACAAAGCATTTCACATAATATAGTATTTTTAAAAAAACTTATTACAAATATATTTTCCTTACAGTTAATAATACTTTCTTTTTCTAATCTTTTTCTTTTAAATTTTCTTTTTGATCGATAATTTATCTTGAAAACTTTCGTTTTATTTTAAACGCATTTTGAAAGCCTAGAGTTATCAAAACAAATTGTGTGGTTCAAGTGAAAAACAAAATATTTTAAGCATGTTCAGGAATGGCGTTTAAACGCACTTCTTAAATTTTTATCAGACATGTCTGGCAAACTTGAGTCTTACTGGACAAATTGTCCAGTAGAAAAAAGTTTGTTGTTTCGAGCCCTGTCAATCTATTTGAAATTCTAGATAAGGGTCGTTCACAAATTATGTCACGCAATTTTTGACCACCTCACCCTCATTAAAACATCTTAACTGTTTAGTAACAAGTTCTGAATAAGCTGCCACAAAACCACTAACCCCGCCCTTAATGGTGACATAATTTATGAACGACCCTAAAAAGATGCTCTAGGAAACAAACGATAATAGACATGCTCAAGAAAATGATCAATAACAACTTAAACTTTTAAAAAGCTTTTATTCATGCTAACATTCATGCTAAACTAAACTTAGATAATATGACGTAGAAAAAAAAATTATGTTTGACAGATTGGAAACTTTTTAAGAACAGAAAACAGAGAGTGGTCCATAATGACAACAAAATTTCATTATAAATATGAAACATTGTTGTCAAAGATCACACTCTGTTTTCACTAACAACTGATAGCCAATATTGTTGACTAAAAGTTGTCAGTGGGTGACCACATGAAAATTACAAAGAAGATAATAAAATTATCAATATTATAAAAAAATTGATATAATTAAATAAGCTTTTAAAATGAAATAAATAGTATTTCATTGTATCTGGTTGACAAAACTTAATTGTAAAAAAATAATTTTCAATGTTAATGCATAAAAGAAAAAAACCCACCAAATTTATCATTACTAATGTCTAATATTTATCGCAATTATTATTTTATGTAAAACAGAAGATGACTGTATCTAGAAGTATTATAGTTCAATCAAACACATTTTATTTTAACACCTATAATAAAAAAATAAAAAAAAAATTAAAATTATGTCATAAAGCAAAGTTAGAGACTATACAACTAACAACACTGGAAGAACATAGACTAAGGAATATTATTGGCTCAAGGCGGATTTCCGCTTACAGAAAATTTTCCGCGGAACGGAAAGGAAATTTATCCAATCATGTAAAAAAAAAAATTTACATGTGCAATTTTTATGTTACATGATTGGATGCAGCCAACCTCCAATCATTATCACATTGTCATGTTGCTTCTCTTTCTCTTTTCAATAAATACTATATTGGGCACTGCTTTAATTTTTTGCACTGCAATTATTTAAGTTGTCTATCAATTGTTATCTTGCTCTATAGCTTTATTTTTTTCTCTTCCAGTAACTTCTGACTCTAATAGTGGTTGCTTGAAGCCTTGTTGGAAACAAAGATGTTGGAACAAAAAAATTGTTTTTTTATGTATCCTTTTTCCATGGATCTTTAATTTTGAAATATTAAATTTATCTTTGCAATAATATATAATTAGGTATGCGGAAATCGCGATTTACGGAACCGATTTTTATGCTAAAATATTGGTTCTCGATTTTTTAACTCTTTTTTAGGCAGCATGAGGCAGATGTAATTTTATAAAGTTTCTTTTTAGAAACATATATGCACATAGATACTTTTTTGAAAGAAGAAAAGTTAATCTTGATTTATATATGACATTTATGTATGGTTACTTAACATTTTTGTGGATTATTTTGCTCCTAAAAATTTGGTTGATGTTCTCACATGAGTGTTTAGTAGTGGAAATGTTGATCCCCCTTTTTTTATTATTTAGATAATTTTCTACATGCATTTTCTATGCACATGCCAAATTTCAACTAAAAATAAAGCTCTGCAGATAGTTTAATTAGTGTTATACTAAGTATACTACTTTTTTTAGGTAGTCCTAGGCAAACATTTTTTTGTGGTGATTCTTATCAGAAACATATACAAACCTATATTATTTTTAAAAGACGAAAGGTTAAGCTTGATATTTTATGAATAATATGCTTGGTTAGTATACTTTTTTATAGATTATTTTGCCAAAACTTTGCATAAAAATTTGCTTGATGTCCTCACATGAATTTGTAGTCGAAGAAATGTTGATCCCCTTTTTTTATTTAGATAATTTTCTACATGCATTTTCTATGCACATGCCAAATTTCAACAAAAAATAAAGCTCCGCAGATAGTTTAATTAGTGTAGAACTTTTGGTACCTAATTTTGGCTTTTCTGTTGTTTGTTTGTTGTTGTTTTTTTCGTTAAGCAAAATACGGGGGCGGATAGGGGGGCCGACTCTACAAAAAAATATTAATTCTAATATTGTATTATTTTGATTTTTATTATTAAATTAAAATAAAAAATGAATTCTGCAGACAGAACTCTCTAACAGGTAGTAAGTTTATTTTTTTTATAACATTATCAATAATAACTATTTTAAATCAAAAAATATTCATAAATCATTTATCATAAATGATTTATGAATATTTTTTGAATATGAATTTTTAAAATATTCATAAATTTTATGAATATTTTTTGATTTAAAATTCTTTTTTATGTAACATATAAAAACAGATTAATTCCTAATCTGTTTTTATATGTTTCATAAAAAAGAAGATTAATGTTTCAGTTTAAAACTTTTGCTTTTGAATGGATTGTTAACTAATAGCATCTGTTGACAATTTTATAAAGACACAACATATAAATAAGTTTAAAAATCAGATACTTCATTGGTTTATTCCTTGCAAAAGACTTGTTAGTATTTTTCAAATATGATAAAACTTATTAACTTATTATCATCTTTTATTATTTTTGGATTGTATACTTCTTTATCTGTGGATTAATATTTAAATCACAATACAAGCATGCCTAATGTTGACTTGTTGTTTAGATCCGGCTAGACATGGAGAGTTTTTGAGATTCCATAAGTATAAATCACGTATTTCATATATAACCACAACCAATATAATGTAATTAATCTATAAACAAAGTGAATAACCCATTCTTAATGTTAGCTTGTTGTTTATTAATATACTTTCTTTATATTTTCATTGTTAGTTTTCATTATGTTAATAAAGTTTTCATTATGTTAATAAAGTTGTTGCATTTTCCACAGAACTTACTTACAGATAGTTGCTTTCATAATTTCATAGGGTTTTGTTGTTATTTTTAGTTCGATCTACCCAGCCTATCACTGGTAAGTTTGTGTAGGATAACTTGAATATTAAATATAAGCATGTATATCTTGGGTTACCTTAAATTATTTTTGATCTTCGCTCCTTTTATCAGTTGCTATGGTTAGTTATTTTAAAAGCTAGTACTTTTTAATCTGTAAATAGGTTTAATACCAATTTCAAAGTCGTCAATTGCAATATTTATTTTTTATTACTTTTTTTTACCTCTAGCAACATCTTCATCTGCAATGAATGGTAAGTTTAACAATTATTTCTTTTTAATGTTTGCATTTCTTGAAAAATGCAAATATATATTTTTTAAACTTTTAAGCTCTAGTTTCATCCTCAACTGCATTGGGTGGTAAGTTTAAAAATATTTTTATTGCATCCTTCAAAAAATCTGTTCATATATGTATGTATTTCAGAGCAATTGCAATATTTATTTTTTATTACACTTTTTATAACTTAGTTATAAAATCTATATCTGCTATAATTGGTATGTTTACAAACTTTTACTTTTCAATATATTAATACATTTCTTGGCATTTCTTCACAATATTTATTTTTATTTCAACTTTGTTAACCTTTAGTTACATCTTCAGCTGCTACAAGTGGTAAGTTTATAAACTATTATTTTTTAATATGTGTATGCATAATATGTGTAAAAGTATTGTTTCTAATATGTCTATGCCTATCTTATTGACTGCAAATAAATTGTAATTTTATTTTAAAAAAATTTTTAACTTTAGTCCCACGACCACAACAATCTGCACAACCTTCTGCTGATAAATTTATGATTTAGAAATGTTTCTGAATGATTATTTAATTCATAATATTTTTATTTATATTCACTAATTAATACATTTGTATTATGTTATCCTTCAAAGTGCAGTAAAAGTAAAATCCAGAGCAGTACTTAACTTTTTACATTAATTAACATTTTTCAAGCTACCATTGGTTTATTATTATTACAAATAATTGGTTTATATTAAATGTTATGTAATGCCATTCGATACTAATTTAGTAACAATTTATTGTCATTAAGAGCTTACCTATCGTGCCTATAGGAGATATAGGAACCAGCACCCTGGACCGATTAGCAATCGGCCATTTTTGCGATGGGTCCGGTTAGGAGGGAATGATGGTGAATCATTCAGCTAGGCCTATCATCCTCCTAATAGGGTTGCTGAGAGCTAGCATTGACAGGTGTAATAGTTATCAAGGGAAATATTCTGTATGTGATTAAAATTTGTTGTGTAAAAAGTATAAAAGTTGTAACTATAAATAGTTATTGACTTTTAAATGCGTTTAGGATTTTTTTAGGATTTCATAGCCCATATTAAATGTTTTAAATTTATGTGTAATTTTTTATTGAGTTGATTAATATAAAATATCTTTTGCATACTTAATTACTATTCTTTTTTTTGTTTAGTTTGTTTACTGTTTGTTTGAGTTAAGTAATATTATTTGATTTCAAACCAGTTTAATTATTTGATTTTAAACCAGTTTAACTTGTTTACAGTTTCTAAATATAATATTTATGTAACCAATACTTGTTTGTAGAAGATATGTATGAGGTTTTTTAAGTCTATATTATTTAATACTTTTTTTACATGTTGTATTATTATGTTATTAATTGTTAACAAATTATTGTATATTATTTTTTTAATTTTCAAAAAATTTAATTAAAACTATGGTATATTAACTCTTTATATATATATTTTTAAAGGATTTATGGGTCCAAAAAAAAGTGGAGTTATGTTTTCGGATGCACTGAAAAAAGTGTAATGTGGTGAGATTTATAAAGTTGTCTCTCTTTTTAATTAAATGCAATTTAAAAAAGTTTTTGAATTTCTATAGACATTTTTTTAAAGTTTGAATACGTAGGGGGCGGGGCAGGGGGGATAGGGCGTTAGTCGTGGCACACGCCCCTCCCCTAACTAATTTAGTAAAATAATCTTGTATCCTAATTTCTTTTTTTCAATAAACTTAATTTAAAACCTTTTATCAAATCTCTTTTAAATTTTTTTTTTAGGTTGGAGAAGACTGGGGGGTGGGGGAGAGGGCATTGTGCGGTGCACACATCCCAGCCATAAAGTCAATATATACAACACTTTTAGATGCTGTAAAGTAAGAAAATAAAATTTAAACTTTTTAACACATAATATAATCAGTGTTTTTTGGGTTAAAGTATTTATAAGAATGGAACATTTCACTACGAGGGTGTTAAAACGTAACAAAGACATCGACCCTTTATTCTAAAATAGACCACTAAAATTTGGAAATGGAATGGAAGCAAATTGGAACAACTTTTTGTGTATAAAGGTGACATATTTTATCAGAAAAACACTCTTTCGTGTAAAAAACTTGTATTTTTTTTAAGGTTACAAGGGTGTTCCATACCCCCTCCGGCCCTCTAGACACCCTTTTATCTATAGAGTTATATAAACTTGTAGCCTACTCTTACATCTATCTTTTGATACCAAGGTATAGACATTTATATAAGATTGGACAAAGTTATAACAATTTCAGTGAAAAAAAAAAAAAATTTTGGAACCAGTTTCTTCAATAAATCCATATATCGAAAATTTGCTACTAAAAACGCTATAACTTTTATAGAATTATCCGATTTTCATAATTTTTTCACTGTTAAAATACTGTATTTGAGGGCTTTCTAATGATATATAATATTCTAGTATTTAATCAATTTAAAAAAAACAGTCCACGTACCTAATATAATACCTAGAATTTGATTAGTTTAAAAATTTTAATCCATATACCTATTGTAAAGACTTTTTTTCAAAATTGTATTGTAAATTTATGGAACTGTCTAATATACTAGTAGTTGATTCAATAAATAATTTTAACAAGTTGAAAAAATATTAAATTCGTAAAATTTATTTATTAAAACAAAAACAAAACCAAAAAATAACTAGATGTTTGTTGCAATACAATTTTTACTGTTATTTAACTTCACAACTACTGATTTAGTCTTTACCTTATTATTACTATCAACATGGCTATTAAAAATAATTTCGGTTTTTGTCTGACCAAGCGATATAGGTATGTAGGGGTTACCTGACAAAGCTCTTAGATATTAGAATAGACAGATCTGATAAAACTAGGGGCTATTGTAAACTTTAATATAAATAATATTTAGTAATTACAAGAATTAACAAAACAAACCTTCCACGAATTTCTTCGTGTTTTACACGAAAACCGTTAAAATCTGCAGAAAGAGCTTTAGGAATTGAGGCACCAAGCTTTGCCCAGTCAACTGTCTTTATTGCAATTTTTCTGCCAGCCATTATAAAAAGTACTTGTTTGCTGAAATAGCCGAAAAGAGGGTTGGCTGAGGTCCGCAGTTATCCGAAGTGGCCAAACTTTCTTTAAAAGAATTCGGGTATAATCGTATAATATACTTTTTGTAGCATTCAGGGGAGGCTTAGTTCGATTTCTCTTGACGAGCAGTTTATTGCGTAAAGTTCGTCTTGTTAACGAGGTACGTATTGTGGTTAGTAAATTAAAACTTGGTATTGTCGTTAGTAAGTTAAAAGTAAATTGGAATTTAATCTTTATTTTTTTAACTATACGATTTTAAAAACGAATGGGTGAATCTGTATTTAATTTTTAATAAAGTTTTTATCTAAACATAGTTTATTTTTTTATTTTTAGTAGAGTGAAATCTAATTTAATATAATTTTTCTTCTATTATAATATTTTTTAATGGTGGTTCGAATGAAAACAAAAAAATAAAAGTACTTCTGATGAGTTTAATATTTTCAGTATTTTTAATTTCTAGAATATTTTAAAATTGAATTAAAAAAAAAGAAAAACTCAAAGGTTAAAATTTAAAAAAAACTTTAAATAATATGGCATACTGCTGTTACGTAGAAAAAGTTGTAATAAGGTTCCAGTTTATAATAAGTTGTAGTAAGTTAAGTTGTACAGGGTTTTGTTAAAAAAAACTAACTTGAATGATATTTAAAATGTAGTTTAATTTAGGTTCAACTTAAATCTGCGTATTTATATGCAGGTAGTAAAATAAGCTAGATATTTTTATTACATTTGAAAAATAAGCATTCTCAATTAAAAAACTAACAACATTCTAATCTATTAAGTTGCGTTTTGTGTTAAAAAAAAACAACAAATTAGTTAGTTCAATTATTTTAATAGTTTTTACACAATGTTAACTTGATTTTGTCAACTTTTTTTTACACAATGTTAACCTGATTTTGTCAACACAAAAATTGTTCAGAACCATTTTTTTACCAAATTTGGTATATGCAAGTGCCAAATATAGGTTGTATATATATATATATATATATATATATATATATATATATATATATATATATATATATCAGATTTACTGGTTGTATTTACTGGTTGCAATTATGGCATAAAATTATGGCAGCTATCTTTATAAATGGCAGCAAAATTCCAAAGAAAGAGAAATTCTAGAAATAAAATTATTCAAGACTTTTTATACTTTGCAAGAAAAATTAAAAAAAAAAACTGTGTGTGTGAGTTTAGTGAAAGATTATTTAGTACTGAAGGAATATGCAAATATGCAATATTAAATATAATATACAATATCAAAACTAATATGCAGATTAGTTTTGATATTTCCTTCAGTACTAAATAATCTTTCACTAAACTCACACCCAGATTTTTTTTAACTTTTCTTGCAAAGTATAAAAAGTCTGAAATAATTTTATATCTAGAGTTTCTCTTTCTTTGTAATTTTGCTGCCATTTATGAAGACATCATAAAGACATTTTATATAAAGACAAAACATGATGAGCAAAATTTTATTTCATCAGTTATAAAAAAATGTAAAATTAAATAATAAAAAGTTGTTTGTTATATTATATATTATTATTTGTTATATATTATATATAACAAATTATTTATATATTTGTGTAAAATCTTTAATTTTGATTAATTTTTAGTTTAACATTCCATTTAATCCAATAGTTTTTCATTTTGTTCTTTCAAATACTTGTTTGGCGTAATTAAATGGATAAAATTTCAAAAACATTGAATTAAGAGATAATCATATTATTACATGTTTTTTTTTATAAGCATAACGTTTATAAGCATATGGAGGCTCAGATTTGGAAAAAAAATAAGCATATGTAAGCATATTCTTGAACCTCGATAAACCATTTAAAAAATTCAAATTTTGTTTATTTTATTATTTCATTTATTTCAAATTTTACTTATTTTATTATTTCATTGATAGCATTTGTATATAGTATATATTTTTTATTTTTTATTATACTGTACTAAAGTCTTTTTATTTTTCTTATAACCATTAACCTTTAGTAACACACGCATTTTTAGAAACTATTGAAATAAGCATATTTATTATAAATATGCTTAAGTTTAAGCATATTTTTGAGCCTCTTTTAACTTTTTCCTTAAGCATACCCGAGCCTGTTTCAAAAATATCATATGCTTATAAAAAAAAAATAATAAATAAAATAATCCAGGAAGTAAAAGAATCGAAAACAGCAGAACTGAAAAAAATTTTTAAATGAATATTTTGGATTACTATCGAAAGAGATATAATAAAACTTGTGAAAAAATGAATAGTATTGAAAATCTCAAAAGCAGAATAAGATCGAAATAGCTTAATAGAGAATCAAAATTAAATTTGGAAATAAATACTTTTCGACATTTATCAGAAAATCATAATTTCAAATTTAATTCTTAAAATGAGTTTTTGTTAGTTATTAATTGACTCTAATCTTTTTTTCAAGCAGTTAATCTTAGATAATGTTCTGCTTTCCCATTTATATTTATAGTTTAAATTTATTTTTAGAGTAAAAACTAAAAAATGGCTCCTCCTCCACTTATGCCACAAATAGTTTCTCTTTACAAACTCTTAAAAGTACCTGTGGTTCAGAAATGTTCACTATGCTACCTATCTGCATCATTTGTGCTTTACTTATATTGGAAAATTCCTGTGACTGGTATGTGTTGCTTTGTTATTTATGTTATGTAATTTTGTTATAATTTAAGTTACTGCATCCCCTCTCCCCCTATTATTAAAATTATTATTGTAGAAAATTTTATCCTGCAAAGTATTTAGTTTAAAATATATAAATAACGTTGTTCAATGAAATTTAAATAGTGTAAATTAACTTTAATATTAACAACAATTAAAATTGCATAATTAAAATAATATTAAATACTGTTAAAGTTTATTTTAATAAAATGGTAAATAATTAGCATAAAAAGGATATTAGAAGAACTAGCTCAAATATGAAAATAATGTTTACTAGTATTGAGGTATAGAATAAAGCAAGTAGAAAAATTATGACAATAATGAAAAACAATATCAGCTTATACTTTTCAACTGTTGCGTTTTTGTGACTGATTTATACTGATTTAGACTGATTTAAATTAAATTTATATAAAAAAATTTATTTATACAAGATAAATAAGATTTTAGTTAAAATAATTAAAAAAACAAGAACATTTAGCCTCCTTAACATTAATAAAATCTTGGGTTTTGGAAAAGATAAGTACGATAATAAGTGACTTTGTTAAAAATATGTGAATCACTTTTTTTTTACTAAATTTATTTTCCTGATACCATGGGGACAATTATTCTTAAAGAGACTACTCTCGAGTTCCTAATCAATGTCCCCACCCCTCCCCTCGTTTATTAATTTTTGGATATTTTTCCCACCCACCCTATCCTTTTTAAGACACCTGTTTATTAATTTTAACTTGTTATCAACAAAAAAAATTATATCTCAAAAGTAAAAAAAAAATCAAGTGAAAATTGGCCTTAAAAATTTGAAAATAATTTTTAGTCACATATAAAAACAAAAACTTTCGGTGTAAAGAGGTTTTTTAAATTGTCAACCTATTAAATCTCAATTTGCTAAAAATGAACTTTTAATTTATTTCTCAATAAAGCTTTGGCTTTAATTATAGGATTTAATATGCTGAAAATAACATATTAAATCAATAATAAGCATATTAAATCCTATTGAACAAGAAAATTTTTTTCTTAAATTGTTCGTTAAATAACTGGATGAGTGAGCATGGTGTCAGTCTGCGCCATCCTAACAAATGCTTTCAAATAATGCAGGCTGACTGAAGAAAGAATATTTGAGTATCTGTAAAATGTTTGGACTGTACGTAAATACTTTATTGAAAATTTTGGAGTTAATCTACCTGTGCTGAATGGTGACCAAATGCCACTCCACCGAAATCAAAGTTCTACCCAAAAGACCTTGAACTTTACTGGTTTGGACACATACGTCAAAGAAAATTATTCTCTTTCAAGAGAACAAATTACTGTTTACACTCAAGTTTGCAGTGACCGTAAAGTCTCAATTAAACCAGAATTTGTGTTTAAAGGCAACGGTGTTATGGTTAAACTTTATCCTCCTAAAGATGTGAAGTTTCAATGGACACCTAAAGGTTCCTAGCGATTGGAACATTTACTGAGTACAATAGCTAATTTACCAAACAGGCACAATATTTTTACTCATCAAAATTACAGAATCTTTGTTCTAGATGAATATAATGTTCATATAATGCCAGAAATCAAAGCTGGCTTACTAAAGAAAGGCTATATTTATGTTGAAATAAGTGGTGGTGTTACAGGGGACAATCAAATTAACGATACAGATTTCCACAGGCCTTTAAAAACTAAATTCCGAGTTGGAGCAAAACCTTATGATAGAGTAATTAAGGCTTGACCCCAAAAAAATTCCACAGCCATCCAGGGATCACATAATGCAAATGCTACTAACAAGTTGTAATTCGTTGATGTTACTAGTCGATTTAAGGCATTAGATTGATAAGGCATAGATTGGGCATAGATAAGGTATTGGGCATGATAGATAAGGCATAGATTGATGTTACTAGTCGATTTAAAGCACTGTGGGTAACCAATCCTTTAAATAGAAGTGAGGATTATCTAGTTTCGGAAAGAATATTTGCCTTAGTTGGAGAAAAGTTTCAAATATTTCGGAAAAAACTTATGTTTACCCTAAGCCCAAGAAACTTGAAAGATCTCCAAGGGCTAATTACACCTCCAAAAGGAGTGAAACGAAAGCAAGGACAAAACACTTGTGAAACAGAGCTGCTAGATAAAGGATATGAATTATTTGATTGTGAAGGTGAAACATTTATAAATCAACTTGATGAAGAGTATCAGACAGACAAGGAAAACGATAAAAATTTGAAAACAAGTGTTTTAAAAAAGATGAATTAGGAAAACTTTTATGTAATGCAGAAACATCTACTTAATTTATTCCACATCTTACAAGATTGAAACAGAGCTATATAACATCTCGCCGTGCCATAAAAAGTTGTATTGAAAACAACTTTAAAGCCTTTGACAACAAACAGTTAGAAAATGAAGTGGAACATCGCGATAAAAATGATTCAATCAGGAACGCTTTTAAGGATCTATTTAAATAAAAAGATCATTTTTATATATTTTATTTAAAGTTAATAAATATTTATAATTAAACCTTTTTTAAAGTTGTTCATTTTCTTTTGGTAAATTGTTTTTGTACGTTACGGGGATTACATTCTCTCTCCGTTTACTAAAACTAGAAGAAGTTCCTTTTTTTAAACAAAAAAACATGCACATTTATTTTGTAGATAAAATCCTCCTCCTACTATAAATTCTTATTTTTTTGATAACTCATTGTCTTAATAACCTGTTGTCTTGTTTGAGTTGTCACAAAATCACTCACCCCAGAGCTTGATGTAATTCATGGAGGACCCTAAATGCTAATAACTCTTTGTGAAATTCCACATAGTTTATACATAAATTAGTTAAATATAAACTAATCGTTCTTCATCTTTAAATCTAAATAAATGTCATAGGCCATTTAATGACTTTGTGAAAATCATGGTTTTATTTGATTTTTTTTTTAAAGTTTTATTTCTTTTTGCTTTAATATGTTGATGTTAATTTTATAATTTTAATTTGTTTAGATGAAATGAGAAAGAACTCGAGTAAGTATTGTATTTGATATACATGTATTTTAATAAATACTGGTAAATAAATATATACAAAAATATATATACATTTATAATTTGATATACATTAATAAATTATTTCTGAAATATTTATAAAAAAATATTAATGTTTTTAGTTTTACTTTTTTAGATTTATATAATCAAAAATGTATTTCACATGTTTTTCTGATATTTATAATTGTTCCTATTTTAAAATTTACTCTCCATATTCCAAACTTCAATTACTATTATAAAATTTACTTTCCATTTTCTGAAAGCAAATTTGATTAATGTGTTATAAGTCATATCTTTTAAAGTGAAAAAATAATATCTTTACTAAGCTGTTTTACAAATATATGTGGTTAACCTACCACATAGCGGCAAACCTGAGTAAATATGAACTCAAGGATTATTTTTTTCCAGATATATCCCAAACTTCTGATATTTTTTTCAACTAGTGTTATACCATATTTTGTTTTTGAACTTTTTCAGTCATCAGTGTCAAAGTTTTTTTTTTTGTAAAGAAATTCAGTATAACTATATATATATAATAATATATAATATTATTTTATATAATAATATATAATATATAACTATATATATATATAATAATATATAATATAATAATATATATATATATATATATATATATATATATATATATATATATATATATATATATATATAATAACTATATAATAATATTTATATTATTATATATAATAGTATATATATATATATATATATATATATATATATATATATATATATATATATATATATATATAATATATATATATATATATATATATATATTTCAAATATGATATAACTAGTATTATACCATATTTTTAAAAGATTTTCCAGTAAATGCAAATTTAAAAATATTTTTATAGTATACTTGTTTTGAAACTTTTTCAGTCATTACCAGTAAAAAAAATACGAAAAATTTCTAAGAAATCATTAAAGCCATCATTTCAAAGTTAAATTCAGACAAAAAATCTTTAAAAATAAATTCCTGATTTTAATTGTATTTCCAGATTTTAATTTTAATGCAAAATGTTCTCATGGAATATTTTAATATAGATGATTATTGTGTGTACAAAAAAAAATTTATATAGGTTTTACAGAATTTACTTTTCAGATTTTCAGATATATGTATGTTATAAATAACATTAAATATTACTATGCATTGTAATCAAATATACTATTGAATTTTAACCATCTATAAATCTGTTTCTCCAAAGCAAAAAATACAATATGATGCCTGTGTCACCTGTTGCATTATTTATTTTTAACAAATCAAAACATGATTTGGGTACATTTTTTATAGGGTTGTTTTTCTTAACTGTAATGTTGTTATAAATTTGCCACATGGTTTAATTTGGGAAATTTCAGCTGCATCCAGTCAATTTTTTTCCTTGGTCTTGATAAATTTAGCAAATGATCTTAATAAATTATTCATAAAAAGAATTTTTGAGAAAGATTAAAAAGAATACATTTTTATGTTTATTTGCCCCTTCCCTGGTGAGAGCAACAAGTTGATAAAAAAATTTTGTACTCTTTTCAATTAAACTTATAAGTTTTAAATTTTATAGTATAATCACTCAGTGTTCAAAAATTATGACCATATAAAATTTGTCACCCCCTCAAATTGAGAGGATTCAGCTAGTCTTAAATTTTTATCATTGTTTACCTATGAAGTGTTTTTTAGAGAACCTAATCTACTTCAATACTTGTCTTTACCCCAGTCTTTTCAGCACTTTTATGGTTTACATTGTGTTATTGTATTGTTGTATTAAAAATATATGTTATTGTATTGTAATAAAAGTATATATGTTGTATTGTTGTATTAAAAATTTATGTGATTGTAAAAATTTATGTGATTGTGCTTAAAGTATGTTATTGTATTGTTGTATTAAAAAAAATATGTTGATGTATTGTTGTAATAAAAATATATGTTGTTGTATCGTTGTAATAAAGATATATGTTGTTGTATTGTTGTAATAAAAGTATTGTAATGTTAACATGAAAATCCTTTAAAGTTAAATTGATATTATTTGATATAAGTAATATAAAGAAAAATTGCAGTTTCTAATGAAGATTTTCACACTTTAATGTGTGTGTGTTTTTATTAATTTTTTTTAATTAAATTTATAGTTGGATTAAATTTCAGAGTTCCTCTTAAAAGTTTTTTCTCATAAAAAAATCACTTTTAATTTGCTCACTTCCAACTGAGCACTGTTGTACCTTTTGGGTCAAAAACTCTGATGGCTTGACCTGAGAAAATGGTTAGCATTGGGTGAAAGTACAATCATCCCTGGTACCTGGGAACCAAATTTTAAAATCAAACATTTCATCCGCAAGAATAAATTCAATTTGAAATTTCACTTCATTTTTTCTCAAAATGAAATGGCAGCTTACAAGTTTTCTTTGCATTTCTACAGTATAAACATTTTTTTCTAAATAAATACCAACTAAATTGAACAGAAAATAACAACTTTTTATAATATCTTCTCAAAATTAGCAAAAAAAGTAAACATACATTCTTCAAAAATGGTAAAAAAGATATTCTTGATTCACTATAGACGACAGATGCTTTCTATTGTAATCCACCAAGCAGCTTTTGAATCTGTTTGCATACTCAGGATTTGATGAAGACCTCTAATATTTCTACCAATGGTTATTGAAGTGTTGATGAGTTGATTCAAGGGCCTGTTCACTGAAAATTCCAAGAGGTATTTTTTTTCTTGCAACAAATTCCTGCATATGGTAAAATACTGCATGTACCTTGGGTGTGACACTTCTTTGAGGAAGAGAAAGATAGGGCCTTTTGAAATTGTCAATTTTTTCAGCATAATTAGGATCAAGCTCATGGCCACAGAAAGCCTTGACAACATCATTGAATTTCTGCAGTGTGTTGGCAATTTACACATCTTGAAATGCAGCATTTGATTCAATAGGCTGCTGTAAAAGGTCCACATTGTTTACAAGTTTTGTGCAGGCATTGCCTGCAAACTGCCCTCCGTGGTAAGATTCTTGGTGAATATGCAGTTTAGCAGACCGTTCTTCTGCCTTTAGCCACAAGTTTTTCATAGCCTTGAACAAATGGTTGGTTACACCAAGAAGCAAGTGCAGCTCCATCAGATCCTGTCAGAATGGGCTCATGAACAACATTGCCAT
Organism: Hydra vulgaris; assembly: GCF_022113875.1. Taxonomy (NCBI): domain Eukaryota; kingdom Metazoa; phylum Cnidaria; class Hydrozoa; order Anthoathecata; family Hydridae; genus Hydra; species Hydra vulgaris. Next base: position 38,112,652 of record NC_061169.1, read on the forward strand.
AGACTTTTGCCTTCCTATAATCACTTCCTGATCATTTGAAATCATGATATTTGGCTTTGAGTGATCCAATTGTTCTGCTCTCACCACATAACTCCAAGTTCTTTGATTCCACATTGCCCCATGAACAAGGATAGGAACTAGAGTGTGATTGAAGTCCAAGGAGAAGGTTTGCTACTTTCAAATCACAAGAAACAACAAGATCATTCTGATTGGGTTTATGAGTGACCAAATTTACTTGAGGCTGTCATATGACTCTGGTAGATTCTCAGCAATAGCAATTAGTTGTTGTCTAACACTGGTATCTTTGGCCTGCATTTGTGTGAGAAGTCGTTGTTTGTGGGAAGGTGAATGCAGTTCTTTTAAAGATTCATCTACAATCACACCAAGAGTGAATTTTAGGAACCCACCTCCGCCATCTATACCAAGCTTAAAGAACTGACTGCAGAAAATTTTTCTGTACATCAATACTTCATCAATTATGTCTTGCATGGATTAGCAGTGAATAACCAGATAACCTCCTTCTGAATTTGCTTGTTTTTCTCCCGTGGGTATTGTAGTCTAGGTGAAGACGTATGAGAGAGTTTTTCCAAAGCTGTCACATTTTGACCAAAAATTTGACTTCTACCACTATGGCCTTAGCAACTTGGTTCAAGGTGGATGCTAATTTTTTTATGCCAAAGTTAGACAATCTAATATTTTTTTGGACATGAACAAGGCTTTCTGTAGTGATTGGAGAATCGTCAAAAAGTTTTCTTGCACTTGAAGGACCTACAAATAAGTTGAATAAAGTTGTTGAAAACTTAATAGAAAGCAGGCTTGTTAAAATAATCTTAAGTTGTGTGCTTTTAGAGCCATCAATGTTTAAATCAAAGCTAAATTAAATTTAAAAAACAATGCAGTTAAAAGATTAAGAAATGAAACAGTACCTGGTGTAACTTGTAAGGGAGGGCCTCCTCCAGGCCTTGACATCTGTATTGTGCCATTGGGAGATGATTCCATTCTTGAAAGTACTTGAGTAGCTATTTGTTCTGCAGTATTTGTATCTTGAACTGCCAAAAGTCTCATATTTTCTCTAAATGTGGATGATATGCAGGAATGAGTAAGTCCACGTCCAATAAGGCTTAGGCAGTCACCACGCCTTCGAAGCATCTCTCCTCCACGGTGGGGAGTTGAGAGAGGGCCTTTTTGGTTGAGCTTTGAGTGCCCAATTTGGCAAATAAGGCAACAGCAGTCTCGCCCAAGAGTTGGTGGTTTCACTGTGATGGATAAAAAATCAAATAAGACTAGAAGTTGTGCATCTTTCCCTGCATCTCTTCTTCTAAGATTTGTCCTTCAAGCTTTACAAAGTCCAAGTGGAATCCTGACATCAGATGTTTCCAAAGGCTGATTGTAAATTGTTGACAATCTTTGAATTTGAAATTGTGTCGGTTGAATTGTACATTTGTGGAAACACAGGCAACAAACGGTTTTCCTGCATTCCTCATGATTCTTAGCCCGATTTGGTATTTTAAGTGTTTTTGTATCAAACTTCTGTTTAGCAAACTTTAACTAAAATGATAGCAAGGCCTTTTCCCAAAAAAAAATGTTTTATTAGTTGCGATATTCTAATTCGCGAAAAATTTTTTAAAAGAAGAATAAAATTTATTATTTGAGTAATAAATAGTTATTTTGCATAGATGATTTTTTTCCGGGAAAATTTTTAGTTTTAGTTATTTTGCATAAATGATTTTTTTCCAGAAATTTCCGGATGTTTTTTGTTATTAATTTAAAAAAAAAAATTATATTTGTACCCCAGTGGTCAACTATCGTAACTGCAAAATTGCTGATTTTCAGGTTTTTATCTTAACTGTCACTGGGAGACCGTCTTGTTTTAGTGGTAAAATATCGTAAGCGTGGGCATTACAGAAAGTTAGAAATCTGGAGTAAAGGAGTGAAGGAGGTAAAGTGTCGCTGTTTCTTAACAGAAAAAGAAGTGTAGTAACTTCATTTGGCTCTCCTGTAAAATTTGTCAAATGTGAGTTACGATAGTTGACATCTGAGATACAGATATATTTTTACATAAAATTTTAAGAATGACAACTTTTGCATTTAAACAAATATGTTTTCTGCAAATAAAATTTTCACGAGATCAATTTTTGCAACAATTTTTTTTCTTTTCTTTTTTTTTTCGTTTTTTAATTCAATCAAATTAATTTTTTCGAATATTAGAAATTCCTTTTTGTAAAAAGTAAAATAATCTAAATTCCATTTTAAAAGTTTACGAAAGTTTTTCTTGTCAGTTAATAAGATCTACTTTTAATAAAATAATTTTCCGGAATTTTCATAGAAAAAAATTTCCGGGATTTTCATAGTCAAATACTCATCTATGATTTTGTAAAAACATTACTATTTCACATTCACTAACCAAAAAATTAAAAGTTATTGTAAAAATGCAAAAAAAATTTTGTAAGCTGTCATTTCATTTTGAAAAAAAAATAAAGAGAAATTTCAAATTGAATTTATTCTTGCGGACGAAATAGTTTGATTTCAAAATTTGGTTCCCAGGTACCAGGAATAAATGTACTTTCACCCAATGCTAACCATTTTCACAGGTCAAGCCATCAGAGTTTTTGACCCAAAATGTACAACGGTTTGAGATCAGACTAAAGGCTTTAACTTTAAAAAAGATGCTTTGACAAAAACGACAAATCTTTAAAAAGGTAACATTTTATCTGTAAACTGGTTCTAGCCATAAAAGCGATATATATAAATATCGCTTTTATGGCTAGAACCAGTTTACAAAGAACGTGCTTTTTAATGATGACAAAAATATTTTGTTTTAAAATATTTAATGAATAATATAAAATGTACATAATGAATAATATAAAACAAGGCTTTTTAAAAAGCAATAAAGTTTTAATAATTCAGCAGTATAACGTTTCATAACGTAATTAATAGTTAAACGTTTTGTAACATTTTTAGATTTTTGTACAGTTTGAAGTACAATAGTCATAGTTCTGAAGCACAATAAGCATTGTTCTGAAGTCATACCACTTAGTATTAAGTCATGTGTTTAATTCGAAAATTATAGCTTTTAAACAACTATTAAATCGCATGAGTATATTTTTCATATAACTATTGTTTTAAAATAGAAAAACAAATTCTTTTTCTATGCTTATATTATTCATGGTTTTTATTTTTAGAAACATTGAATCCGTGGCAAGAATCTCATCATCATTAGATATAGTTGCATCGTTGAATTCTTAAAAAGATTTAATTTAAAACAATGAGATTTTTTTTTAAATTTTTTAAATCTTATTTTAATCAATTGTACAATTAAATTGATTAACATTAGCAGCAGTTATAAAATTGAATAAGACTCTAAGTAATTTTTTATTGGCACAAAAAGTTTACTGTTAATAAAATAATTTTTTTTTATCTTTAAAATAATATTTTAAAAATCAAAATTAAGTTACCATGCGTGCACTGTGCCGGGTTTAAGTGTAGTTATTATTAGTTTTGGAGTGTGAAAGTGTAAATTGTGGTCTGTTGTCCAGCCAATGAAACCAGCCGAAATAGACCACAGGCCATCTAACTGTATCGTTCAGTTTCGTTGTGCAGTCGTGAGTTTTAAAGCATAATAAATTAATAGTAAAAATTTATTAGCTTGTAAATGCGCAGTTTTTAAGATAAAGCTGTTTAAAATTTTCAATCTTGTGTTACGATTTCTTTACGCCATATATCGTGTGTTTTAATTCCTTTACACCATTTTAATTTTAAGTTGATTTTATGTTAGTGTGTTTTACAGAACATAATTAATAAAGACAAACTCTAAAATTTCATAAAATACAGATCAACAATGTTTTTGAATTCCATAAACAAAATGTCAACTTTGTGCCAAACTTTGTATTGTCTTGTTAATTTAAGTGGAACTATTGGCCTATTGAATTAGTTTTAATAAAAAAAGAACTAATGCATTTCTATTAAGCCACTGTCATGTATATGATAACACTTGGCTCAGTGTGGGGTTTATGCATTGTGGATATATTATTCGTTTGCGACAAAAATAACGGGAAAAAACTTATAATCTTTTTGGGAAATACGGTGTAAATTTTACATGGAGTCACTTAAGGTCCGTAAATAAGACGGGTTTTTTTTTTCAACCTAGAGAACTAATATATATAGACAGAAAGCTACGGAGATTTCCGTTCGATAAAAATTCTATTTACCAAACTAAAACGTAAGCTCATTGTTTTTTAACAAATTGTTTAAAACATATTTCATTTAGAAACTTAAATCGAAAAATAGTTTCTTGTCAGGGGCGGGTTTTGTCGTTCACCAAGGAGGCAGCGAAAAAAGTCTGCATATTTTCCTTTATAAGTAATTTTCTTTTTAATATATTTGTACTTAAGTCTAATAATGAAATTCATTTACGTATAATAGTCAATATCTTTCATCAGTATAATAGTCCAATTCTGTATAAGAGTCAATTTACAAAGGAATATTTTTGAAAAAAAGTCCCGGGAGGAGGGGAGGAATACTACCCCCATGCACACCACTGTTTCTTGTTTTATTTTTTAATTATACAAGAAATTCACATTGTATTATAATTAATTGGTGTCACTCCTTTGATCAGGCTTCTGTTTGAGTGACACCTTCCTTTTCAAATAATTATTCATCTTTGTTCTTATTAGTTGTATTTTATTATAGTTATATTGTTTATATTATTATAGATACTATTATTATTATTGTTATTATATGATTATATGTAAATTTTGAAAAGGAAAATAAATATTTTGTTGTTTGTCATATCAGCATGAGCTCAAAAAAACTTGGACGACCTATGAAAGTTTTAAACAAAACTCGTATTAATAGTGAAAGATTTGCTCGAAAAGCCTCTGATTTACGCCTAAGCGATCTACTAACTTACAAACAGGTCATTCAATACGGTTACAAGGTTGAGAAATAATTATTTAATAGACAGAAAATTGACTCTGTATCAATTGTGACAAAAGTCAATAGTGACTTGCAACAGCTTTGGTGTTGGGTTAATCCAAATCTACCTCTGATAAAAGATAAACCATTGAAAAATAAAATATCGAGAATATTTCTAAAAGTGTTGTCTGCAGAACGAATTCAATCTAAAAACCATAAGTCCAGTATAAGCTAGCTAGAAAAAAAATGGAAACTTTGTTTGATGTGTCTGCTTGCCGGTGCGATCTTCCAATTATTGATTATTGTAATGATAGGTAAACATATATCTTTTAAAGTTTTTTATTACAACTTTTTTTTAATGTTAAGTGAAAAAGATTTTGTAAAGGTATGTGAAAATATACTACCCCATCCCTCTGGCTTCTACTAAGGTGTTAAAGTAAGGCCTACAACAGTAAATTAACGGATGAAAGCCTATGCAAGAAATGGTTTCTATATTGTTTTGATTTTATAGTAAAATAATATACGTTTAAACGAATTGGATGTCGGAAAAGTAATTGCACAATGAAACACATAGTTTATCTCTGTGAGGAAAGTAGAAAAGTAATTCATGTCATTTTTGTATTAATATTATTATGCATTTACACTTAAAATTCATAAATATGTAAGGTTAGGGAAAATAAGTCATTTTAGAAATTGCTGCTCTTTTATGAAGTTATGGTAAAATGATTATTGATTACTAATCATTTGATCGTTAATTCATTCTATTCACTTTAAATTTAAATAATTTCATATTTAAAGTATTTGACTTATTTTAGGTCCCTGTTCTGGAAAGAGAATATTTAAAGGACCAAAGATGCAAAATAGGACCAAAAGGGAGTTGGCTGTTAGGTAATGTGGACCAATCGGAGGCAACAAGGAACGCCAAAAAGTATACTAGAGAGGAAAATGAGGTTACTAGAAAACTAATTAGACAAAAGTATCTTAAAAAAACATCAGAGGTCGGTTCAGTTCGATGGTAGTTTTAGTGCTGAACCTTCAAGTATAGATACATCTAAAAGTGAATAGTTTGAGGAGCAAACACTTAGTGAAAGAAATTACACAGAACTAACTTATTTGACCTGCAATAAGATACAAAGTAAGCAATACTGCAGCAGCTGCAATTGCAGCAGCTGTATTAATTGACTACGGAGTAGTAAGTCAGAATAAAAAATCTCAGATAATTACAGAATATTTTGCGAGTGCCTTAATCAATTGACACTAAGCATATTCAAGAGGTTTTAGAAATAAAGAAAATCGGTGTTGAAATTAAGAAAGACAAAAATTCATTAGTTCATGTGATAAAATACAAGAGTAATGGGGACCCTTTCTTTTATCGAACAACCAATGATGAACATCACCTAACTTTTACTTGTGAAAATAATCCTTTCTCTAAAATTATCCAACACATTTGACAATAGAAAATGGTAAAGGTAGTACAATGGCTTTAGCAATATTAAATGTGCTTTCTGCATACGATAGTGTTAAAAGCATTGAAGCAATTGTTTTTGACAATACAAGTTCTAACACTGGCGTTACTCCAAATAGTATAATTTTTTTCGGAAATATGTTTGTATTTATGGCTTACATAAATCCCAAAGTGAGCCAACATGCTTTGGAAAAAAAAGTTAGTTTAGACAGTGGCTTATTATCTATATACAAAGAGCCAAATTGCAAGCGAAATGAAAAGTCTTGCGTAAAATTTTCTTAATTTTTTTGGAAAGTTGAATGAAAAAATTGTTTCATAAGCATCCACATCAAATACACTTGCAAAAAGCACTGATTATCCATTTAAAATGTAATCAAAAACTCAGTGAAAAAGAATGAAGTAATCTGACGCCAACAATAAAAGAAGATCTGTTTTATTTAAAATCTATGAAAGCACGTTTTATTTAAAATCTATGAAAGCACGTTTTATTTAAAATCTATGAAAGCACGTTTTATTTAAAATCTATGAAAGCACGTTTTATTTAAAATCTATGAAAACACGTTTTATTTAAAATCTATGAAAGCACGTTTTATTTAAAATCTATGAAAACACGTTTTATTTAAAATCTATGAAAACACGTTTTATTTAAAATCTATGAAAACACGTTTTATTTAAAATCTATGAAAACACGTTTTATTTAAAATCTATGAAAACACGTTTTATTTAAAATCTATGAAAACACGTTTTATTTAAAATCTATGAAAGCACGTTTTATTTAAAATCTATGAAAACACGTTTTTTTTAAAATCTATGAAAACACGTTTTATTTAAAATCTATGAAAACACGTTTTATTTAAAATCTATGAAAACACGTTTTATTTAAAATCTATGAAAACACGTTTTATTTAAAATCTATGAAAACACGTTTTATTTAAAATCTATGAAAGCACGTTTTATTTAAAATCTATGAAAGCACGTTTTATTTAAAATCTATGAAAACACGTTTTATTTAAAATCTATGAAAGCACGTTTTATTTAAAATCTATGAAAACACGTTTTATTTAAAATCTATGAAAACACGTTTTATTTAAAATCTATGAAAGCACGTTTTATTTAAAATCTATGAAAACACGTTTTATTTAAAATCTATGAAAGCACGTTTTATTTAAAATCTATGAAAACACGTTTTATTTAAAATCTATGAAAACACGTTTTATTTAAAATCTATGAAAGCACGTTTTATTTGAGACTTGAGTTGACTTTAACAAAACAATTTTTTTTCGACAATATGAATATATGAACTTTACCCCTAATTTATGAATATTATGATCTTAACTCTAAATGCTGAGAAATGATTGTAAATTGTATTGTTTGTTTAGCAACAGAAAATTTTTGTTGTTGTTTGCCTGAAGCCATATTCTCATCTTTCCGTTAAGCTTAAAGCCCGTTCTCCATTCAGAACTATTTGCGCCCTGGTGGAACGGAAGAGTTCTTTGAGCACGCGCAAAAAATTCTGATTGGAGAACGGGTTTAAAAAAACTGTTTGCGCATACTCAAAGAACTTTTCCGCTTCTCCAAAGCGCAAAAAGTTCTGAATGGAGAACGGCCTTAACGGAGCGTTAGTAGAAAATTTCTTTTTAACTACATTAATAAAAAAGTTCTTTAAAAATAAAATTTCTTAAAAATAAGTGTTTTATTTTAGTATTAGTTTTGTTTTCAAAAATTTAGTAAGGTTATCGTCATTTCTTTACTTATTATTGTAACGAAACAAAAGCTCTGTTAAACTTAACGGAGAGATGAGAATACGGCTGCGGTGCAACTAATAAAAGCACTATTCTAAGGGGGTTATAAATTTAGATATTGATTAAAATTTTAGTTAGGGCTTATCTAGTTGAATGAAAACTGCTACTAGAGTATTAATTACTACCAATAATAAATACTTAATAACTACAATAAATTTAATAACATTTATTTAACAATTACAATAAGTTAAAGAAGTCAAATTTTAAAAATCGTTTATTTTCAACAAATATTATTGATTTTATTTCAGATAATATTAAAACATTGCGTTAAAAATAAAAATAAAATAAAAATTTCCCATTTGGACAAAAGTCAAGAGATTCATTGATAGGTATTAAGATAATGGTAGATCCAATGAAAGCTCAAACTTTCAGTGTTTACTTATAATATAACAAGATATTTATAGGAGCAAAATTTTGAAGTTAGCTTAAAGCAGATTGTAGCATCAATAATTAATTTATCCCAAAACAGCTCACTTTAGACCCCCACAACTGTGCTCAAAAATAAAAACAAAAAATATACATTGCTTCAATGAGTTTATTATTTATTTTACAACAACTGTACAAAATTTCAAAGAACCATAACAAGTAAATCTTAGGTAATTTATTGCACCATGGTAAAAAATGGCATTCTGAGAAAAAGCCAGTTTAAGATAGTTAAAAAAAAAAAAAAAGTAAGTTAAAATATTAAACAAATTTTGATCTCACTTCTAAAAATTTAAACCATTTATTAAGGTTATTAAGTTTATTATTCATATTATTATTTCTAAATAAACATTTAGTTTACCACATCTTTCAGACACCATTCCCAAATTTTTGCATTTTAAAATTTTTTAATGTTTTGAGTTTTTCCACGAAAAGTTTTTTCACCTTTCTAACATGTTTTCATCAGATAAATCAATAAATATTGACTTGATTATGTCCATAATAACAACAAGCTGTCCTGGTTTTTCTTTATAAACATACGTTTCAATAATATTGTCTGCTTAGAATTTGCACCCGGTAATAATAGTTCCACAACACATTGAATGTCTTAATTCTGAAAATGATGCCTGAAATTAACAAAAAGACACAGCTTTTGTTATGTCCTTTTCCAATATTAGGCATTGCAATTACTAAATATAAATTTATATCAGAAATTTTATTTGATACTTTTTTACTGGTATAAAATTTCATGTTCCATAAACACTCAATGCAATTGAATAGTTAAACCTTTTTTTTTTTTTTATGACCTATATCATGTTATTAGACTTCATCTCACAGTCAAGGCATGTTCAAACAAAGGCAAGAGATTGTATAATAACATCAACATTAATTAATAGTTTTTTGAACTCATTTTGATTACCAAGAGGTTGCGGAACAGCTTCATCATTGACAATAAGATTGAGATTGTAAATTTAGAGAAAAAAAGATGTTTCTTTATAACAAAAGCATCTATATTTCAAGAAAATCTTGATTTTTTTCATCCTTTTTTTTGAAACTCTAGAAGCACAAGTTTTTCTTCTTAAAACATCAATTTTTATATTGTACAATTAGAAATAATATATTTACTTTATTCTCTACTAAAAAATGTGGCAGATATCCAAGGGGCGCCAAATAAAAAGAAGGTACCTGAAAAAAAAATCTATAATATAGGGAAGTTTTGATAAATAAATGTATCAATCAGGGTTACTGTCCCAGGCGGCGTTACGGCACTAATTTGATCACTCGAAATATTTTCTCAAAAATATAGGTTTTAAAAAAGCAGCGAAAGTGCGCAAAATTTCTATAGTTCCACTTTCAATTTGTACATATACATGAATTCACAAAGTACTTGCATTTTCGTTGTTTATCAATGGAACTATTAAAAATAAATAAGTAAGGAAATAATTAAAAAAAAAAAATAGTTTATTTCATAAAACTTAAAAGTTAGAAATATTTCGAAAAAACGAAATTTCCATATTTATAAAAGTACAACTAAATTTCTTAAATTTTTATTACTTTAGTTTTTAATAATTTGTATTACCTTTTACTCTGATTAATTTGAAAAAAACTTTTTTTCAAACTTTTTATAAGATTTTTCAAGCAAATCTTTGAAATACCGTTCCTTACTTGTTGGATGATTTCAAAAATTTCTATATTTACACTTTGTGTTAATATTTTCTATAAATTTTCAATAGAGTTAAAGTCAGGTGAAAGTGATGGCTTATCCAAACATGTATATTTTTTTCCTGGAACCACTGTTTTACACTTCGTGCCGTGTGAATTGTCGCATTATCTTGTTGGAAACTCCAGTTCTCAGTAGGTAAACTAAACTCAATTAAAATAACTTCTAATAGATATTTTTAATTTCTTGCATTAATTTTTGTTTTAATAAAATGTATTGGAATTTTGTCGTGAAAACAAAATGCGCCCTACACGGTCCTCCAAAGTTACAGATTATAGAAATGCTTTTTTTTTTATCAAGTCATGCTAATAATGCTTAAAACCACTAGTTTAATGTTAAGATCCATCCAAGTTAAGGTCCATCTATCCAGTTAAAAGTTTTTTAGTCGGAAAAAAAACATTTTGCCATATGTCCAATGTTCTGTGCAAACTTAGATCTTTTATGTTTTTTCGTCAATGGTAGATTTTTAATTTTTTTCACTGGAATTGTCCACGTCTACGTAGTCACAGGTAATTTCAGTTCAGTCCTTATTTGTTTGTACTCCGGATGACGCCAAATGCAAAATAGAAGAATGTTGCCTTCTGGTTATTTTTTTTGTTTTCTACCATGGGGAATTTTTGTTTTAATTTTTAACTAAGATTATAAAATTATTGTATGCACAATGAGACCTTTTCATTTTTTTGATTTGTTGATTGGAACATCCCATATCTTTTTAAGCAACAAAATTTTTTGCTTTTTCTTCCTCATTTAACACCGTTCCGGTTAGCATTGTAATAATTAAATAACAAATGGTAATTCAATCTTAAGTCTTCATAACTGATGGAACTATGAAAATGTCGCCAGCATATTTTTAAAATCATTCTAGAAAATTTAGTTTTAAGTGTTTCAGAAACGCTTAAAATTGTCATAAACACCTTTTTAAAACTGTCATAAACGCATTTTTAAAATTGTCATAATCGCATAAAATTGTCATAAACGCATATAAAGATTATTGTGGTTATTTTTATAAATACATTCGACGTAAAACCTGCAACAACTACTTGAAATAATGGAAATTTCGCGAAGTGTATTACCCAGACCTCATGATAATATGAGCACTTTAAATTAACTAAAAAAAATAACATTAGTTAAGTAAAAAAATGACTTTTAGAATCTTTTAAGACTTCAAACATGACAATTAGAACTTAATTGTGGAATACAATGGTTTGATATAAGCAAAACTTATCATTAAAAGATCGCATTTTAAGTTTTTATTAAAGCAATGCTACTTTTGTTTTGCAACAACATAAAAAATCAAATGCCTTATTAGGGGTCGTCCATAAATTACGTCACGCTTAGAAGGGGAGGGTTAGGCGATTTTGAGACGATTTGTTACGAGGGGGAGGGGGTCTCGATTTTCTGACGCAACATTTTTTTTTTTAAATTTACTCTTTTAATTAAAAGAAAACTTTCTTTTAATTAAAAGAGTATCTTGACCAAACCAAAACCCTCAGTTGATGTTTCTACATGTTGATTGTAAAATCAACCACGCCTAAACCTTACTTAGTCAATTTGTACACTTCGTTAACGGAGTAGTTACAGCCTGTTAAAGGACTGTTACAGCTGTATGTGCAGTGCACGTTCTATGTTTTGAATTTATATGGCTCAAGTGCAGAACTTTATTTAGTTGGTGCACAAAAGTGTGCAGCAACAAAAAAAAAATCTTTTTGCACTAACTAAAAAAAAGAAGTAATCTCGTACCGAGAAAATGGACGACCCTTTATTTCAAATTTATTAGCTCAAACTTTTAAACGATAAAAATACAAATTTTTTAAATTTAAATTACTGAAAGAAGAAGTATTTTTAAAAGTATTTTTGTTAAAATATTAGAACTTTCACTATATTTTAATAGCAATTAAAACGACAGCAGTTTGACCGCTTTAGGTAATTTCATTAAAAAATAATGGCTCATATTAAACGAATATGGTGTCTTTAAATAAAGTCAAAAATAAATGTTTGTATGCATTTTTTTCCCCAAAAAAAAAGAAACGGAATTCTATCTAATATTTTTTTTTTTTATGGAAAAAAAAAAAAGAATCTATATTTCAAAATCAAAATTTCGCTCCACAGATTCCTTCCTGCGTAATGATAAAGTTTTAACAATACAAAAAATTGAATTGCGTTTTAACTTGATGAGAGCCACTAATTACTGCATATAACACGTTTAACACGGATCATTATAATGCCTACCTAGCTGTCCCAAGAACTTAAACGAAAAGTTAGCGTACACATCAAGGTACCCTGTGATGCAAACTTTGAAATCATTTAATTTTGTCCGCGGAAAATATGAATTTAAATTTTGACTTCATAGTGCGCCAATAAAAACACTTGTAGAATTTGAACCACTTAATATAATTTGATAAAAATCGGTGCAAATGTAGCCAATAGTCACACCAAACTCTGGACACAATTTCAGTCTGATTAGATGACTGGTGTAGGATTTATTGCAGTTTTAGTTAAAGTTTTGACAGTTTTTTGCTACTTATGCCTCAAAGCGTTACTAATTACTTTGAAATTCGGTCACTATTTTTAAAATAACGGTTACATGAGTGTTCTACTATGTAATACCAAAAATTTTTTTATAATTATTTTATCGGTACATGTACAGTTTTCATTTTATAGACCAAAATAGTGATTTGCTACTTAAAGCGTCATTTAAATAGTCTTATGCCAATGGCGTTGATACGGTTTTCAAAGTGGAGGGGGTCAACCCCTCAATTTCTAAAATAAAATCCATAATTTTTAAAGTAATTTCTAAAATAAAAAATCCTCGCAAAAAAAAAGTAGAAAAGGACAAGAACCCCTAGCCTCCTCGGCGTTGACGACCATGTATGCTTCGCTTGAATAAACAAACATTTTCTAAGGTATAAACTGCTGCCAAAAAAAAAAGCTAAAAAAAAGTGCAAAATCTGGTCAAAAGACTACCAGTTAGTAAACAAAAAAAAAAAATTAGATCTCCTAAAATGATTTGTATTGACCTCCTTAAATACATTTACTTTAAAATGAAGTGAAAACTATTTAAACCGTTTTTTACACTGTATTACCATCAAATATCTAAATACATTTAAGAAATGTTTTTTTCATTTTCTCCACCAAAAGATTATTAATAAATAGCTCAATGTACTCTTTTAGTATAAATACTTTATAATACTACTTTTAAAGATGGTGAAAATATTCATTATACGCCGTAAAATATGAATTTCAATTGCCCAATTTCTAATAACTCAAATAGTGTTCTTTAAAGATGCTTACTGTTTAGATCAATTATGCAGCGCAACAATCTTTCTTTGTACTCTGGATGATTATTATTTCACTTAAACCTCGACCAATGTTAATAAAAATCTTGATGAGAAGTTTCGACAGTTTGTTCACTATAGGGCCCCAAGGGAGATCCTTTGTGACTGATGAAAACCTTGATGTGGTAGAAGACGGCGTGGATGTTACGCTTACACCAGTTATCATTAGGTAACACTTTTTTACACAGTTATCATTAGGTAAACTGAAGCTTTTAAATGCTTCAATTATGCACACAATATTGGGAGTCATCTTTGTCTCAGCAAGTTGCTGTAGCATATCTACATTTTTAAGAAGCTTCCTGCATTCATTTCTCTCAAACTGGCCCCCGTGATACGGGCTCAGTTGAATGTGGAGAGCGGCTGGCCACTTAACAGCTTCTTTCCAAGCAGTTTTAAGGACCTTAAAAAGATGGTTGACAACTCCTAAGAGGAGATGCAATTCTATCGGTGGAATGATTTCCAAAATCAGAACATTGACAGGCCCGCAGATGATTGGCTTTCGAATGACATTGCCAAACAGCTTTGCATAAGCAACAACCCTGCCAGATTGCTGAAAAGACTCAAGACTTGAATTAATTGAGCCCAGTGTTCGCAAGTTTCCAGATTTGGCAAGAAAACTGGACTTGTCGTCACACCAGGTGCAAGGGTGCGTACTTGAATGAGTTTGAAGACCACAAATTATATTTGCAACTTTCATATCACAAGCCAAAATTAGTTTAACTCCATTTGCATTAATCAGTGACCAGATTTTTTCAATATTGGAGTGTGTTTCTGATAAATCTTCTGAAACTCCAACAATAATTTGTCTCTTGACTCCAGTGTCTTAACCAGTTCTTTGAGTGAGGGTTGTTGTTGGTGCGGTGAGCTGGTTTCATCCCTTAACGCAGTATTAACAATGTTTAGGCAAAACTTGAGAAAACCTTTGCCATCATCAATTCCGAGCTTAACAAAATAGCCACCAAAAATTTTGCGGGACTGTATAACATGATTCACAAGACTTGATAAATCATTGCAGTGAGCAACAACATGAACTGTACAAAAATCTGTTTTTTCGTCTGTGATTTTCAAGTCGCTGCAGGTGAAGAAATTGCTCAATTGTTGACCTAGTCTTAGAAAATTCATGTAGAAATTTCGCCCTACCATCTTGCTGCTTGATGTTTTGTTTACAGTTCTAACAAGTTTCTTTAATCCGTTGTTTGACAGGTCCGTATTTAATTCCACATTTACAAGGGCTACAGTGGTCCATTTCGGAGCACTTGATGATGCCTGCACACTACTTTGACCTAAAACCAAAACATACATATTTTATAGTTACAATAAACTTTGTTTAGTAAGTTTGTGTAAAACTTTCAAATTATTTGTTATTAAAGAAATTAGAAACTTGTCAAAAATATACTTCTTGAAATCTATCTAGCGTTATTTCTTAATAGTCAAGACTTTATTTTAATATATATGTCAAAATTATTTAAGTATAAAAATTTACCAGGGGTAACTGTAAATAGAGGCCCGCCGGATGCTTTAGTCAGTATAATAGTTCCTTACGGAGATAATTCTTTATTGGAATTAACTCGAGATGCGATTTGTTCGGATGATTAGGTATCTTTTGCTGCTAAAGATTGAATGTTTTTCCTTAACATTATTTGAGAGCATTGGTGAGGCAAACCCTTTTCAAAAGGGCTGAGGCATTTGCAACAACGCACAAACAAAGGAGCGAGAGCAACTTTTTTACCCTTTTTTTTCTTGCGCAAAGTAATTTTACACGATTCGCAGAATCCTTTTGTTACCGAGAATCATTGATATTGATCTTGGTCTTATACAGTTGGCATATTCGATCTGATTGAAAAGTAGAAAGCTATCTTAAATATTTTTTCAGACAGAGCAAGCACATAAGCTTTCGATTTTCATCATGATTTTTTGCTTGATTTAGCATCGTGGCAGTTCACTAAAGTTGACTTCACTAAATCAAACTCTGCCTTTTTCAAAGTTTAACCTAAATTTATATTTGATAACAATCCACTTAACATAGTAACAAATATTAATAATTAAAAACTATTAAAATAAAGGTAACATTTACTTGATTTAATTGAGGTAACATTAAATCACAAGGAAATAATTCTTGAATAGTTCATTCCTTACCAGGAAACAACTGTTTAAACTATTTACTTGTAAGGAAATTACATTATTGATAATGTTCACACTTATTAAACTAATGATACTTGTCACACGGGTTGTTTTATTTCAAAACAACCCTTCAACCTAATTAGTTATTCAGTTAGAGTAATTTTTCTCCAACTGGTCCTCCAAACTTTGCATTGGTCAGATATCTTAGTTAACTTATCTAAATTTTTTAAATCAATTATCTTTGTCAATATAAAAGATATTTGACTTTTTCACAATTGTTCTGTTTCAGATAAATAAATATTTTTATTTTCTATGTAGGTATCCCTAGAAATCCTTCTTAACCATTTTTTTAGATTTTTTTTGCATTCTGGCAGTAGTTTATACCTTACGAAATGTTGGTATATTCACGCTATGCAGACATGGCCGTCAACGGAGTCATGCACTGCCCACTTTTTTTTTGCGAGGATCTTTTGTTTTAGAAATATAGGCAATTATTTTAGAAATTATGGATTTTATTTTAGAAATTGAGGGGCTGACCCCCTCCAATTTGAAGGCCGCCTCAACGCCATTGGCATAAGCCAATTCAAATCACGCTTTAAGTAGCAAATCACTATTTTGGTCTATAAAATGAAAACTGTAGATGTACCGATAAAATAATTATAACAAAAATTGTTAGTATTACATAGTAGAACACTCATATAACCGTTATTTAAAAAAATAGTGACCGAATTTCAAAGTAATTGGTAACGCTTTGAGGCATAAGTAGCAAAAAACTGTCAAAACTTTAACTAAAACTGCAATAAATCCTACAACAGTCATCCAATCAGGCTGAAATTTTGTCCAGAGTTTGGTGTGACTATTGGCTACATTTGCACCAATTTTTATCAAATTATATTGAGTGGTTCAATTTCTACAAGTATTTTTGTTGGCGCACTACGATGTCAAAATTTGACTTAATTTGAACATTCAAATTAAATTATTTT
The DNA here is from genome assembly GCF_022113875.1 of Hydra vulgaris. NCBI lineage: Eukaryota > Metazoa > Cnidaria > Hydrozoa > Anthoathecata > Hydridae > Hydra > Hydra vulgaris. The sequence continues at coordinate 38,129,415 of NC_061169.1, forward strand.
CCACGGACAAAACTATATGATTTCAAATTACCCAAATCTATACTATTACACAATAATACTTCTAGTGACCATGCTTGGAAACCATGTTAACAAAATATTTGCTCAAAAAAAATTGCGCGCAAAAAAAAAACGTTTTTTAGATTCCAACTTTTAAACAAACAAATCACGCACAAAACGTATAACAAAAGCTGGATGTCTGACTCCTGCTGTTTTATTTAGAATATAATAACACAAAACAGAGATACTTATCAACTCTTTCTTTATTTGGAATAAAAAAAGTAAATAATACATAGTTAAGTTTACGTTTTTAAACCCTATTTAAAAACCTAATACAGCAAGGTATGTTATTTTCTTTTAATGACCTAAAGTAATGCTGAGTTTTTCTATTATTATTTGAACTCCGCACCCCCTCATGAATATGAGATTTCATAATATTATTAGTTATATCGTTATTATTTTATAGGAAGAAGAACCATAAGTGAGTAATTTTTCTTCAAACTATTTTTTTTCTACTGTTGTTAAAACTATTTTTACCTTTGTCATTCATTAATATGTTTTTATATCATACATAAATAAAAATTTACACGATATAACGTTTACAATATATGTAGATGTCTCACTAAAGCTTGACACTAATACATTATTAAATAACACTTTTATGCTAACGTAAAAAAAACAAAACAACAACAACAATTAAAACTTAAATAAAAAACAAACTAAAATAAAAAGAAAACAAAATAACACCTCAACAAAAAAAACTATTGAAATGAAAAAATCAATTTACTAAAAATATAAGAAACAAAAATTATTAGATGCAAAAAGTATCAGATATAAGGAATTCTCTCTAGCATATTAGAAAATATAAAACCATAAAACCAAACACTTTGAATTTTTCGGTATAAACGGCAAATGCTTGCAAATTCAAAAGCTTTACAATCTGTTTTTGTGTATACAATACCCAAAAATGTTAAACTGATGTTCAACGTTATCGAAACTAAAACGTTTTACCAACATTTTCAAACGCTTTATCAATTTTCTATCTACAGCAGAAAATTGAAACTTTACGTACTTTATTAGTACAACAAGTCTTCAGGCTTATTTCATATGTATATATACAATAGTAGCTTAATTGCAAAACACTTTAATTTCAAATTTATGAAAAATGTGAACAAAAAGAACTTTCTAACAACAAACAAATAATACACTTTTATATTGCCAAAAATTAATTAAAGTATTCTGGATAGCATACCATTTTTTTAATAATAGATTAAAGATTATGATTAGAAAGTACTATTTATATATATTATATTAAGTACTGTTTTAAAGCATCGATACCGTCAAGGCTAAGACTCTTATTTATTTTAGAATGTTTGAGACTATACGAACCTTATTTAGAGACAGTTCTCTACCATATCTCACGTAATAAACTTTTTTAAAGAGCGACTTTAACGATCAATTTGTTGGAGTTACTTTCTTTGTAAAACTAACAATGTTTAAAAAGAACTCATTAAATTTCACATTCAGTTATGTCTAACAAAAATATCGGGAGATATAAAGCAAATATTATCTTATAAAATCAATATTTGTTGCTCCTAAAGCACAAATTAAATAATAAACGTATAGCTTATCTTTTTAGTATCAAATGTACTATTTGACCTGTAAAAAAAAAAGATACTTGTCAATTCTATTTTTAACCGCATAAACTGACGGAGCCATTTTCCATGCTATTAAGTTATTCGAACAGTTGACAAAAAGATTTGTGTGTGATTTTTTTATATGAAAATTCACGCATCAGGACATTGGCTGGTGATATGCATATTGGTGGATTATGCAATGAACTTGGTGGATTATGCAATGAAATGGTGGATTATGCAATGAAATGGTGGATTATGCAATGAAATGGTGGATTATGCAATGAAATTGGTAAATTATGCAATGAAATTGGTGGATTATGCAATAAAATTGGTGGATTGTGCAATGAAATGGTGGATTATGCAATAAAATGGTAAATTATGATTGATGATCTTTATTTTCTAGTTTGAACTGTTGTTGATCAAGTCACCACGTTGCCTGCAAGTTTCAAAAATAGTGAAATTGAGGCGCCGACACCTCTCATTCTTAGGTAATCCTATTAAATCATTAGACACTTTTGTTACAGTGAACTAGTTTTTTTCAATTTCCTTAACGTCGTCATCAAAGTAAGGACACCATACCGGAACAGCAAATTCCAGATGCGGCTTACATACGTAGTTTATAGTTTACTCCAAAGCATCATACTTTTTAATCTAGATGTTTTTTTCAATGGGACAAGTATTTTATTTACTTTACGGAATGCAACATGAATGTGTTGATTCCATTTTAGACCATTAGATGTAAAGATACATAGGTTTCTCTTAACTTTCGTTGCTTCAAAAGTTAGTGATGTATTTCTATTATTCATTACATATTTATGTTATATTTCCACTATTTCCATAATCAAGGTGTATAATTTTACATTTTGCAACATTTAATTCCATTACCCATTCCTTTAACCATTCTGTGACAATATTTAAATCTTTTTAAAGAACCAAAAAATTAACATTGTGAAACTCAGGACTTTTTTTTTGTAACAGTCTAGTGCCATCAGCATAGATTTTATGAAATGATTTCATCTTATCCGTTAAGTTGTTTATATAGATGATAATAGTTTTGAACCAAGTACAAATCCTTGTGGAACTCCGCTTAGAACATTGGTCAAGTCGCTAGAGTTGTTTACCTAAAAAAATTTGCTGTTTTCTACTAATCAAAAGTTACTCAATCTATTTTAGAACATTTGATCCCATTATCCTCATTGCCATTGATCCCATATGCTATCAATTTATGTCTACAGTGAGAAATATTATCTAACACTTATGCAAAGTCTGAAGATACTATATCGATTAAATTTCTTTTAGCTAAGGCTTTCGTAATATAGTCGACACTTTTCATTTTAGTTATATGTTCCCTAATAATTTTTCCCAATACTTTACATGGAACTGATCTGATTGACTCTGGCCTGTAATTAGTTACATTGAGACGGCTTCTTTTTTTAAGCAACGGTGTGACGAATGACTGCTTCCAAGCTGTAGATGTCAAGCCTTCAAATATTCAAATACAACGTTTACATACTTTCAACAATCGACCTTTTAGTTTCCTACATTCACAAATCAGTGTCGCTGATCGCTAGTCTGTAAAAGATAAGTAATAAGTTCCCAGCTTGTATTTTGCTTTATCACGGCTAATAGTTCTTTATTTATCCACGGTGCATTACAAATAGTGTGGACATTTTATTTATCCAACGCGCATTACGAATAGTATGGACTTTCTTTATTTATCCACGGTGCATTACAAATTGTAAAGACTACGTTATCCACGGTGCATTACGACTTTTTTTTAACGGAATGAATTGCTGGCTGAGTTCATTATATAACGGAATGAATTGCTGAAAAGCTCATAGCACTCGTTAGTGTTCTTATTTTCAAACAATTTTTGCCAGTTAGTTTCCTGACCCTAACCTTGCTGCCAGTTAAGCTGCCAGTTAGTTAAGCTGCCAGTTCCATAATTTTTCCACCGAAATTTACATAGTCATCTTTATTAAAGTCATATTTCTTGTTTGAGAAAGTAGTTAATTACTCTTAATGAAGAATCTGTAATAATTAAATCCAAAATGTTTTTTTGCTTTTCCATTAGATGATCGAATGCTGAGAAATCAACCAATTATTCTAGGTTATGATCAAGCAAAGTATAAATAAAAGCAAAAAGCGCACTAATTTGACCGCTTAGTAATTTGATCATGCCATTTGATATTCGGAAAGTTGAAATTACTTGCTAGTAATATATGACTATATAGTTTGCTAATAAAGTATAATGTATTATGCCTATATTATTCACAATCGGGAATCTAGTCTACTTATAAAAGAAAGTACAGTGGAGCAGAAATTTGATCAAGTTTTATAATTGCTCAAAGTTTGTTTCAGAATTTTCTGATCTATTATATAATTGATTGTGTTTTGATTGGTGTTTCGAAACATTCTCACGCTTTATTTTAAATAGTGACCTCAAACAAATGTTAAACAAACAAATTAAAATTATGACTAATAGATTTTATAAAATTATGACTAACGAATATTATAAAATTCTCTAAACAATACAACACAAACAA